>CM046473.1:7359577-7939577 GCA_025506415.1 Flaveria robusta
TAGAAGTCGTCAAAAGAGCTATGCAGATAAACGACGAAAACCCCTAGAATTCAAGGTTGGTGATATGGTACTCCTTAAGGTATCCCCTTGGAAAGGAGTAGTTCGTTTTGGAAAGAAAGGGAAACTAGCACCTCGTTACGTAGATCCATTCAAAGTCCTTAAACGCATTAGGAAAGTGGCTTACAAGCTAGAGCTACCTCAAGAGCTCAACAATGTTCATCCAGTATTTCACGTGTCCAACCTTAAGAAATGCTTATCCGATGAAAACCTCCATATCCCGCTCGACGAAGTGCATATTGATGAGTCTATGCATTTTATAGAGAAACCTGTGGGGATCATGGACCGTGAAGTGAAACACCTTAAGCGTAGTCGTATACCAAGGTGCATTGGGAGTCTAAGCGTGGGCCAGAATTTACTTGGGAACGCGAAGACCAATTGAAGACAAAATATCCACATCTTTTTGCATCAGTTTCTTCCTAAAAAATTTCGGGACGAAATTTCCTAAAGTAGGGGAGACTGTAACCCTCGGCACCTATCCATATTTGTAACCCGATCCATTTTCATTTATTGTTTATGCAATAAAACATTTGAAGTTCTATGTTATATTGTTAGTTTTATCATACATACTATTATACATGATAACTTCATATAACTTAATTCGTTAGTAAGACTAATATTTGACATATAACTTTACTTGTGTCATTATCGTGACAGCGTATGCCTTAATATTTACATGAATAATATTCATATGACTTGATGATGGTGATTGAAAGCATAAATTAATAATATCATAAAGTTATTTTATATATTTATGAAATTCTAGAATTCATTTTATTACTAAATTTTTTAAATTCTTATAAAAGTACACCATGTATATTTTATGCACATGTATAATAAAACAAAACTTTTATGGATTTTCATTCTTAGTTTTATAAAGATTCTTAATCATAATATTTTTATAATAGTTTATAAATTATTATACTCTTATAAAAAAATATTAACTATTTTAAAGTCCTTAAAATGATTCAAAAAAAAATCTTTAATTTTACAACTTTAATACAAACTTTTTATAAAATTAATTTTATAAACATTCCATTTTTTTTAGAAAATTTGAAAGACCAAAATTACTCACATTTGACTTATTTATGATCCATCCATAATTCTCTAATCTTAATTATACTCATAAAAACTCTTCACTTATAACCTCAATCTTAATTATACTCATAAAACCTCTTCATTTATAATCCCCATTTCCCTACCTATAAATACTAACCTTTGTATCACCAATTTTCTTGCACCAACTCTTCTTAACTTACAAGAGAGTTTTTTTTTCACCCTCTATACAACCTCAAGAAACTTTCAAACCCAACTCCCCATTGAAGTCCTTAAGAGTTTCAAATCCGTTCTTCATTCTCAAAGTAGCAACCGTATTCTTAATTTTAATGTTATTATTACTCTCTCAATTTCTAGGTGATTCTAAGCAACTTTATAATAAAACTTCTCATGGTTTTATTCAACCATAACCTTCTACTATCATCTATACACTCAATAAAAATTTATTATACGCGCTTTTTATATTTAAAACCCTAAAAGGTTCACGTAAGTGCTACCGTTGATTTTGGACAGAATCTGTTACAACTTCAAACGAACATAACTTGGTCATACTAAATCAAAAAGTATCAAAATCAGATTCCATAAACAAGTTCATCGAATTATCTTTCTAACCATAGTTCACACGACTTCAAATTCTATCGGACGACTCAGCAACAGCTTCTACAAACTAAGTGCGCATATTTGCACCTTTTGCTTTGCACTGCTGTTTTGGTCAGTTTCTGATCCGAATTTGAAAAACTTTTCTAAATAAAAGTTGTCCATAACATCCTAAACTAGTAGACTGGAGAGTTTAAGAATTTTTACTTAAGGTTTGATATTTTTAATAATTATATGAAACTGTAACAATAATCTGTCCAAATCTGTTTTAACATTGCAACAACTATTCTTTTTCAATGCTTTTGATTTCTTTATTACTATGGTTAATACTCATAACCATAACCTTAAACATAAGTTCTAATACATATAATCATGCTAATTTAGGGCTTCACCATTCCTATTAATCAAGTAATAAATCCAACTCATACTCAAGAACTCAATGTGAGTATTCATAATCCCTTTTTCTTTTATGTTTTTGGGATATGACATGTATACATATTCAATTCTAAATCTTTCTTGCAAATCATACGATTCAATTAAGTCTTGTGTGTATTCTATGCTTTTGTGATAAACTTATTGGATTAATCTTTCATGTGGTTGTCAATCTTGCTTACTTACTTGCTAGCATGTGATCATTAACTTTCTAAAGCCTAAGGTTACGATAATTGCGCTATTGGTTTGACACCCGCCCAAACAGGTCGTTGTAGACGGCATTTGGGTATCCAAACCAAAATTCTTAGTCTAACCCGTTGGTTAGGGACACTTGTCAACAAAGGTTTGATCAATGCATTTGGTTTAATAATACTTACTTGAATTCATACTTTGACTCTTGAATGGTGCTTTAAATCTAGTATATGTAACAAACTTATATTTACTCACCAACTTTCTAGTTGACCTTTATTTTATACATGTCGCAAGAAATGCCACTTGAGATGCTTACAACAAATGACACTTAGATGCTGTGACCTAGAATAAAACTTGTTAATAAATCAAACTTTTTTATTTTATTTGTATATATTTGTTTGTATAATTTATGGTTTCTTTGTAAGACTTATATAATTGGATTGATTAAATAAATTATCACTTTAATAGTGTCACGTTTTACGGACAATCTACACAACCCGACATATTCCGTCGTCGGTTGGGGTGTGACAGCCGAGGAAGATAAATACGGGTAATGGGCATCCCGTCTGCATTTGTTACCTTTAGACTCACTAAGGTACTAATGCAGCTTAGGAAGAAAAATAGGTACTAATGCAGCTAAGGAAGACAAATGTTGGTAATAGTTGTCCCATCCGCATTAGTTACCCTTAGACTCACTAAGGTACTAATGTGGCTGAGGAAGACAAATATGTGTAATAGTCCACTCATGCACATATACAAATATGGGTACTGTAGGGTTTCATTTTCAGTTGCAAATGGGATCTATCCAAGTTATACCCTTTCTTTCTTTGAAAACAGTTGTGTTTTAACATGTAACATATGGTTCACGCATAGGCTTTTTTTTTATCATATATCATAAAGTTAATAAAACTTGAACCCTAGACCTAAACGTGGCAACTTTACATATAAAATCATTAGATCTATACTCAAAACATGTTTAATCATGCAAATCAGCCCTAAAATCAGTAGAAAGCTTAAAAGTGGGGATCTGAAACTCACAATTCAAGCTAAGGCAGCGAACCCTATAACCGAGAAGCTAAAACCCGAGATCTACATTCACGCATATGTAAAGATGTTAACTTTAACCATCCAAAAGATGATAAAACATTGATACATCATAGATCTAGCCTAGATCTATCATTCTTTATGAGAAAGTTGATATCTTGATGAGTTTCCTTGAACTTTCTCTCTCTAGAACACCACTTTCTCTTTCTAGCAGCCATATCTTGAATGCTAAAATGCCCTTGCATAGGGAGGCCACATCATTTTATATAGGGGTGTGAAGGATGGGTTACCAAGTGCCCTATTTTGGCCCCTATACTTATGTGAATTGCAAACCGAAGATCCTTCCTTTTTATTCCAACTAAATCTGATTAAATTTCCTGGTATCACACTACCTTGTAGTGGAATTTGATATGAGTCAAATGGAACTATAATGGAAATTAGAGTAGAATTAAAGTATAATTGATCTTGATGAACTTTAACAAGTTGACCTTACAATTGGTTTTTTTTTTTTTTTACAATTTGAGATGTCATGCACATTTTTAGAATTTGATATGGGTCAAAGGGAATTAGAGTGGAAGTAGGAGTATATACGACCTACATGAACTTTAACCATGATGTTACTGTTTTTATTTACATTTTGATATGCCATTTGCACTTTAGAATTAGATACGAGTCAAGTGCAATTTGAGTGGAAATATGTTAACATTAAATTCAAATGCACATGGCTTTACAAGTAATATTTATTGACTTCTTAAATGTATATGGATGCATGTGTATGGAATATGCAACTTAACCGATATCCACCATTTGACCTATGTGCACTTTTAAGCTTAACTAGTATGACATTCTCGCTTCGCGACGGTGTCATCATTTGCGTTTCACGACGGTGTCGTCATCTGTAATGGTTTATCTTGAATGGTAACATGGATATGGTGAGGGTGTTAAATTTTGTAAAAAATAATATAACTGGTGTGTGTACTAATTAACGTAAAGTCTAAACTTAATTAAATAAAAAAACAACAAACCATTAAAAATATTCACGTTACGCGGCAGGGCTAATGCTTTTTCTTTTTACATGTAGTTAAAAACCATGGTTGTGTAATTTGTGGTGTGGATTTAAATTGAATTAAAAAATAATATAAAAAAATAAAAAAGAAATAAAGACCAAAGATAGGATAGGAGGTGTTGTAAAAAAAATACCACTATTGATGGTCAATATATAAAAAACAAAAAGAACCTTGTTAATCTAAAATTTAGATTGAATAAAAAAAATAATATAAAAAAATAAAGACCAAAAATAGGATAGGAGGTGTTGTAAGAAAAAACCACAAATATTGGTGGTCAATATATGAAAACCAAAAAGAACCTTGTTAATGTAGTTGTATTTTATGAATTATATAATGTATATAGTAAATTATCCACCATCAAAATTTACACTTTCCAATATGAAACTTAAACAATATCCATCATTTGACTCATATGCACTTTGTAACATTCCACCATCACTTTGGTTCAACCCATTTGACTATCTGTGTGTTTTAATCTATTTGACCGAGTAGTTTCTATAACTTGCTATTATACAAATACCCACCGTCGATTTCTTTTACATACATTACAAATAGAGAAAAATTACAAATTTCATTTATTTCACACAAATAACCTACCATTTAATTCATCATCCAAGTACACATTTACCAAACAACCTCATGACTTCAATAATTAAAAATATGAGTCCTAAAGCTACCAACAAGCCATAGATGATAATGTTCATTAAACGATTTAGTGAAATGAGTTGATTAACATTAAACTCGAGCTTGTTTGTCTTCCTCAGCACGCCTAGTATAATTTCCATGCTTCGTTTACACGTTGGCGATCAACCTACTCAAGAAATCCACAGCTTGAGTTCTGTGAAGCATGAAATCGACTGAGTAAAATCAAGAAGTAAAAACGAATGAGTTGGACAATAGTTAAATTTAAACCATAAAAATGATTACCGCTTGTGGACAAGAGTAAAATCATCTGTGAGGTGTTAACAATAGCAAGCTTACCATAATGGTAGACTGCCATGGAAGATCACTTAACAAAAGAAGAAAATGACGCGAGAGTGGATCTTGAAAACCAGAATAGAACGGTGACTTGAGTTGTTCTAGTGTTCTTGATCTGCGAAACTCAAGCATACAAAGAAGAGAAAGATGCGAACCTTAGTTATATATTGGTTTGAAAACTAGGGGTGTAAACGAGCCGAGCCGAGCCCGAGCTCGCATAGGCTCGAGCTCGGCTCGTTTTGGTTTTTGGAAGCTCGAGCTCGAGCTCGGCTCGTTTATAGTTTTATTTATAAAGCTCGAGCTCGGCTCGTCAGAAAATTTTCAAGCTCGAGCTCGGCTCGGGCTCGGCTCGTTTATTGTTAAATTATTAAATTTTTATTTTTTTATAATTACTTTTATAATTATTTATAATCATACTTTTTATATATAACATAATATATATTATTTAACTATTTTTTATCACAATAATATATTTAAATAATATAATTTATGTAAATATGTATTTATATATATTTAATATGTAAATAAAAAACTATATAAACAAAAAGCTCGTTTAGGCTCGCGAGCCAGCTCGAGCTCGATTTCTAAAGATCGGGCTCGAGCTCGTTTAGTAAATGAGCAATAATCTGAGCTCGAGCTCGGGCTCGAGCTCGGGCTCGAGCTCGTTTAAGCTCGGCTCGATTCGAGCTTTTTTCGAGCCGATCCCGAGTAGCTTGCGAGCCGGCTTGACTCGTTTACACCCCTATTGAAAACAATTAAATAAAAAATATGAACTTACCTTTTTGGCATAGTTAACACATGTGTATTTCATTTTTGCACATATGTTACTCGCTTTCATGCATATGCAAATCACTTTTATGCGTGCGTAATGTCATTTGAATATGTCAAACAATCTTGAAATCACGACCAAGCATAACTTTACGATTTTTCCTTAAATTCGCTCGATCAAAACAGTTGAACTTATCTCAAATCGATTGAATCTTAGAGCACATGCTTTTTGAATGTATATTGAATCTAAAAAGAAGATGGAAAAGTTGATTTACAAAATGTTTGTATTATATATTTGAAAAAAACAACTGTAGCGAATTTAAAAAAAATATTTTTTTAATTTGAAATACTATACTCTAATCAAAGATAAATAAAACCTTGTTTTTATGTTATAATTTTTTTATATAAAAACATGCTCGTATAAAAAATTATGGGTGTTTAAAGAATGTGTGGGAATGTGTTTAGGTGAGAGTAGGAGGAATATTAATTTACCTTTTTACCTATCTTTAAATCTTAACAACTTATTACTAATAATATATTATTCTATTAGAAAAAAATAAGCATCATTGATCAAGTTAGAATGAAAAGTCCTTTCCTATATATAGGAAATGATTTATTTCACTAGTCTCTAACTAGTGACGGATACTTTGTACTAAATAGTGGTTATTGCAACTGAAAAGCAGTCTCTTTGTGTGGCACCGACAAGGATAATATTCGAAGCATAAAAATTCAATCCTCAATTTATAGTTTTATACCCAATACCACGTCATATTTAGTCACCAATAAATTTATTCAACGACTGCAAATCAATCTCAAATACTATAATACTTCATTCCTTAATGTGTATTGTAAGATCAAGTTGATTATCTTAAAGGCTGATGTTAACGAAAGATCTCTCAACATGCACTAAATTACAAAGAAGGAAGTGCTTTGGGAAAGTTGACCATGCATAAAGAAAATCAACTAAGTGTCAAATCTTCCGAAGCAAACACAAAAATCTTACGAAGCCGAAAGTGAAGTCTTCGAAACTTAAAGACAAAATCTTCCAAAATCTTGAAGACTAAACTCCTCCGAAGACTTAGAAACCGGCGTCCCTAACACACTTTTGACAAAAGCAAAAGACCTTTTCACTGTCAACTCTAAAGACTCACCAACTTATATAAGTTGGTGATTACCTTTTCACTTTTGTCAACTACCAACGTGGTCCATTTTCTGCATCTTCCTACTTTAGTACATTTATCCTTTTTGTTATACAATAGGATCTGAGCTATGGCTTGTGATAGTCACATATCAAAAGGAAATCTATCTTTTGACTTTACATTAATCTTGTTGTCTAGATTAGTGTCCAACTAGCCTTTAAAGTATGGCTGGCTGTAGGTTGTAGTATAAAGTATCTCATGTAAGCAAGCAAAAATCTAAGCTTTGTAATACTTGTAAACACTTGAGAGCAATATGCATCATCCTTGAAAATCAATTTGTTTTGAGTGTTCTTACTTGTTTTATTCATTGTTTCACTGCATTGTTCCCTATTTGATCTAGTAAGTATGTATTAAGTTGACAAGTCTCAAATTCTGAAACTATTATGAACCATAACGGGTCCGGCATGTATCTTTTGGGAATTAAAAATCAATCCCCCAAACATGTCTATAATGTGCCAATTACATTTAAATAGGCTAATCATTCCATACAAAAATCAATCTCCAAAATACTTTTTAGAAACTAAGAATTAGTCCCGGATACCAACTAATTTCAATCATTTTTTTAAAGGTTTGAAATTTATCAGTTAGATTTGTGAATCCATATCAAATTAATCTCCAACTAGTTATTGCAACCTGCACGTTGCTGTAGGATCATCTTGACATGCTATGGAAACGATTAAAATCAATGAAATCATCAACATCTTTTGGGTTTTGAATGCCACAATAGTTTTAAACATCATCATACATACATAGGTTATGTCATATATATCAAACAACATCATAGACATAAGTTAGGTATAGAATGTAACATAAGTTAGGTACAGGTTTTTTTAATTTATGAATAACCGATTATGTATGAAGAAATTTTCAAATAAAAACCGAAAAATAATTAAGTAAACTTTATGTAACTAATTTATTTTGTTTTTTTCTCATTCAAACAAAATATAAAAAATTATTTAATAATGCTTTTATATTCTTCTTAGTAACATCAGTCAATCTTTTAGTACAATAATATAAGAAATAAGTTTACTAAATATTATTTATATTTTTTATGACAAATAAGAAAAGTAAATAAATATTATAAAAGTATAGGTAAATATAATTAGTGTGCCATTATTGTATGTTTTTACTAATCATTTTCTTTTTATTATCTAAAAGACCAATGACTTCAATAAATGAAGGGGGGAAAATGAATTAAGGGAGGGGTGTTTATAAAATTCAAAAAATACATTTACTTTTATATTTTTTTAAATTAAATAGATTATTTAATGCAAGATATAGTATAATGTCGGAATGTGTCTCTCGGTATGTTATTCTCAAATCCATTTGTAGGGTCATTGAGTGTGGGCTTTTTTTATCTCTTTCTTTCTCTCTCACATCTAAAATCTTGTGTGAAAACCCTTAGTTTCTCTTTCATTTTTGTTCCAAACTAGTGATGATGATTCTTGCCGGAGCCGGAGGTTTCTCGCAATTTGATGATCAATCGTCTCTCCAATGTGAACCAAATGAAAGACCGCCATCACCATCAAACTGCAACATCAAGATCCACTGTCACCCTTTTAAACCTAGATAGTGGTGGCTAGAATACCTACTCATCTCCTCCAAAGTGAACCTTTTTTGTTTCATCTTCTTTCCAAAATCATAGTGAAAATCAGTTTTATGAAAGAAGAGAGAAACACAAACCTAATGAGATGCATGGTCTTGCGTGGTGGGTAAAGATGGAAGCTCCAGCGATAACAATGATGGGTATTGGAGACGGAAAACGATGAGGATGACAGCGCCAGAGATGGAAAGCGAAGAGTTGTTTGATGTGTACGCGATAGTTGTTTAGATTGCTGGGTGCTTACTCATTCAAATTCGGGTGACACGTTTTAACTATGTAGTACAAAGGAAGTGGTATGAGGACCTATTTTTAAATTGAAGGAGTTTAGGAGCTAAACTAAAAGACTTAAAACTATACTGTCGCCACCGACATATGATTTTAATATGTATTATAATATGCTTCATATTTTAGTCCTTAATTTGCAAATGTTTTTATTTTTTTTCTTCTAATTTTCAACAGATAGTCAAATTAATGATACCCTAAATCCAAAATTCACTAAATTATACAAATTTATAGAATATATAAAATTTATTACTCAAACCATACATTTTCTACATATTCAAAAAACTATTGAAGTTTTTACAAATGTAACACAATTAAACATCCAAATTACACATTCCTATCATCGTTTTTCTTAATGCCCAACTTAGGATCTCGTTTCTAGCATCCAGTTAACATGTGACACGTTGTCTTGACCCATCTTACCCATTTTGCTCCTTATAATTCTCGGACAAAAGCACCTTCTACATCGTTGTTAACTGTAATAAGGATGCAAATGACATTGAAACAAGGGTGCATGGTGAAACAGTTGCATCCGAAGCGAATAAAGTTGATTTAATTAATTGAATCACTACCAATACCTATAAAAGTTTGATAATTTTTTTTGGTATAAGTAAGAAAATTCTTGATTTCATTGGACTCTCAAAGATATTCTACTTTAGCAAATAGATGACAGCACTTTCATAACATCTTGATAATGCATATGTAAAAACAGCATGTTAAAACTATAGTATAGAAGAACAATATAATATTCAATTGTTATAAATACAAAGTTGGATTTAATTACAGTAACGTAACAAATTTCCAAACTAGGAAATTATCATGCATACTTCAATGCAATATAAGTGTTGTGCTTTCTCATTAAGGGAATAATAAATAGTATTACGATCTCTTGAACTTGACTTGTTCGGCTGATCATAGAATTACACTTCTTATAACTAGGAGCGACTCAACCATCTTAAAAGCAAAAGGGAAGCTAATTTATTTTACAATAAAGCTTTTTGTCATTCAACTAATTAGGCTTCTTGTTTACTTTTTTAACAATTTGTTCCATATTTTTATTTCTGTTTGGCAATAAAACTATACAATAGCATCAAATTAGACAAGTATAACTAATAAAAAATAAGGAAAAAGAACACAATCAAGTCTTATCAAACAATCATATTACCTAAATAATTTTACATATTTAAGTAATCAAACAATTTATCTAATCAACATGAATCAAAAAGTCAAGAAGTGTAATGAGGGAAGTTGACAATTGAAATCAACGTTACCTTGAAACAGGAAAGTTGGATGCTTTGAAAATGAAATTAACATAAGCCTTGCTACCTTGATTCCTTAAATGCTTGAATGATGAATCAATTTATTTTACCTAAATTAACACAAAACTAAGAAAGTAAAAAGATGAAAAAGAAAGCTTCACAGAAGCCTTGTTATAATAGTTTAACTCTATGAAACTCCTATTCCTTTTTAAAATTTTGTTTTCTTGCTTTATAAAAATTTATTTCTTTAGAAATAATATTAACAAAAAATCTTTTTCTTAATCTATTAAAAATTATTTTCATATAAAAAAAATTAAATAATATTAGTAATTAATATGACTATTTAATATAAGAGAGATGTCAAAAAAACTTAGTGATAATAAATATGATGATTTCATGTGTTCTTTTTATTTACATGTTTATTAGAATAGTAACATAAGATAATCAGCAAGCTTAAAATTTTAATTAAGCTATTAATTGATTTCATCATCTCGAAGTCCTCCATACTACACATTTTGAATTCTAACCAACATGACAAATTGACCATACAAAACATCTCATAAATGTTAACTTTGAACAGCTAAAACATCACCACATACACGGATCCATCTTGATGAAATCATGACTAGCTAATTGGCTATACTTATTTAAATCCTATATATTAGTAACACTAGGTTACAATTCCGTGTAATACACGGGTTAAATAAATTTACTGTTAATGGTTAATAATATAAAAAGTTATTTTTTAAATATTGTGTATTATACGGATTGAATAAACCCATGTATTACACATTTGAAAATTTGAGGTTAAAATTTTAATTATGAATAGTTATTAATTAATGAATAGCAATTATAGCATTCATAATTAAGAGGAGAGAATAGCGGAAAAACCAATTATTAGATGACCTAGAATGGTGATAAGTGTCCGGATTTATTTTTATTTATTAGTATAGAAATTAATACTAAATTTACCATTTTTATTTATTAGTATGCAACAGTAGTATAGTTTCTTTAGAAATCCATAGAAATATATTCAAACTAAAAGTCACAATAAATGGAATATCTTTCCAATTTTTCAGCTTAAACCAAATTAACTTCAACTTTTCAATCCCTGCAATTCAACATAATAATTAACTAGTATTTAGACCCCGCGTTGCGACGGGATACAATAATAATAGGCAAATCCGAAGTAAAACAAAGTAAAAACTTAACCCTTATGATTGACACGTTTCCAAAATCAACTAATTATATAACCAATACCAATGTAGATAGATTTCCTTAAGATATACTCATATGTAGTTCACATTCATATTTTATAAGTTTTATAAGATTATAATTAATTATTTTCATTCACTTGATTTCCATTCAAATATAATTTAGTTATTGTGATATACATGTTTTAATGGTTAACTTATAAAGCATTTGGAACCGGTGAAAGTTCATATGGAAAAACTATTAATCCCAATGTTCCACCAAATCTTTTACCTAATTTGAAATTTTAAAACAGGCCCACAAATGGAATTTACATGCGTGAGATTGTGATATTATTAATCAAGGTTTGAAAGCCCACATGGAGTGCTCATGAGTTATATATTTTAAATTAATGAAGCCCAAGAAAGATAAGTCAACTAAGCCCATAAGGAGGAAGTGTCAGGACCAAAAAAATTTTCATTAAGATAGTTCGGGAAAAAAAGAAAACCTAAGGAGGATTATATATAAACGGAAGCGACGGCACGAAAAGGGGGATAGATATATATATTTTTTGTTAAACCTAACTTTAGAGCTTTTGAGTACAATTAGAGAGCAACATTAAAGAAAAGGGTAAGATCGTGAAGCAAGGATTAAATCATTCAAGCATTGAAGATCATTCGGTTTCGTCTCGTCATCGATTATTTTTCTTTGTTTCATTGATTATATCATATATGTTATTAAAGTTTGCGACTTTGTTATTGTTCTTGATATTTATAAACGTGATGAGTAGCTAATTTTTATTACTACCTAAGTTGGGTTGAGAACTATTCATGTTTTGATTAAATATTTTGGTTTTAATTTTGTATATTTGTTTCTTAGAACTTGATTATTTTCTTAATTAAATACGAATACATGTATTGTTTTATACTTGAAAGTTATTATCATGCTTGTGTATGTTTGATCTTGATTGATTACGTGACATCTTGATTATGTTTTACATGTTTAAATTAATTACTTTGTGTTATTAATTTTAAGTTTTGATTGGACATAATCTTAGGAGCATTGATTGTGATTTGATAGTATTTTTAATTTTCTACCTTATCTAAAACATAGGGGTGATAGATTTTGCTTAAAACCTCCTACCCATTGCTTGTTAGATTTAGATTTCGCGAGAGCGTGTTTTGCTTTTCATTTGTGGTGTTAGTGTTTTAGGGTATTTAATTGGATTTAATCAAGTTGTCCTTTGTCTTAGGGTTAGAAAATATAATCTTAAAGATAATATGGTAAAAAACCTAGGGTGATCTTCCATTAGACATTTTAATAAACCTATCTAGTGCTTCACATGTGTCTTTGGTTTTCTTATGGAGTAGCAACATATCTAGTTAACGTTAGATTCGTATTTTTGGAGATAGTTATACGAGTCATTGCCATTGTGTCAATACATGTTAGTTGGATTTCTACCTAGGTAGTTATTTAACATATTTGATTGTATTCAAGTTCCAAGTTTGAATTCTTATATGTTATTTTCTTTCGTCGTTTTTAAATTAATTAATTTTAGTTAAATTATTTATTTTGTTTTTAAATAATTTCCTAAAATAATTAAATTTATTAGGTTAGAAGTTGATAAAGGTTTAGTAACGAAAGCCGCCAAGCGTGTCTCTAGGATTCGATATCCGGACTTACCTAAACTTTACTATTTTCTTTCTGTCGTTTTTAAATTAATTAATTTTAGTTAAATTATTTATTTTGTTTTTAAATAATTTCCTAAAATAATTAAATTTATTAGGTTAGAAGTTGATAAAGGTTTAGTAACGAAAGCCGCCAAGCGTGTCTCTAGGATTCGATATCCGGACTTACCTAAACTTTACTATATTGCGACCAGTACACTTGCCATTTATGTGAAATTTAGCTGGGAATTTCTATTTTAAAACTAATTTGTGAAAAAGTTTTTTTTAATAAAATAATATATATATATTCACATCAAGTTTTTGTCGTCGTTGCCGGGTACATTTTTTTGGCAATTTCGAGAACGATTTGGGTCGGAGATCTAATCATTTGCTTTCTAGTTTAGATTTATTTTTTTAGATTTATAATTTAGTTTAATTTGCCTTAGTTGTTAATTGTGCCTTTTGTAAGTTTTTTGTTTTTTGAGCCTTAGTTAGTTAGATAAATTTCCTTTTTTTTTTAATTTTCTTTTAGTTTATGCGCCACACCCGTTCTGCCGGACCACCGAAATTTCAGCCACTTGACGATCCAGAGCGTGCATTCGATCAACATTCGAACGAGTCTGACACGGAGCTTGAGACCGAGTAAGATTCCTACGATATCGAATCCACTAACGCTACAGAATCCACAATGGGCGACAAACAACCACTAGTGAGGAGAGTGATTGCCGACTATGCCAAGCCCACTTCTGCTGGAGCTAGGTCTAGTATAGCACGTCCACCTGTCACTGCCAACATTTGGCAAATCCCTCCTCAAATCATTTCCAAGGTCACGAATACTGTTCAGTTCCACGGGTTGCTTGCTGAAGACCCCAACTCTCACTTAGCTCGTTTCGTGAGAATCTGTGACACCTTTCAGGTGAACAGAGTGACGCATGCAAGTTGCGCCTCTTTCCATTCTCTCTTACTAATCATGCCCATAGTTGGCTTGAATCCTTGCCCATAGGATCTATCACCACATGGGTTGAGGCATTGACTAAGATGGTAGTAGACCTATAGAAGAAGGAGTAGGCCTGTGAGATTTACCGGGGTGGTCATGATACTATTGATTGTCCCATTTCTACTGATAGTTTTCAGGAGCAGGTCGACTTTGTCGGCAATCCGAACTGGATGCAAGGAAATACCTTCGAAAATTCTTATAATCCAGGTTAGAGAAATCAGCAAAACTGGAGGAGTGGGAACCTACCGAGTTTTCAACCACATATACAAAGTTTATTTCAGAATCAGAGTTTGAGTAGTAGTTAGACTAAAGGCATAGGTCTGGGTGAGAAGAAGCCCACCTTTGAGGAGTTGATGATGCAGTAGTCACAGATAATGACTCAATTCATGGCGAGGGATGACACTAGGAATAAGGAAGCGTAGGCTAGAGATCATGCATACCAGATTAGGTTCCAGGAGAACGAGGCTATGATCAAGAATCAAGGGGCATTATTACAGAATATAAAAAGGACTGTGGGTCACTTATCAGATATGTTTCAGGAAAGGCAACTTGGTGGCTTACCTAGTAATGTAGTAAAGAATCCAAATACGCATGTGAAAGCTGTGAAAACAAGGAGTGGTAAGTCGTCTGGTGTGGTTGAGCCTCCAGCAGTGATTGAAGAGGAGGTTGATGAGGAAATAGAGATGAAGGCCCTTGTAAGGTGCAACAGAGGCGGCCAGCAAGTACAACACAGCTAAAGGAGCCGATGGAAAAGGTTGCTGGGCAGAAAAAGGTAAAGGAGTCATTAGTCCATTTTGACAGACTTCCATATCCAGGACGTTTAGCTCAGCATTAGTCTGAGGAGCAATATGGAAAGTTCCTTCAGATGTTTAAGCAACTCAAGGTGAACTTACCTTTTGTGGAGGCATTATAGCACATGCCTAAGTATGCTAAGTTTTTGAAGGATCTACTCACAAATAAGAAGAAGTTGGAGCAGATCTCGACTGTGACGTTAAGTGAGGAGTGTTCGGCTGTTGTGTAGAACAAACTACCACAAAAGATGACTGATCCGGGTGGTTTTACTATTCCATGTATCATAGGTGGTTTGTTTGTTAGCAATGCATTGGCAGATCTAGGTGCTAGCATCAACTTGATGCCATATTCTGTATTCGCTATGCTAGACCTAGGTGAGTCAGCACCGACACGCATGAGCATCCAGTTGGTGGATAGGTAGGTGAAGTATCCACGAGGGATTGTAGAGAACATGGTTGTTAAGGTGGATAAGTTTGTTTTTCCTATTGATTTTGTGATCTTAGATATGGATAAGGACGAGAAGGTCCTATTGATCTTAGTACGACCTTTCCTAGCTAATACAAGGGCATTGATCGATGTCCTTGACGGCAAGCTAATCTTACGAGTTGCTGATGAGACAATAACCTTTGACGTGAACACACACGATCAGGATGATACCTTGTACTTCATAGGTACCATTTGGACACAAGTGACTAATAGTTTTTGAGAGTTTATCAGATCAAATCAGACAAACTCACAGATCCTGGTTAGGGAGAACTAGGAAATCAAGTTGACTGCTTTTCCTTTGAGCAAGACTCGATAGGTCGTGAGAGTCAGCCTCTCAAGGAAGCCAACGTGTTTGAGGTGATTACGAGAGAGGAACCGATAGAGAAGCCGTCGATAGAGACTCCCCTATCCTTAGAGCTTACAGAATTGCCATCTCACCTGGAGTACGCATTTCTAGATGAGGGATCTTAATTAACTGTTATCATTTTTGCTGGATTGACAGAGAAGAAGAAGAGGAGACTGGTAGATGTGCTGAAGGCACACAAGCAGGCTATTGTGTGAAAGCTTATGGGTATCAAGGATATCAACCCTTCATTTTGCACGCATAAAATACTTATGGAAGATGAGTATAAGCCTGTTAGACAGAGTCAGAGGAGATTAAATCCTAACATGCAAGAGGTAGTTAAGAAAGAGGTAATTAAGTTGTTAGATGCAGGATTGATCTACCCTATCTTTGACTCGAAGTGGGTGAGTCCCGTGCAGGTAGTCCCTAAGAAAGGGGGGATGACAGTGGTGACTAATGAGAAGAACGAGTTGATTCCGATGAGGAAATTCATCGAGTGGCGAGTTTGCATTGACTATTGCAACTGAATGATGCCACGAGGAAGGACCATTTCCCGCTTCCCTTTATCGATCAGATGTTGGAGCGTTTGTCAGGGCAACAGTTTTACTATTTCCTTGATGGCTTTTTAGGTTATTTCCAGATCCCCATCGCTCTAGAGGATCAGGCAAAGACGACCTTTACATGCCCATATGGCACCTTTGCGTATCGTCACATGGTGTTTGGGTCATGTAACACTCCAGCTTCTTTTCAGCGGTGTATGGTAGCTATATTCCAGGACATGATCGAGGACTCCATGGAGGTTTTCATGGATGACTTTTATGTTTGGGAGTTCGGTCGATTCATGTTTGGAGTGTTTGGAGAAGATGTTGGCTCGATGTGAGGATACCAACCTCATGCTAAACTGGGAGAAGTGCCACTTTATGGTGAAGGAGGGCATTGTTTTAGGGCACAAGATATCACACGCGGGGCTTGAGGTTGATAAGGCGAAGATCAAGACTATTAGCAAGCTTCCGCTACCCATATTAGTGAAATCTATTAGGAGTTTCCTAGGCAATTCTGGTTGTTATCGACGTTTCATTAGAGATTTTTCTAAGATTGCTAAGCCGATGCCACAACTTTTAGAGAAGGACATACCATTGGTGTTTTCTAGGGAGTGTAGGAGAGCGTATGAGCTTCTGAAGGAGAAGCTGGTGAATGCTCCTATTATGGTTGCCCCAGATTGGAGTTTACCTTTGAGTTGATGTGCGACGCGAGTGATTATGTGATAGGAGCGGTCTTAGTCAGCGTAGGGACAAACATTTTCACACCCGACTATTACGCGATTAAGACGCTCATAGATGCGAAGGAGCATTACCCAACAACGGACAAGGAGCTGTTAGTAGTAGTCCTCGCATTCGATAAGTTTAGATCTTACCTCGTCTTTCTAAAACTATTGTTTACACAAATCATGCGGCGCTTAAGTATTCAACCTCATGCTAAACTGGGAGAAGTGCCACTTATGGTGAAGGAGGGCATTGTTTTAGGGCACAAGATATCACACGCGCGGGGCTTGAGGTGATAAGGCGAAGATCAAGACTATTAGCAAGCTTCCGCTACCCATATTAGTGAAATCTATTAGGAGTTTCCTAGGCAATTCTGGTTGTTATCGACGTTTCATTAGAGATTTTTCTAAGATTGCTAAGATGCCACAACTTTTAGAGAAGGACATACCATTGGTGTTTTCTAGGGAGTGTAGGAGAGCGTATGAGCTTCTGAAGGAGAAGCTGGTGAATGCTCCTATTATGGTTGCCCCAGATTGGAGTTTACCTTTGAGTTGATGTGCGACGCGAGTGATTATGTGATAGGAGCGGTCTTAGGTCAGCGTAGGGACAAACATTTTCACCCGATCTATTACGCGAGTAAGACGCTCATAGATGCGAAGGAGCATTACACCACAACGGACAAGGAGCTGTTAGTAGTAGTCCTCGCATTCGATAAGTTTAGATCTTACCTCGTCCTTTCTAAAACTATTGTTTACACAAATCATGCGGCGCTTAAGTATTTGTTTAGTAAACAAAACGCTAAACCACGATTGATACGATGGTTTTTGCTGCTTCAAGGGTTTGACATTGAGATTAGAGATAAGAAATGAGCGGAGAACGTCGCAGCGGATCATTTGTCACGTTTAGAGGACTCTGGACCGGAGGAGATTAGGGAAGACATGATTAATGATAACTTTCCGCATGAGACACTGATGTTTGTGAAAGCACATGAAAAGGGCTTTTCATGGTTTGCAGATTTGGCTAATTACTTAGTGACAGGGATTCTGATGACAGGCATGACACATCAGGAAAAAAAGAAATTATTTGTAGATGTTAAGCATTACATTTGGGATGACCCTTACCTCTTCCGCATTGGAGCAGATCAGATCGTAGGTAGGTGTGTACACGATGATGAGGCAAGGAGGATTTTGACACATTGCCACTCAGGACGAACAGCTGGCCATTATGGAGATTTGACAGCGAAAAAGGTATTTGATGCTGGGTTTTATTGGCCGATGATCTTTAAGGATGCGCATGAGTTTGTGAGGAGTTGTGATGCGTGTCAAAGAGTAGGAAATATCTCATCCCGGAAGGAGATGCCACAGAATGCAATTCAGGCATGCGAGATTTTTGATTTGTGGGGCATCGATTTCATGGGCCCATTTCCGCCATCACGAGGGAACAAGTACATCCTAGTAGCCGTAGACTATGTTTCCAAGTGGGTGGAGGCTCAAGCCTTACCCATGAATGATGCTAGGGTTGTTATGAGATTCATTAAGTAGATGTTTTCCCGCATTGGTACCCCCAAAGCCCTGATTAGCAATCGAGGGACCCACTTCTACAATGTTCAAATGGAGAAAGCCTTGCAACGCTATGGAGTCACCCATCGGCTTGCAACGGCTTATCATCCACAGACTAGTGGGCAAGTTGAGGTAAGTAATTGGAGTATCAAGAGGATTCTTGAGAAAACGGTTGGGTCAAATTGGAAGGATTGGTCCAATAAGTTAGATGACACACTTTGGGCTTTCCGTACGACATATAAGACACCGACCGGTTCTACACCATTCAGGATGATTTATGGGAAAGTGCATCATCTACTAGTGGAGTTGGAGCATCATGCATACTGGGCATTAAGGACTGTGAATCTAGATATGTTCGCGGCAGGAGCGAATCGATTTCACCAGTTGCACGAGTTAGAGGAATTGATAGATCATTCGTACGCACATTCGACACGATACAAGGAACGTACAAAAGAATTACATGATCGCCACATGAAAGGTAATAAAGAATTCAAGTGTGGGGATTAGGTGTTGTTGTACAATTCACGATTGAAATTGTTTTCGGGAAAATTAAAATTCCGATGGTTGGGACCATACACTGTGCATGAGGTATTTCCATATGGAACAATTGAAATCGAGGACAAGGATGGGGAGACGTTTAAGGTAAATGGCCATCGTTTAAAACATTACATTAGTGGGCCGGTGATTGAGAATGAGGATGCAGTGGTTGACCTCGCCCCTATAGGAACCTGACTGAGAGGTTCGAGTCAGGATGACGACTCGTAAATAAACCTAGCGCTCCCGGGAGGCAACCCGAGGGTTTGTTTTTATTTTTTTCTACATTTTGATTTACTTTTTATTTTTAATTCTTCGTACCGGATGCTTCAGTGTTTGTTTTTGATTTCAGGTTATTAATCGGAGCTGAATGATCATCTTCTTGAGATTCTTAGCAAAGTTAAAGTGTGAGGATGACACATAGATTTTCAGTGGACCTTCTGTCATTGCACGTTACATATCAGGGGAGTTTCAGTTTTTCCATTTCTTGCACTTTTATTATTTTAATTCTTACATTTATTGGTTCGAACATTAGGGACAATGTGCGATTTAAGTGCGGGGATGGGGTAGTTGGCAAAACTAAAATATTTTGGGTTGATAATATATATATATATATTAATGGATAAATCCCTGAAATTAAAAAATAATAATAATAATAATAAAAAGCAAAATAAAAGGGGCACTAAGTACACTCGTCTACGCGTATAAAACACAACTTGCATAAATCATGATGTGATGCCAATTACCATTTATTAATTAAACTTAGAGCATGATTTACTTTTCAAGTCATACGATTAAGCTAACTTAACAAGAGGTTTTCAAAATAAAATGGTATATACGTCTAATTAAGTGAGGTAAATAGAGAGGTAATAACCGTGCAATTGTCCACAACTTATACCCTGATTACCTCCGTTTACATGTGAGATTGAGCCTTTAATTGTTGATTATTTGCATTTCACATGTATTTCTTTGTTGGAGCGTTTATATCACACGATTACATGCATTTTAAAACTTGTCTAGGTTATACGCGTCGAAACCATGAACTTTGAACTTGTACAGAAGTGATAGAGGCACATAGAATTTAGCCTTGTGTTTAGACTGTGACTACGCTACCCTGAAATTATCCACTAGTTAGCCATGTTGAGCCATTTATTTACTATTTTCTTTTGTTTATACCCATGTTAACCTAGCCTTTGTTTATTAAGCCATTTTTATGTTAACCCGTGTTTTTTAGAAAATCCGGCTAAGTTAGTGTTTAAATAGTGTGATTTGCTATGTTTGATTAGTTAATCTAAGTAAAAAAAAAAAAGAGAGAAAAAAAAATGAAAAAAAATAAATGAGGAAAAAAAGAGAAAAAATTGACCTGGAAAAAAATGTCCATTAGTAGTTAGTTTGTTAAAGGATTCAAGTTTGGTCCTTTGTTTTTGTTTATGATTTGCGTATTATGTTCGTGTCTAGGATAGCGAAGTTGGATTTCTCCAAACACCTTATCCTTGTTTTTCCACTTGTTTATTCCTACCCATCACCTTAGCCACGTTACAACCCATGTGAAGACCTACTTGATTTTTGCAAAGTTCAATTGTTTGTTGGTGTAGATGTGATACATTTACAAGCTTATGACAATGTCATGTCGTAATGATATCGAGAGTACCACAGATATAAACTAGCACCTCTTATACTAGTCTACTAAACAAACTGAGAGTAGAGAACATTGTGAGAAGTTATGGATTATTGTGTGTTTAGGGTCTTTAAATGAACCAAGTTTAGTTAGTACGTGTATTTCTCAAAATCGGTATCATGGTTGCTTGTTAAGTTGTAATCCTATTAATTGTGACCAGATAGTTGATACATATTAAATATAAATAATTTCTATGCTTTTGAGTAACTTTTGTGTAGCATTTAGATATGATATTCTCATATGTAGTTCACATTCATATTTTATAAGTTTTAAAAGATTATAATTAATTATTTTAATTCACTTTATTTCCATTCAAATGTAATTTAGCTAATGTGATATACATGTTTTAATGGTTAACTTATAAAGCATTTGAAACCAGCGAAAGTTCATGTGGAAAAAGTTTTAATCCCAATGTTCCACCAAATCTTTTACCTAATTTAAAATTTTAAAACAGGCCCACAAATGGAATTTACATGCGTGAGATTGTGATATTATTTATCAAGGTTTGAAAGCCCACATGGAGTGCTTATGAGTTATATATTTTAAGTTACAAGGAGGAAGTGTCAGGACCAAAACAAATTTCATTTAGCTACTTCAGGAAAAAAAGAAAACCTAAGGAGTATTATATATAAACAGAAGTGACAACAGGAAAAGGGGTGCAGGACCGGTGAAGGTGTTCAATGCAAATCAGTTTCACAATGAGTAGAGACTTAGAACACTTAACAGATCAAATAGGGAACTCGAACCTTTATAGTGATACTAATAAACACAAGTAAACAAAGAGACGGAAACTTAAGAACAACAAACAGATTGGTTTTCAAGGATAAAGTATATTGCTCTCAAGTTCTTTTACAAGTGTTAATAAGCATAGAAAATAAAATAGAAGGACGTGAGATACTTTATACTACATTATACAGCTGGCCATACTTTGAAGGCCAGTTGGAAACACTAATCTAGACAATAAGATCAATGTAAAGTCAAAAGGCAGAAGTGACTATGACATGCCATAGCTCACATCCTAATGTAATACAAAAAGGATAAAAGTACATAAAGTAGAAAGTTACAGACACAAGACCATAATCTACAGCTTCCTAAAGCATGGACTTTTTCACCTACTTGTATAAGTTGGTGTGTCTGCAGAGTGGCAGCGGAAAGTTGGTCAGCTTTTCTAAAAAGTTATTGATCAGAGAAAACATGTCTTCTCTTTCTTCGGAAGAAATCAGTCCTCTATCTTTGAGGCTTCAGAAGACTTTGTTTTCTAAGCTTCGAAAGACTTCATCTTTGGCTTCGGAAGATTTGGTCTTTGGCTTTGGAAGATTTTACACTTAGTGTAATTTCTTTGTAGAGTGTAAAACTTTCGAAGTAACTTCTACCATGCACAAGGTGCATGCATGCAGGAAGCACCTTGACTGTTTTGAGTGCATCAGCCTCTTTCAAATACCTTACATACTCCTCTTAGGCTGATGCTACCATAACAGAGAGGATGCTTAGCAGTTTGCAGTCCTCATGTCTTGATCAGCAGTGTAGAATCAGGACATAGTTGGTCTTCGAGATGCAGGAGGCTCTACTTTGAATGGAGTTGATTAAGCAGCCTCTTAGTGCACTTTCTCAGGATGTTATTACTCATCCTGAGATGTTGAGAAGGATGCCTTGGACTTTTTTTTCTTCCTTTTGTCCCTTCTGATGGCCATCGTTTTCCTCACTCTATACTTTAACTGAGGAGTGTAGCCTGCAGCACCAGTTTGGCTTTCTGTATTCTCCTTAGTCGGGTCCTTATCCCCCATTGGTTCAGAAGGAGGGGATTTAGAACCCTGCTATGGGTCAGAAGATGAAGTTAGCTTGAGTGTAGCTTCAGGTTCAGGTTGTGTTGTCTCTTCAACCTTCACCTTCAGGTGCAGCTGGACTTGGTGGAGAATGCAAGTCAACAAGCTGACCTTCTTTGATCTTCTGCTTGATCCTCCTGATGTGCTCATCCATTGTGGATAGAGACATAGGACCAAGTCTCCTTCAAGAGAACCCATACAGCTTCAAGAAGCTTACCATCTTTAGTCTATCAGTAGACTTTTTTTCCTGTGCTCTGATGGTGGCTCTTGTTTTAGCAGCCTCTTCTCTCATCTTTCTTTTAACAGCTTTTCTTTGAGTTTGAGCCTCTTCATCAAGCTGTTTGAGGTACTCAAACTCAATATATTCATATGAGAGAGGGTTAGAGCTGCTGCCTGGTAGAGACCTGTGGCACTCAGATAGGCTATCATTTTGTCTTTCTTGTTACCTGCCTATCTGAGTTTCTTCCTCTTCAACAGCCACAGACTCCTTCTCAGGACTTTCATGAACTGGAGAGAGGACAGGAGCTTTCTGTTGTTTCTTTTTTATTTTCTCTTCTTTGATTTTAAGGAGCAGCTCTGCTCCCTCAGCCTCCTTCCTCTCTTTATACAGCTCTTTGTCTGCCAGTTCATCTAATTCTGCCAAGGGGAGAGAGATGATTTCATCTATGTTGTAATTTCTCAGTCCCAGATAGTTCAATCCGACTGCTCTTAACTCATCATTCTGAGTATTAGACCTATGAGCAGCCCTGATTGTAGCTTGCATGAAGCTTGGGACTTCTCCAGATTTCTCTCCCCTAGCCTTCCACTTTCTCTCTCTCTTCTCCTCCTCAATCTCCTCAGGAGTCATTTTCCTTTTCCCTTTGTCAATTGTTGGCCTATATGACTCAAGGTGGAGAGAGCTTTGGCTTTCTGATGGTTGTGATGAGCTTGAGCTCTGGCCAGAGAGAGGTTGTGATACACCTTCACCTACAGGTGTGTCACTGAGGGTACTGGGTGCTGAGGGTGAGCCTGTCTCAAGGTTCACAGGTTCTACTATTAGGCCTTCAACTGAGGTTTCTCCTTCGAAGCTAATCTTAGGGTCTGCCTCAGTATCCAGTTGACCAACAGTTTTCCCTGCTAGCCTCTGTCTATATAGTTGAGCTCTTTGTCTGAATTCCTTCAGCACCCAATCTTGAATAACCTCAGCTAACCTGCCAGCGTGTCTGTTTTGGCTTGGATAGATGAAGGGCAGGTTAACCAAGTTCATACCATTATGGAAACTCAAGGTCTGAAAGTTAAAGAGTTCATGCTGCCTCTGAGCTCTTGATAGCACCAATGCCATTCTGGAGTTGTCACTCACTTGCATAGGTGAGCTGGAGGTCAAATCCACTACTTCCACATTCTTGTGGACCTGGTTGAGTTTGTCTTAATGGTTTCTCAGCTAGCTTGCCCTTGAGATCAGTGATCTCAAGTTGCTGGTCACTGACCCTCTTCTGTATGGTAGTCACTTGAGATTCCAAGTGACTGACCTTGGAGACTAAAGAGGTGCATAGTTCTTTAAGTTGTTGCACCTTTAGTTTCAAACTCCCCTCATCTTCAGATGAAGAATCATGGGGGGATGAGAGAATTGGACTGATGTCCTCTTCCTTATCACCAGCATAGTATTCTTGGCTGCTGGATTTCCTCTGCTCACTGACAACTTCAGGTGAAATATCAATGGGCTGAGTTACCATGGTTGAGGTCTTAATAATGTAATCACTAGCAATAGTGAGAGCCTCTTCCATATGGACCTCCTTAACTTGTTCAAGGAGATCCACCTTAGTTTGGGATGGATGATGTGGGCTAGATACGGGAGTGGCAGGAGCACTCATCTCTGCTTGAGCAAGGGTGGAGAAGAGATACTCATGGTACTCATTGAATCCCATGT
Source organism: Flaveria robusta (assembly GCA_025506415.1). NCBI lineage: Eukaryota > Viridiplantae > Streptophyta > Magnoliopsida > Asterales > Asteraceae > Flaveria > Flaveria robusta. Next base: position 7,384,350 of record CM046473.1, read on the forward strand.
CTTTATCATCATAAAATTCAAGGTTTGGGATTGGTTGGTTGAGATTAAGAGGCTGGGGATGGTAGCTGTCCCCTGAAGGTTGTTCACTAGAGTTTTGAGACTGTGAGTGAACGCTTAAGGTAGTTAGGGTTATGAGCTCATCAGGCAGAGCATGAGGAACCTCAGCACTAATAATATGAGAGATGGGAGTGGCTTGCTCCTCAAGGGAAGTGGGAGCTCTAGTGTCCACTTGCTCTTGCATGGGTGATAATATGGGGGCTGCTCAGACTGAATAGCTTGAGCAGGGGTTTGTTTGTGTTTTCTTGAGTAGGTGATGGTTACTGTAGATTGAGATGGTGGTTGAGAGACAACAGGTGTGTGTTTCCACCCCAGAGAATCACACAGTTGGTTTTCTTATTATTTTAAAGATGTCGGGCTTCATGTGTCCCAATTTTAGAATTCTACCTGTTCCCCTCAACTGTGAGCCCAGTTCATAGTTAAGAATGTGCTGGACATATCTAGGGAACATGTAGTATTCCAGGGAGTCCAAGTTTGAAAGCAAATTAAGGTAAACAAAGTGTGAATACCTGAACTTGACCCCCTGAACCAGTCCATGGACTATGAAGGACAGATCCTCAGGAATCTGGTCCCATCTTCCATGCTTGTTTGACAAGCTATGTATGATGACATGGAGGAGGTACTTCCACTAGGAAGAGACCTTCCATTTCCCGAAGGTTCTGACTAAAAAGTCTCCCTCATAGCCCATCTGTTCAAAAGATTGATTAACAGCAGATTTGGGAAAGGACAAATCACCTTCTGCATCATCCAGTTGAAGATGGGTGTTGATGATGGCCGGAGTGATGAAGATTGTCCTCCCCTACACTGTGGCAGACAGTGCCTTCTCCCAATCCATGGTGACCTCTTGGTAGGTCCGCCAGAAGTCCTGAAGATGATCCTCATAGAGAGGAGGATCAATGGTGAGGGAGGTGAAGTAGTTTGTCAAAGAAAGAAAACGGCAAACCTCTAAGAAACCAAGATCTTTCTCAGAGTTCAACAGAGCAACCTGATTGTGTTGCCAGTGAAGTTGCATGGAGAAATCAGGTTGGTTTCTGCGATTTTGGTTGGCCTTTTTAGTAAGCTTCATCGTGAAGGAAGATAAGAACAAAGACTGTTTCTGGATGAATTTAGGTTATCAAGATGTTGCAGATGAAGAGAAAAAAGTGAAAGAGGGGGAAACCGTTGAATATATTTATATGAAATGGATTTGAGACAAAGTTAATACGAAAGGATAAACTTTGAAATCCGGATGTTGGTCCCACCTCTGAAAAAGTGCCCAAAAGTAGTTTTCTTGGAAGTCAAAAATCTTCCGAAGGTAATTTGGCTTTGGAAGTTTCATAAAAGCTTTCGAAGCCAATTTGGCTTCCGAAGATATTTCTAAGAGTTTTGAAAATTTTGCTTCGGAAGAAAAATACTTAGAGTATTTTTCACTTCATAGAGATAAGTACTTTTGGAAGAAAAATTGTTCTTTAATAGCATGTGAGTACTTATGAAAAATTTGGCTTCGAAAGATATTTAGAGAATTTCTTCCGAAGGTAAATTGTCATAAGTAGTTATTTGAGATTAAAGACATAATTTGCTTCCGAACGTAACTTAGTTTCTTCCGAAAGGAATTATGTTCAAAATTTTCAAAAATCTAAGGAATATTTTCTAAAAGACTCTTCTTCCAAGATAGTTAGGGGTTTATGAAGGTGATAAAATAGACAACTAAGGACACACAGATTTTAAAAATAATATTTTAAGTTTAAGAAAAAGCTACTCAAAGTTAATCATCCCAATAGCTGATATGAGATACTTAAATCTCTGTTCATCAAAAGCTTTGGTGAACAGATCAACATATTGTTCATTTGTGTGAACTTTGACTAGTTTGATTAACCCTTTTTCAAAATTATCTCTAATTAGATGATACCTGATGTTGATATGCTTGGTACTTGAGTGGTGCACAGGATTCTCTGTAATAGAGATAACACTATTGTTGTCTATGTGGATAGGAGTCTCCTTGAAGTTGAATCCATAGTCTAGCATCTGATTTTGAATCCAAAGCACTTGAGCACAGCAGCTAGCAGCAACAATGTATTCAGCTTTAGCAGTTGATGCAGATACACAAGATTGTTTCTTGCATTGCCAAAAGACTATTCTTCCACCAAGAAATTGACATCCCCCTGATGTAGACTTTGCAGTTATGTTGCAGCCACCATAGTCACTATCTGTATATGCATACATATTAAAGTCAGAATTTTTTGGATACCAAAGGCCTAGTGATGGGGCACCTTTGAGGTATCTTAGAATTCTCTTGACAGCAACCAGGTGTGACATCCTGGGATTGGCTTGATATCTAGCATAAATACAAGTGGCAAACATGATATCAGGCCTGCTCGCAGTGAGTTACATAAGATACCCAATCATAGCCTTATAGAGATGCTCATCTACAGACTCCCCCTTAAGGTCAGGTCCAAGGGAGTGGTTTCTTGCTATGGGTGTCTTTGCAACCTTGCAGTCAGTCATGTTGAATCTTGTTAGTACGTCCTGGACATACTTTGATTGACTTATGAAGATGCCATTGTCAACCTGCTTCACTTGAATTCCTAGAAAGAAATTGAGTTCCTCCATGGCACTCATTTCAAATCTATTCTTCATCAGCTTCTCAAAGTCTTTGTAGAGCTTTGGATTAGTTGACCCAAAGATAATGTCATCAACATAAACTTGAACCAGCATCAAGTCATTTCCTGTTCCTTTGATGAAAAGAGTTCCATCTATAGTACCCCTTCTGTAACCATGTTGACATAGGTACTGAGATAGAGTCTCATACCACTTCCTTGGAGCCTGGTGCAGCCCATAGAGAGCTTTATCAAGCTTGCAGACATAATCAGGATGATTTGGATCTGCAAAACCAGGTGGTTGTTTGACATGCACCTTTTCATCAATCACCGCATATAAGAAAGCACACTTGACATCAAGTTGGTAGACCTTGAAATTCTTGGATGCAGCAAAGGCTAGGAATATCCTAACAGCTCCAAGTCTTGCTACTAGAGCAAAGACATTAGTGTAGTCAATCCCTTCCTCTTGAGTATACCGTTGAACAACTAGTCTTGCCTTGTTTTTGATGACAAGTCCTTTATCTTCTTTCTTGTTCCTAAACACCCACTTGGTTCCTATGGTAGTCTTCCCTGGAGGAAGTGGACATAGGTTCCAAATCTTCTGCCTTTTGAATTGAAGCAGCTCCTCCTGCACAGCTTCAACCCAACTTCCATCCTTTAGAGCCTCCTCAACCTTCTTTGGCTCTACTTGGGATAGAAAACAAGAGTAGAGACAAACATTTTTGTCATGGGTTTGTCCTCTTGTTCTTACCCCCTTGTCAACTTCACCAATGATGTTTGTGGTGGGGTGAGACTTGTGGATCTTGAGTTGAGGGATCACAGCAAGTTGGTATGTGAGATCTAAATTTGAAAAATTTTGATCAGGCAGAGTAGATTCACCCACCACATCAGCATACTTATCAAGAGAGACTTGATCCAATGAGTGTGTGACATTATTGAGGTTGTCTTCCATGGAATGATTGTCAGCATCAAGGAATTCTTGATCACTGTTACCATTGCCACTTTCTTCTACATTTGAAGCTCTTTCCCTTAGGTTTTGTGCCTCTGAGCTAGAATTTGAAGGCACTTCAGATGTATCTGCTGGATTTGTCATAGTTGTGCTGATAGGAGCTCCATTTGCAGAATTTGTTACCACTGGAGCTGAAGTAGATTGATTTGAAGGTCTTCTCAGCTCAAATCTTGGGTCAGGATCTTCTGTTGATAGATTACCTGTAGATCCCTCTACCTGAAACATTCTCACAAGACTTGTTAAAACAGTTGGTAACTAGATCAAGATCAAACATCCAATCTAGACCAGAACCTCTCACACAAGGGGTGTGTTCATTAAAAGTCACATTGGCTTCCTCATTAACTATTCTAGTTCTGAGATTGTATACTCTATAAGCCTTGGCTTGAGAGGAGTATCCTATAAAGTATCCATCATCTGATTTCTCATCAAATTTGGCTATCTGATCTTTGGTATTCAAGATTGTGCAAGGACATCCAAATGATCTGAGGAAACCAATAAAAGGTCTCCTTTTATGCCACACTTCATAAGGAGTCTTACCATGAGTCTTAACTACTAAAACTCTATTCTGCACATAGCAAGCAGTGTTCAATGCTTCTGCCCAGAAGGTGATAGGCAGTTTAGAGTCGGACAACATAGTTCTTGCAGCTTCAATTAGTGTCCTGTTTCTCCTTTCAGCAACACCATTTTGCTGAGGAGTCCTGACAGCACTATATTATCTTGTAATACCCTTTTCATCTTAAAATGTATCAAGGATTTGGTTCTTAAATTTAGTTCCTTGATCACATCTTATGATCTTGACCTTGTGATCAGATTGATTCTTAATCTTCAGAATGAAATTCTTCAAGATTTCAAGAGTCTCATTCTTAGTTCTAAGGAAAAAGACCCAAGTAAATCTAGTAAAATCATCTGTGATCACTAAACAGTATGAGCTCCTTCCTAGACTCATTACACTGGTGGGGCCAAAAAGATCTAAATGTAACAAGTGTAGGGGAGTAGTGATGGAGTTTCTTTCCTTTGGCTTGTGAGATACCTTATGTTGCTTACCTTTCAGGCATGCAACACAATGATCATCACTTTTAAACTCTTTCTTTGGCATTCCAGTTACCGAATCATTCTTAATTAATTTATTCATGTTTTTAAAGTTGACATGGCACATTCTTTTATGCCAGAGAAAAGAGTCATCACTATTTGCTTTAGACAGAAAGCAAGACACTTCTCCTGAAGGGGAAGTTTCATGCAAGTCCATCTTGTACATGTTCCCTTTCCTGGGGGTCTCACCCCGGGCTTAAGAACAATGCACTCATGCTCAGTAAAGAGCATGTTATGCTTTTGATCACAAAATTAGGATAGACTCAGTACATTGTATCCAAGCTCCTTGACAAAGTTTACCTTCTCAATGCAGAGCTTACCATTTGTGACCATGCCTCTTCCCGTAATGTAACCTCCTGCATCTCTTCCGAAATCAACAGGCCCTCCATCAATTTTCTCAAAATTTTGAAGTAGAGAGCCATTGCCTGTCATGTGCCTGGAACAGCGAGTGTCAATGATCCACACATTCCTGTTGGTCTTTAGCTGTTCCTACACAAAAAGAGATGATTAGTTACATTTGGAAACCCAAGCCTTACTGGTCTTGGGCTCATTAATATCAACAGAAGATAATGCAACAGTAATTGATCCTATGTTTAAGCTTTGAGGATCAGCAGCTGTTGTTGATAAAGAACTTTCAATCACATGGTCTTTCTTTGTCTTTCACACCACCTTTGGAAGCTTAGACTTGACCTTCAACACCTCAGAAGTTTTGACAACTTCGGAAGTTTTGGAGACTGGACCTTCGGAAGATCTTGCTTTCACTGCAACAGACTTCAGTGCTTCGGAAGCATTTCTTTCTTCCGAGATCAATTTTTCTTCCGAAGGCAAGTTTTCACTTTTCTTATTCTTCACTTTAGAGCTTCCGAGAGGAAAAGCTTTTCCTTCAGAAGCTGGCTTCTTCTTGATGTTCTCAGAAGTTTTCTTCTTGATCATGTGGACAGTGCTTTTAGGATTGTAAATGCAATCCTTAGCCATATGAGAAGTACTACCACACATGACACAATCCATCTGCATTCTTCTGGAAGTCTTCTTTTGAGAGCAAGACTGATCTTGATCACTTTTCATTTCCATCTTCTTCTTCACAGATGAAGTAGCAATCCTTTTAGGGAGTGACTTGCTGTTGGATATGGATGGTTCAGGTTGTGCAGCAGTGTACACAACAAATCAGCCTTCTTCTTGTTGTTAGGATGATTTTGACAAGAACTAGAACCCCTGGTAATAGGATTCATACTTGAGTCTTCAGCCTTTACCACTTCAAATCCTGCAGAGATGAACACTTGTTTCTGCTTAGTGTTGAAAGTGGCCTTGATCTCTTGAGCTTTCTTGGACTTTCTTTTGGCTCTTCTGATCAAGTTCTTTCTCTTGGACTTTGTCAACCCAACAACAATTCTCTCCTCAGGAGAATAGTGACCCTTCTTAGGATGATCTTCTTCACTCCTCTCAGATCCATCCTTCACTATCTCCTCTTCATCCTCTTCACTCATGGGGTCTATGAGGGGAAGCTTATCTTCATAAGTTTCACACCTTGGAGATCTTACTGATAGTAAGGAGTGTGGAGGAGCTATCCCAGTAGATGCCAGTTCCTGCTTATTCTGATAACAAACTTTGGCATGTAGAGATGAGGATATCATGTTCTTGAAGGTCTCTTCTTCAAGAACATATTTTTCTGCCCTAGCTTTGCTGATCACAAGCTGAGCCTGGCATTCAGTTAACTTAGTGATGAGATCTTTAATCTGAGTCCTGTAGTTAGTGTGTTCATGTTTAAGAGTGGAAATAGTTTTCTCTAAATCTTCTATTTTTAGTTTATATCCATTTTCAGCTCTTTTCAAATCAGATTTTAAGATATTTAAAGACTCAAGATCAGATCTCATCTCTAAGTTATAGGACCTGTACCTATTTACTTTAGCAATACATTCAGGAGTACAAAGATGTTCCAATACCTTGGCTTCATCATGATCTGCCAGCAGTGCTTGGTTTGAAGATGCATCTTCAACCTGAAAGCTCCAGTCAAAGCCTCGTTCTTCAACAGCAACTGCAGCTTGCTGCTTTGGCTTCTCATTCTGGTTGGCTCCTTCAGTGTAGTTTGGTCTGGTTTGTGCTTGGCCACCATTTGTTCTAGGTGCCTTGCACTTCTTAGCAAAGTGTCCTATTTGGTTGTAGTTGAAACAATTTACTTTGCTTTTGTCCAGTCCAAACTTTCCACCGGCTACATTGCTAGGAAACTTCTTCCATGTTCTCTTGTAGAACTTCTTCGCTCTATGAGTGAGAAGAGCCATCTACTTGACTATCTCCATGTACTCCAGATCATCTGGATGGATACGATCCAGGTCTTCAAGGGTGAAGAGAAAGTTGCCTGAACTCTCATCAGCAGACACAAAGGCATGAGAAGAGCTTGTCTCTTGGAATGGACTTCCATGGATGTAGTTCTCCCTTGGTGTCTCAGGGAAGGTGATGAAAGGACCCTTTTATGAGTTGTTAGGGTAGCACTGTGGTTCTCTATAGTCCCTTTCAACCATATTAAGGGCTGAACTCTACAGATTGCTGGAGTTACAAGATGGATTTTGCATGTTCATCTCCATCTGGTAGCCATTGAGCATACCATACAACTCTGTAAGAGTAAGAGTCTTGAGGTTCTCAGTCCTCTTGATAACAACACAGTAATGGGTCCACTGTCTGGGAAGAGAGGACATGAACTTCCTCACAATGTCCCTGTTCTCAAGAGTTACTCCAACATTCATTAGAGTATCAACAATCTCAACATACTTGAAGTATTGTTGAGTCATGGTTTCACCTGATTTGTAGGTGAAATTCTTAAACTGCTGCTTCAAGAGGTTCTTTTTGTTCTCATTTGCTTCAGAGGACCCCTCATACATGAGCTTTAGTGCATCCCATAACTGCTTGGCAGTTTTGCACTTCTTGAAGCTCCTGTAGATGGAGTTAGGAAGAGCAGTTTGGCGGGCAGTCATGGCCTTCTAATCGATATCTATCTTCTTTCTATCTTCTTCAGAATAGTCAGCCACCTCTTTTGGAATCATGCCACCTCCGGCAGCAGTTGAAAAGGTGCATGGAATGTAAGGTCCGGAGACAACAGATTCCTACATCCTGGAGTCTTGTGACTTGATGAAGCCTTCCATTCTTTAACACCAAGTATCAAAGTCTTTAGGAGTGATCAGTGGGGACATTGTCATAGTTCTAGTTTCCATATCAGCCTTTGAGAGAGCTGCCATTTGAGTTGCTAACTGTTTTATGAAAAACTGAGAGATCTAAGATGGTGAGATCTTACAATCAAGAGCCTGAAGAGCCCTGATACCAATTGTAGGACCAGTGAAGGTGTTCAATGCAAATCAGTTTCACATTAAGGAAAGACTTAGAACACTTAACAGATCAAATAGGAAACTGAAACCTTTATAGTGATACTAATAAACACAAGTAAACAAAGAGACAGAAACTTAAGAACAACAAACAGATTGGTTTTCAAGGATAAAGTATATTGCTCTCAAGTTCTTTTACAAGTGTTACTAAGCATAGAAAATAAAATACAAGGACCTGAGATACTTTATACTACATCCTACAGCCGGCCATACTTTGAAGGCCAGCTAAAAACACTAATCTAGACAACAAGATCAATGTAAAGTCTAAAGGCAAATTGCCTTTTGACAAGTGACTATGACATGTCACAGCTCACTTCCTAATGTAATACAAAAAGGATAAAAGTACATAAAGTAGAAAGTTACAGACACAAGACCATAATCTACAGCTTCCTAAAGCATGAACCTTTTCACCAACTTGTATAAGTTGGTGAATCTGCAGAGTGGCAGCAGAAAGTTGGTCATCTTTTCTAAAAAGTTGTTGGTCAGAGAAAGGATGTCTTCTATGTCTAGGGAAGAAATCAGTCCTCTATCTTTGGGGCTTCGGAAGACTTTGTCTTCTAAGCTTCGGAAGACTTCATCTTTGGCTTAGGAAGATTTTACACTTAGTGTAATTTCTTTGTAGTGTGTAAAACTTACACAGTAATTTCTACCATGCACAAGGTGCATGCATGCAGGAAGCACCTTGACTGTTTTGAGTGCATCAGCCTCTTTCAAATACCTTAAAGGGGGATAGATTTTTTTTTTTGTTAAACCTGACTTTGGAGCTTTTGAGTACAATTAGAGAGCAACCTTAAGGAAAAGTGCAAGATCGTGAAGCAAGGATTAAATCATTTAAGCATTGAAGATCATTCGGTTTCATCTCGTCATCGATTATTTTTCTTTGTTTCATTGATTATTTCATATATGTTATTAAAGTTTGCGACTTTGTTGTTGTTCTTGATGTTTATAAACGTTATGAGTAGCTAATTTTTATTGCTACCTAGGTTGCGTTGAGAACTATTCATGTTTTGATTAAACATTTTGGTTTTAATTTCGTATATTTGTTTCTTAGACCTTGATTATTTTCTTAATTAAATAAGGATACGAGTATTGTTTTATACTTAAAAAGTTATTGTCATGCTTGTGTATGTTTAATTTTCATTGATTACGTGACATCTTGATTAGGTTTTACACGTTTAAATTAATTTTAAGCTTTGATTAGAGATAATCTTAGGAATATTGGTTTTGATTTGATAGTATTTTCAATGTTCTACCTTATCTAAAACCTAGGGGGTGATAGATTTGGCTTAAAACCTCCTACCCATTGCTGGTTAGGTTTAGATTTCGCGAGAGCGTGTTTTGCCTTTCATTCTTGGTGTTAGTGTTTTAGGGTATTTAATTGGATTTAATCAAGTTTTCCTTTGTTTTAGGGTTAGAAAATATAATCTTAAAGATAATGTTGTAGAAAAACTAGGGGTGATCTTCCATTAGACATTTTAATAAACCTATCTTGTGCTTCACACGTGTCTTTGGTTTTCTTAGAGAGTAGCAACATGCATAGTTAACGTTAGATTCGTATTTTTGGAGATAGTTATACGAGTCATTGCCATTGTGTCATTACATATTAGTTGGATTCCTACCTAGGTAGTTATTTAACATATTTGATTGTATTCAAGTTCCAAGTTTGAATTCTTATTTGTTATTTTTTTCGTCGTTTTTAAATTAATTAATTTTAGTTAAATTATTTATTTTGTTTTTAAATAATTTCTTAAAATAATTAAATTTATTAGGTTAGAAGTCGATAGAGGTTTAGTAACGAAAGCCACCAAACGTGTCTCTAGGGTTCGATATCCGGATTTACCTAAACTTTATTATAGCGGAACCGGTGCACTTGCCGTTTGTGTGAAGTTTAGTTGGGAATTTCCATTTTAAAACTAACTTGTGAAAAAATTTTCTTTTTAATAAAATAATATATATACTTTCACACATTAGTAATAAATAATAATGAACCAAAAGGTAACAAAGTTTAATATAGAAAGTGTTAAAAAAATTCATTACGGTTATCAATATTTTGAAATAACCTTTTTTTAAAATCACAAAATTCTTTAGCAAAATTGTTTTTAGTGAGAACAAACCTAAGTACCTAACAAATACCATTAAGCAAATCCAAAACATGAGTCAGATTATTTTCTTAGCCCATACTCCTAAGTAATCTGACCTATAAATTGACCCTTTAACAACAAAATGTGGTCTGCAACTTGAAATGGAACCTGCAATCTTAAGGACATGTACTCTTAGTGTGTACAAAATGCAAGATGTAATCTCGCCAATGCTAAGAAAAATATATTAAATATCACATACCAACAAAAATATAAACTGCGTATGTTGCACTGACCGATAACAGAACATTGTCAAACATAAATTTCAAATACTTTTAATAAAAGTTGTAACCAACGTGAGATTTCTAATTACTCAAAGTCAGACCACATCAAGTTGTTCTTAATGCAAATAACATTATAAAGATACAATATTTATATTAGTTATTAAAAGATTTTCCGTAAAATGAATTATTAGTGTTTTATTTTTTTAATGCAGCCTTATATCAACATAAAGAAATTAGGATTTTGGAAACGATGCTATAAAAAATAACAGTTCTTTCGCGATGCCAACAATTGCAACTAACCTTCTGCTTATGTACTATCAGCATAAACCCTGTAATATTTTTCAACATCTTCATTGATTTTAGTGGATAGCTTTAGCTTAAGTAGCAGACCTTTCAATAGTAAATTGCAACAACCTTTCTTCAAGTCATGAGACCAATTTCTGCTGTAAGGAGGATAGCTCCTGCTTTTGCTTCAGCCTTTTCTTTTGAAATGGTTCCTCTTGACAATATTTGTTTCAAGTCTATTGATGCAATTTGTACAATAGTACTTTAAAGCAATCATCAATAATCAGCAACATGCAACTGAATTAATCATGTACTTTATCAAATTTCAAACAAAAGAATGGGAACCTTCTGTTCTAAAAAAGGAGCCACACTTTGATTCCAAATAGATGGTACTAATACCTTCTGAAATGCAAAAAAGTAATATGGATTTGGGTGCACTAAATGCACATTATTCTACTTGTAGTTTGTGTTATAAAGTTATATCGAGTGACAAATATTTTTTTCAAAATACCTGATTTCAGAGCTAATCATATGCATTTTGATATGAAAGGGGTATTACTAATTATCCACATTTCAAGTATCCCCGGGATCAGTGTCAACCTTAAATCTTGAAATCTAAGCCCCTAATTAACTAAATTCTAATACAGTACATGCAAACATTCGCTTCTAAAAGCTGTAGATTACATAATTAAAATAATAAACATTTGTTCGTGTTACCTTTCGTTTAATTTCAGAATCTGCTGAAATAAAAGGAGCAATTTCTAAATTTCATATAATGAACCAACTTTTAAACATGTAAATGCTTTTGTTCGGTGGGTAATTGGTTCATTTGTATACCTAGCAAAAAGAAAGCATAGCTGAAGAACATCACCTGTATGGGAAGATATCTAAAATCATAGGAACTGGACAAGCATTGTGAAGCATAGGTAGAAACCGATGGAATCAATCGCAAGTACAAAGACAAAGATGATGAATGAAGAAGAGAAGCCCGATGCGAGAAAAGGAGCTTCCGATTGTCATCACCTAATTAATGGGTTGAGTGTGGTAGAGAGAATGCGTGTTCAAAAGAGATAGAGACATGCTTTTGTTGCCCTGCATTAAGCATATGTACAATGTAGAATGGGGAGAAGGCGTGGCAGAAGGAGGCCCACAAAAAGATATAAGCAGTTAAAAGTTGTGCAATGTGATTATAATGTGATAAGAGCATTCACAGCCCATATCTCATTTTTTGTGAGTGGGTGCCCTATATTATAAGGGATGATTGTGAGTGAAGTAGAAATAAAATTTATGAGGGTTGTACCATGATTCCCCATATTTGGAGAATCACGGTACAACCCCCATAAATTTTTTAATATTTTAAAAGTGGTTGTGAGTAGATGAGAGAGAAAAAGTAATGATAAAAGTATAAAAAAATATTATTTAATTGAAAAAAAGAGAAAAAATAGATTTTTTTAATGTAGTTATATGAATGGGGATGGGGGATGAATCGTGAATGCTCTAAATCACTGCTAACGTTAGTTTGAAATGTATAGAGTATATAATGTTTACAGTCTCTATTCTTTAATCAATTAAATGGTTCTTCATATAAATAAATACAACTACACATTATTATTTAATACTATTAACCTTTTAAAAATGATACGTAAATTCCCTTAAGTGAAGAGCCTTAACTGAAGAGACCATGATAAGTTTTACAATGCATCTATACAATTGGAATCATAGAAACAAAGAATGAGATACATACCTTAAATGTTACATAGTGATCCTCATGATGAATTAAAGCTTCGCTATAGGCTTAGTCCATACTACTATAGAGACCCCCTACCCTCACGTAGTTCCATGGGTGATGTATATATGGTCACCCATTATTGTCCGTTATCCTATGGCCCACGTTCCACCTTGATTCGACCCGTTTGCACCGCCCCCATAACCCGGAACCGACCCATGATGATGGAGGTCGAGGAAACCATGCATAGCAAAACACCCATGTTACCACCATTAGACACTATCAGACATTATTATTATTATTTTAACTATTTTGCATATATTTTAATTATTAGTTTTGTTTTAGCTATTAAGGGGTTATTTGTTTTTTCTCTTAATATTTCAGATGTCTAAATCGTTTAGCACTTAATGGTTTTGAGTGTTTGTTTCGTGAGCAAATGTCTGAATACTTAAACACTTTTGCCTTTAAATGGTTAAGCATTATACTGATTTTGAATGGTTAAGAACTCTTATCTTAATTGGTCAGACATTTGGCTTTGAATAGTTAACCAATATACCAGCTCTTAATGATTCAGAACTCTTACTGATTCAGCACTTAATTGTTCAAAACTTTTAATGGTTCAGCACTTACGCATTTAGAAGTTGTATTTTCTACTTAATGGGTAGTAGTTTATTAGTTACTTTCTGTATGTTTAGAACGTGGTCTAGTGTAGCTCTCTATTTTATGTAATAGGCTTGCAAATTCAATAGGAGGGTGTTTTTTCTAATACGAAAAGTTTTTGTGTTGATTTATCTCTTAAGCATGAGAGTTAGATTATATGTGTCTATGCTAGTTTAACCATGGCAAGTTTGATGGTGTTTTTAGACCTGAGTCTCTAACCGTGATGGTGTAACTGTATCCTTGTTTGGAAATTCGTTGCCCCGTTGTTCGTTTGGGTGTTTTTTCTGTATCACAAATGAGCCTTAGATTTATCCTTTTCTATCGTTTTATACGATTTCTACATTTGCTAATCATTGCCTGCTCTGAGTTCTATCTATAAGCCTCTTTCACCTCTTATAAACCCTAATCCTTTGAAGAACTTTGAATATGGAGCTATGGATCTAGTTTCTACAAAGTATATGAACATTAGGATGCATCAAGATTCAAGTATAATAGGTGAAGAAAGAAAGACTATTGATGAAAAAGGGGTGAATGATTGAGCCAATTTAGGTTAAAAGGTGAGTAGGAGGGAAATCAATGAGTGAGGGAAGTTTAATTTCTTTTATAGAGCGAAATCAATTTTTCTTTATGGAGGGTGGAAATTAAATGGGTTTTAGAAATTCATCTGTTTTTTGAAGGATCACAGGGACATAAAATTAGTTTAAATGATAAACATAAAATATAGTTATATAAATACAAATCTTGTATTTTTCTAGAATTTATTAATTATTATTATTATTATTATTATTATTATTATTATTATTATTATTATTATTATTATTTATATTCATGATTTTACTTTGTATTTTTTTAATTTGTTAATGTTATATTTTTGAGGAAAATTGATGCGATCGGTTGAGTGAGTGAATCAGTTTGGTGAACAAAGTGCATCCTGATTTTTGGGAATGGAAGATGAATTTGGAGAGGATTTGAGAAAAAATAAATAAATGAAAAGCAAAGATTTTTAGCAGTGGGGATAACAAATAATAACCATACTTTACCCTAACCCCAACCCATACTAGTTGTTCATAATCGAAAACAAATGTACAATGTTGGTCATATATCAGAGCCATTGACCAATATTGACCTTAATGACAGATGTCATCCACTGACTCCTAATTGCGAGAATAGAATTTCCTTCCTAATTCATCAAAAAAGAGGAGGCCTAGCTATGAAAAGGTTAGTGGTAGTGGGAATCATCCCATTACTGTTTTTCATGTAAATATAGTTTCTTCAAGCTTTTTAAACTCCAAAAACATTAATCTACTTCATTGTATTTTGAAGAAGAGTTATAGCATAAACTTGAGAATTTTGTTATCTTTATTGTTAAGTACATTACTGTCACAATTTGTATAAAAATGAGTTCTGTTTAAACAATATTAAAAAAATAGAAAATAAAATTAAAAATTTTCTTTTTGATAAATGACTATATTATAGAATTCATGCAGCATAACTGATCTTATTTAACCATCAATGACTCCAATTGATTATCATAAGTCATTATTTACAAATAACAACCCTAACTAACCATAATTGGTCAATACCTATAATAGTTAAACAATGAAAACCCAAACTAATTGTAGTTGACCAATAATGACCCTAATTAACTATAATTAAACAATAATGAGCATAATTAACTGTAATTGGCCGATAATAAACCTTTTGACTAAAAATAATTAATTACTTTAGTAATATTAAAAACTAATTGACCATATATGGCTCTAATAGCATACAAAGTTAACCATTTAATTTTCATATTAAATACTAAAGATATTTTTAATACTCTTTTCAATTATAAGACATATTGTTATTAAAAATGAATTTTTTTAAAAAATAAATAAATATGATTTTTTTTAATGTAGAACATTTTTTTAAATGACGTTAAAAAAATATTTGAAAAAAAAATTGAATGTTTAAAAAGAATTTTTTTAAACAAAATTTTTTAAAGACGAAAGTTCAAAATTTTTTTTATTACTTTATTAGTTAAGATAGTTGATTATACGTAATTCAAATCACATCTAAGTTATTATATAATCTCTATTAACTACTAACTATTAACTTAATATTTTAATTCAAATGGCATAAAACACGAGTTTCTAAACTATTCTTTTAATATCAAGTCAACTATTAGCTAGGAAACAAAAAAAAATTGAGTTAACATAAAATAATATCATTGTATTGCTTCAAAAATAATTCATGTATGATGAATCATCAACAAATATACAAAAATAATATCATTAAATTGCAGGAAAAGTTGACCATGTATGGTCAATTCATGTAATGCAGGGGTAAACCATTCACGACAGTGAACCGTTTGTGAATCGTTTCGCAAGAAGTTCGTTTTCCTTCAACGAACGGACATGAATAGGAAATTCCATGCTCATTCATTAAATTCCATGTTTTCGACAAGCCCGGTTCTACATTTTTCTACCCTGCTGTGGGTCAGAAGATGAAGTTCGCTTAGATGTAGCTTCAGGATCAGGTTGTGTTGTCTCTTGTGTTTCAACCTTCACCTCAAGTTCAGGTACAACTTGACTAGGTGGAGAATGCAAGTCCACTAGCTGACCTTCTTTTAGCTTCTCCTTGATCATTCTAATATGCTCATCCATTGTGAATAGATACATAGGACCAAGTCTCCTTACTGAGTACCCATACAACTTCTACAGCTTTAAGAAGCTCACCATCTTTAGCCTATCAGCACACTTCTTCTCTTGTGCTTCGATGGTGGTTCTTGACTTAGCAGCCTCTTCCCTCATTTTCCTCTTAACAGCTTTACTTTTAGTTTAAGCTTCTTTTTCTAGTTGTTTAAGGTATTCAAAATCAACATATTCATATGAGAGAGGGTTGAGAGCTACTGCCTGATAGAGATTTATGGCACTCAGATAAGCTATCATTTTCCATCTCTTTTGTTCTTTGCCTATCTGAGTTTGTTCCTGTTGTACAACCACAGTCTTTTTTTTCAGGACTTTCTTGAACTGGAGAGATGACAGGGGCTTTGTAGAGTTTCTTTATTTTTCTTTCTTCTTTATCTTGTGAAGCAGTTCTGTAGCATCAGCCTCATTCCTCTCTTTAGACAACTCTGTGTCTGCCAGTTCATTCAATCCTGGTAAGGGGAGAGAGATGAGTTCATCTATATTATAGTTCCTCAATCCCAGATAATCCAATCTGGCTGCCCTTAACTTATCATCTTGAGTGTTAAGCTTGTGGGCAGCCCTGATTGCAGCTTGCATAAAACTTGGGATCTCTCTTGTTTTCTCTCCCCTAGCCTTCCACTTCCTCTCCCTTTTCTCCTCCTCAATCTCCTTAGGAGTCATCTTCCTTTTCCCTTTGTCAATTGTTGGCCTGTATTACTCAGGGTGGAGAGAGCTTTGGCCTTCTGATGGTTGTGCTGAGCTTGAGCTCTAGCCAGGGAGAGGTTGTGATACACCTTCACCAGCACGTGTTTCACTAAGGGTACTAGGTGCTGAGGTTGAGCCTGTCTTAAGGTTCACAGTGTCCACTACTGGGCCTTCAACCAAGGTTTCCCCTTCAAATCTAATCTTAGGGTCTGCCTCAGTATCCAGTTGACCGACCATTTTCCCTGCTAGCCTCTCTCTATATAATTTTGATCTGCTTCTGAACTCCTGCAGCACCCACTCTTGAATCATTTCAGCCAATTTGCCAGCCTGTTTGTTTTAGCTTGGGTTGACAAGTGGTAGATCAACTAAAGCTATACTCTCATGGAATCTTAGGGTCTGAAAATTGAAGACCTCCTACCACCCCTGAGATCTAAAGAGCATCAAGGCCATTCTTGCATTGTCATACCACCATCCCACTATTGGATTTTCAGCATGGTAGGATGGGACAGACATAGCCCTTGGAATTCTTTTCTCAAATAATTCTTGTAGTATGGCATCCACATTAGTGTGAGCTTGAGAAAGTTGTTAAGTCTGGACAACTGCAAGTGAGGGTGGTGAATCCTTATTGCCCATACTCAAGACAGAACTCCCAGGTTCTGTGGTTGTAGGAACTTTCTTCCCCTTTTTGGTAGCATCACCCACTTGCATAGGTGAGCTTGAGGTTAAGTCCACCACTTCCACATATTCTTATGGACCTAGTTGAGTTTGTCATGGTGGTCTCTTAGCTAGCTTGCCCTTGAGATCGGTGATCTCAAGTTGCTGGTCATTGACCCTCTTCTTTAAGGCAATCACCTGAGATTCTAGGTGAGTAACCTTTGATACTAAATAGGTGCATGTTTGTAACAATTGTTGCACCTTTAGTTGCAGACTTCCCTTATCTTCAGTTGAAGAATCATGGGGGGATGAGAGAATTGGACCAAGGTCTTCATCCTCATCACCAACATATTGTTCTTGGCTGCTGGATTTCCTTTGTTCCATGACAGCTTCAGTTGAAGTGTCAAGGGGTTAGGTTGTCATGGTTGAGGTCTTAAAGATGTAATCACTTGCTGAAGTGAGAGCCTCTTTCATATGGATCTCCTGAATTTGTTCAGGGTGATCCACCTCAGTTTGGGGTGGATGATGTGGGCTAGACATGGGAGAGGCAAAAGCACTCATCTTTGCTTGAGCAAGGGTGGAGAAGAGTGACTCGTGGTACTCACTGAATCCCATGTCTTTATCATCATAGAATTCAAGGTTAGGAATTGGTTGATTAATATCTAAAGGCTGGGGATGGTAACTATCCCGTGAAAGTTGTTCATTAGAGTTTTGAGACTCTAAGTGAAGGCTTAAGGCTTGTTGTGTGATGAGCTCATTAGGCTGAGCATGAGGAACCTCAGCACTGATCATTGGTGAGATGGGAATGGTTTGCTCCTTAGGGGAAGTGGGAGCTCCAGTGTCCACTTCCTAATGCATGGGTGGTGATATGGGGGCCTACACAGGCTAAATAGCTTGTGTAGGGGTTCATTTGGATTTTCTTTGGTAAGTAATTGTTATTTGAGGCTGAGAGGGTTGCTGGGAGATAACATGTGTGGCTTCAACACTAGCTAGTGCTGCTAGGTTGTCACCTTGAGCAATGAGCTTTAACATTTTTGGGACAAGGCCTGTTTCAACCCCATAAAATCCCATAGTTGGTTTTTCCATAATTTTAAAGATGTTAGGCTTCATCTTTCCTAATTTAAGAACATTACCAGTTCCCCTTAACCGTGAGCCTAGTTCACAGTTAAGAATGTGCTGGACATATCTAGGGAACATGTAATATTCTAAGGAGTCCAAGTTAGCAAGTAAATTTATATAGACAAACTGTGAATAGCTGAACTTGACCCCTTGACCCATTCCATGGACTATATAGGAAAGGTTTTCAGGAACTTGATCCCATCATCTATGCTTGTTGGATAGGTTGTTAAAGACCACATGGAGGAGGTATTTCCATTGGAAGGAAACCTTTCCCTTTCTTAAGGTTCTTACTGAGTAGTCCCCCTCATAGCCCATCTGACCAAAGGAATGATTGACAGCAGCTTTAGGAAAGGACAAGTCACCTTGTGCATCATCTAGCATGAGATATGTTTATGGAGGCTGGAGTGATGAAGATTGTCCTACCCTGCACTGTGGCAGACAGTGCATTCTCCCCGTCCATGGTCACCTCTTGATAGGTCCGCCAAAACTCCAGAATTTGATCCTCATAAAGAGGAGGATCAATAGTAAGGGAGGTGAAGTAGTTTGATAGAGATAGGAAGCGGCAAACCTTTGAGAATCCAGGATCTTTCTCAGAGTGCAATAGAGCAACCTGATTGTGTTGCCTGTGAAGATGCATGGAGAAATCGGGTTGGTTTCTACGATTAAGGTTGGCCATTGGAAGTAGCTTTGTGATGAAAGAAGGTAAGAACAAAGTCGGTTTTTGGAGAATTTAGTTTACAGAAATTTCAGATGAAGGAGATAGTGAGTAAAGGAGGAACTGTTGAGTATATATGTATGAATTGGATTTTAAACAAACTTAATGCATTAAGGATAAACTTTGAAATCCATATGTCGGTCCCACCTTTGAGAAAGCGCCAAAAAAGTAGTTTTCTTGAAAGTCGAAAATCTTCCAAAGGTATTTTTCTTTGGGAAGTTTTGAAAAACATACGAAGCCAATTTTGACTTCGGAAGATATTTTTTAGAGTTAGAAGAATTTGCTTTGAAAGAAATTTTTTAGAGAAAAGTTTGCTTTCGAAGTATACTTGTTTTAAGAGAAATTAAGTATTAGAAGTTTTATTCAAGAATAAATCTTTTGAGACTAATTAGCTTCGGAAGAAAATTGTTCTTCAATTCATGTAAGTGTTTTAAGCTTCGGAAGATATTTCTCAAATTTCTTCCGAAGGTAATTCACTTGTTTGAGGTAAAGACATAAAATTTCTTCCGAAGTTAATTTACTTATTTGAGTTGAAGACATAAGTTTCTTCCGAAGTTAACTTTAATGTCATTCAAAATAAATTACACTTTAAATTCTTTTAAGTGTAAGGAATATAAGTTAGAAAAATTTCTTTCAAGATAACTAGGTATATATGAGTGATGAAATAGACAACATTAAAGACACTCATTTTAGAAAATAATTCTGAAATTATTTTAAGAAAATCTACTCAAAGTTAATCATCCCAATAGCTGATATTAGATACTTTAATCTCTGGTCATCAAATGCCTTAGTGAACACATCAACATATTGTTTATTTGTGTTAACTTTGACAAGTTTTATTAAGCCTTTCTCAAAATTATATCTAATCAAATGATACCTGATATTGATGTGCTTTGTCTTGGAGTGTTGCACAGGATTCTTTGTAATAGAGATAGCACTATTGTTGTCTATGTGGATGGGAGTCTCCATGAAGTTAAATCTATAGTCCAGCATCTGATTTTGAATCCAAAGCACTTAAGCACAGCAGCTTGCAGCAGTAATGTATTTAGCTTCAGCAATTGATGCAGACACAAAGGATTGTTTCTTGTAGTGCCATGAGACTATCCTTCCACCAAGGAACTGACATCGCCCTGATGTAGACTTTGCAGTCATGTTGCAGCCACCATAGTCACTATTTGTATATGCATACAGATTAAAGTCAGAACACTTTGGATACCAAAGTCCCAGCTTGGGACACCTTTGAGACATCTAAGTATCCTCTTGACAGCAAATAGGTGAGACATCTTGGGGTTGGCTTGCTATCTTACATAGATGCATGCGGCAAACATGATATCAGGCCTATTGGTTGTGAGGTACATAAGAGACCTAATCATTGCCCTATAGAGGTGTTCATCAACACACTGCCCCTCAAGGTCAGAACCTAGAGAGTCGTTTCTTGCTATGGGAGTCTTGGCAATCTTGCAGTCAGTTAGATGAAATCTGGTGAGTATGTCTTGAACATACTTGGACTGGTTTATGAAGATACCATTATCCACTTGCTTCACTTGAATTCCTAGAAAGAAATTGAGTTCCCCCATGACACTTATTTCAAATCTATTCTTTATCAGGTTCTCAAACTCTTTGCAGAGACTTGGATTAGATGACCCAAAGATGATGTCATCTACATAAACTTGAACTAGAATCAAGTCATTCCTTGTTCCTTTGAGAAAAAGTGTACAGTCAATGGTACCTCTCTTGAAATCATGTTGGACAAGGTACTTTGATAGTGTCACATAACACTTCCTTGGAGCCTGATGAAGCCCATAGAGAGCTTTGTCAAGCTTACGGGCATAATCAGGATGATCTGGGTCTTCAAAGCCAGGTGGTTGTTTGACATACACTTCCTCTTCAATCACATCATATAGAAAAGCACACTTGACATTAAGTTGGTAGACTTTGAAATCCTTGAATGCAGCAAAAGCTAGGAATATCCTAAAAGCTTCAAGTCTTGCTACTGGAGCAAAGACATCAGTGTAGTCAATCCTTTCTTCTTGAGTGTACCCTTGAACAACTAGTCTAGCCTTGTTTTTGATGACAAATTCTCTATCATCCTTCTTGTTCCTAAAAACCCATTTGGTTCCTATAGTAGTCTTCCTATGAGGAAGAGGACATAGGTTCCAAACCTTCGGTCTTTTGAATTGAAGCAGCTCTTCTTGCATTGCTTCAACCCAACTTCTATCCGTTAAAGCCTCCTCAATCTTCTTAGGCTCTATCTGAGACAAGAAACAAGAGTGCAGACAAACATTTTTATCATGGGATTGTCCTCTTGTTCTCACTCCTGTCTCAACATCTCCAATGATGTTTGTGGTAGGGTGATACTTGTGGATTTTCAGTTGAGCAATCACATCAAGTTGATTTGGTAGATCTAAATTTGTAAAATTCAGATCTGGTGATTAAGGATCACCCACCACATCAGCACACTTATCAAGGTTGACTTGATCCAATGAGTGTGTGACATCATTGATATTATCTTCAGTGGGGAGGTATTTAGTATCATGGAATTCTTGGTTAGAATCACCATCTCCGCATCCTGTTACATTAGAAGGTCCTTCATTTGAGTTTTGTGCCTCTGTGCTGGAATTTGTAGGCACCTCAGATGTTTCAGCTGAATTTGTTTTTGTAGTGCTAATAGGATCTCCACCTGTAGGGTTAGTTACCATTGGAGCTGAATTAGTGGTCAAACTTGGTATTCTCAGCTCAAATCTTGCGTCAGGATCTCCTATTGATAAGCTACCTGTAGATCCTAAAACATATTCACAAGATTTGTTAAAACAGTTGGTAACTAAATCAAGATCAAATAGCCAATCAGGACCAGAATCCTTCACACTAGGTGTGTGTTCATTGAAAGTCACATTGGCTGACTCCTCAACTACTCTAGTTCTGAGATTGTATACTCTATAAGCCTTAGCTTGAGAAGAGTATCCAATGAAGTGTCCATCATCGGATTTCTCAACAAATTTGGCTAGATGATCTTTGGTATTTAAGATGGTGCAAGAACTAACAAATGATCTGAGGAAACCAATGAAAGGTCTCCTTTTATGCCATAGCTCATAAGGAGTTTTACCATGAGTCTTGACAACTAAAACTCTATTCTACACATAGTAGTCAGTGTTAACTGCCTCTGCCTAGAAGTTGATAGCCAGTTTAGAATCAGACAACATGGTTCTTGCAGCTTCAATAAGTGTCCTATTTCTCCTCTCAGCAACACCATTTTGCTGAGGAGTCCTGGGAGCACTGTATTGTCTTGAAATACCTTTTTCCTCACAAAATAAATCAAGGATATGGTTTTTGAATTCTATTCCTTGATCACATCATATGATCTTAACCTTGTGATCAGATTGATTCTCAATCTTTAGAATGAAGGACTTCAAGATTTCAGGAGTCTCATCCTTAGTTCTAAGGAAGAAGACCCAAGTGTATCTTGTGAAGTCATCTGTGATCACAAGATGATATGAAGTTTTTCCTAAACTCATTACACTTGTGGGGCCAAACAGATCCAAGTGTAATAAGTGAAGGGGGTAGTGATGGAGTTAACTTCCTTTGGCTTGTGAGAAACTTTGTGTTGCTTTCCTTTCAAACGTGCAACACAATGGTCATCACTTGTAAACTTTTTTTTTGGCTTTCAAGTTACCAAATCATCTTTAATTAATCTATTCATGTTCTTAAAGTTACATGACACATTCTTTTATGCAAGAGGTAGGACTCATCACTATTGGCTTTAGATCAAAATCATAAAACTTCTCCAGAAGGGGAGGTTTCTTGCAAATCCAACTTGTACATGTTTTCTTTCTTGGTGGCTCTAAGCAAAATATGCTCTTAAGTAATGACCACCCCCGGCATGAGAACAACGCACTCATGTTCAATGAAGAACATGTTATGCTTCTGGTCACAAAATTTAGATACACTCAAAAGATTATACTTAAGCTTTTTGACAAAGTTTACCTTTTCAATGCTGAGTTTACCCCTTCTAGTGATGTAACAACCAAATTCTCCTCCAAAAGCAACTAGCCCTCAATCAAACTTCTCAAAGTTTTGCAGCAGGGAGCCATTGTCTGTCATGTGCCTGGAACAGCCACTGTCAATGATCCATACATTCCTTTTGGTCTTGAGCTGTTCTTGCATAGAAAGAGATGGTTAGTTACATTTGGAGACCCAAGCCTTGCTTGTCTTGGGTTTATTTATATTAACAGAAGAAAAATCAACAGGTATAGATCCTATGTTTAAGCTTTAGGGATCTTGAGCTGTTGATGATGAGGAAACTTCAGTCACTTGGCCTTCCTTCATCTTCCATACCATCTTGGAGAGAATAGACTTGGCCTTCAATGCTTTGGAAGTTTTACAACTTCTTAAGTTTTGTAGACTGAACCTTTGGAAGTTTTTACATCCACTACAAACTTCAGTACTTCGGAAGCATTCCTTTCTTCCGAGACCAAAATATCTTCTGAAGGCAATTTTCCACTTATGATCTGAGCCTTCTTTTTGGAGATTCCGAGGGAAAGTGACTTTCCTTCTGAAGTTGTCTTCTTCTTCTTTATCTCAGAAGCCTTTTTGGTCATGTTGACAGTACTTTTGGGATTGTAGATGCAATCCTTAGGAAGATGAGAAGTATGCCACACATGATGCATGTAGTTAAGCTGCTTCTAAGAGATTTCTTCTGAGAGGCTGGTTGAGCTAGATCACTTTCCAATTCCTTCTTCATCTTTGCAGATGATGCAGCAGGCTTCTTATGGATAGGCTTGCTTTTGGAACTGGATGGTTCAGGCAGTGCAGCAGTGGTGCATTTTTTATCAACCTTCCTTTTTTGACAAGGATGGTTTTAACTTGAACTAGGACTCCTGGTACTAGAATACATAGTTAAGTTTATAGTCTTCACCACCTCAAGCCCAGCAGATATGAATACTTGTTTCTACTTTAGGTTAAAGGTGCGCTTGATCTCCAGGTCTTTTTTGGCTTTTCTCTTTGCATTCCTGATCAAGTTCCTTCTGGCAGACTTGGTCACCTTTGTCCTTTTCTTCTCTCCAGGAGAATGGTGTCCGTTATCAGATTGAACCTACTCACTCAGTTCAGGTTCATCCTTCACCATCTCCTCCTTATTATCATCATCTTCATCTTTCTTTTGAACTGGATCTTCTGGAGAAAGCTCATCTTCACTAGTTCCACACCTTGGCTGTCTTACAGATAATAGAGTGTGTGGAGGAGCTATTTCACTAGATCCCAGTCCCTGCCTGTTTTGATAAGACACTTTGGCATGCCTGTTTTGATAAGACACTTTGGCATGCAAAGATGAAGATATGATGTTCTTGAAGGTTTCTTCTTCAAGAACACACTTTTCTGCCCTGGCTTTGCTGATCACAAGCTCAGCCTCGCATTCGGTTAACTTAGCAATGAAATATTTGATTTGAGTCCTGTAATTTGTGTGCTCATGTTTAAGAGTAGAAATTGTTTTCTATAGATATTCTATTTTAAGTTTATAGTCATCTTCTTCTCTTTTAAAATCAGCTTTTAAAAATACTCAAAGACTCAAGATCAGATCTCACTTCTAAGTAGTAGGACCTATACATGCCAACTTTAGCAATGCACTCAGGGGTACAAAGATGTTTTTCGTTTACCTTAGGTTCTTCATAGTCAGCCATCAAGACATGGTTTGGAGAAGCATCTTCAACCTGGAAACTCCAATCAAAGCCTCCTTCTTCAACAACTACTCCAGCCTGTTGCTTGGGCTTCTTAGCTTTTGGAGCTCCCTCGGTGTAGTCTTGTCTAAATTGTGCTTGGCCACCATTTGTTCTAGGTACTTTGGACTCCATAGCAAAGTGTCCTATTTGGTTACAGTTGTAACACTTCACTTTGCTTTTATCCAGCCCAAACTTGCCACTAGATACATTGGTGAGACACTTCCTCCTAGTTCTTTGGTAGAACTTCTTGGCTGTGTGAGTGAGAGGAGCCATCTGCTGCATAATCTCCGTGTAGTCCAGATCAACTGGATGAATGTAGTCCAAGTCTTCCAAAGTAAAGAGAAAGTTGCCTGAACTTTCATCAGAAGACACAAAGGCTTGAGAAGAGCTTGTCTCTTGGAATGGGCGTCTTTGGATGTGCTCTCCCTTGGTGTCTCTGGGAAGGTGATAAAAGGGCCCTTTTGTGAGTTGTCAGGGTAGCTGAGAAGATGATGTTGAGGCTCTTTGCTATCCCTTTCAACCACATGGAGAGCAGAACTCTTGTGGGTACTGGATGAGCTGTGAGATGGATTTTTCATGTTGATCTCCATCTGGTAACCGGTCAGGATACCATATAGCTCAATAAGGGTAAGATTTAAGAGGTTCTCAGTTCTCTTAATGGCCACACAGTAGTGAGCCCATTCTCTGGGAGAGAGAACATGAACTAACTCTCAATGTCCCTATTCTCCAGTTTGACACCAGTATCCACCAGCATGTCCACAATCTCAAAATATCTGAAATACTGCCGAGTCATGGTTTAACTAGTATTAAAGGTGAAATTCTCAAACTACTGCTTCATAAGGTCTTTCTTCTTCTCCTTGGCTTCTTCAGACTCCTCATACATCAGTTTTAGTGCATCCCAGAGCTGCTTGGCAGTCTTGCACTTCTTAAAGACTTTGTAGATAGAGTTAGGAAGAGCAGTTTGAAGAGCGGTCATGGCCTTTTGATCTACATCTATTCTCTTCCAACATTCATTAGAATAATCAGCCACATCATTTGGTATCATTTCACCAGCAGCAGTTGCTGAAAGTGTGCATGGAACATGAGGTCCAGAGACAACAGATCTCCACATATTGCTGTCTTGAGACTTGATGAACCCTTCCATTCTTTGGCACCAAGTATCAAAGTCATCAGGAGTGATCAATGGAGACTTTGTCATTGTGCCGGTTTCCATATCTGCTTTGGAAAGAGCTGCCATTTGAATAAGTAAGTGCTTTGTGAAACTAAACAGATTTAAGATGGTAAGATCTTACAATCAAGAGCCTGAAAAGCTTTGATACCAATTACAGGACCGTTTGGGGAGTCAATGCAACAGTTTCACAGGATGTTTTGGAGAGTGATCTTAACAGACAACACTTATAGAATCAAATAAGGAACCAGCTTACTAAGAACTTAATTGTAAAAGAACACAAGCAGATGGTTTTCAAGGTTGTTGTATATTGCGCTGAAGTTCTATTACAAAGTTACAAAGTGATCAAGTGATAATTCAAAATACAAGACCTGAGATACTTTATATTACATCCTACAACCGGCCATACTTTAAAGCCCAGCTGGATACACTAATCTATACAACAAAATCAATTTAAAGTCAAAAAGGCAGATTGCCTTTTTGACATGTGACTATGACATGCTATAGCTCACATCCTAATGTATTATAAAAAAGAAAAAGGTTCAAAGTAGAAAGTTACAGACACCTAGATCATAATCTACAGTTTACTTAAGCATGGACCTTTTCACCAACTTATGCAAGTTGGTGAGTCTTCATAGTGGTAGCGGAAAGTTGGTCAGCTTTCTGAAAAAGTAGATAAGAGAAAGCATGTCTTCTCTGTCTTTGGAAGAAATCAGTCTTCTGTCTTGTTGGCTTCGGAAGACTTTGTTTTCTAAGCTTCGGAAGACTTCATCTTTGGCTTCGAAAGATCTTTGTCTTGACTTCGGAAGATTTTACACTTAGAATATTTCTGATAAGAGTGTTAAACTTCCGAAGTAACTTCTTCAATGCACATGCATGCAAGCAGATCTTGGTCTTGACTTTGGTTGCATCAGCCTTTCAAGTATTCCTTACAACTTCTATCATTGGAAAAAAAATGAACACTAATCGAAAGCGGCCATGAATGAGTACCTATCCCTTAGAAGAATCGAACTTGTGTCTTCAACATGAAAAGACAATGTCCTAACCACTGGAATGCAGAGGCGTTAAACTAAACATTTATAAAATTAACTATACGTAGTGAACAAGGAGGGAGTGTCAATAATGATTATATCTACATGATAGTTAAAGTAGACACAGAACCTATGAGGCATATGAACTCCAAACACAACTTTGTCTACACTATTATATCAATATGGGTCAACACATCAGTTAAATACTGCAGTTGATTTAAAGATGTTTTAGTGAAATAATTTTTGTCTACATGACATCTATATGATATTATTTTACTAAACAACCACTAGACATGATCTCATAGATTCGACTCCATGTTTTCGCACCCAACCTTAATATTTGCAAATGCTTACATTATAAAAATTCTAATTGTTATATTATTTAGTTTGCCCATGACGTGTATGTATTTTTGCCATTAAAAATTAGTAAAAGTTTTAATATCATAGTTATAAGAATGGACAAAAAGACTTCAAGAAGTGCATCAAATTCAAAACATCTTGCACACCTTGTATTTTTATAACACGCATCACTTACAGATTTTTCTTATACTTTTAATATTACGTATTACATGTCACTTTTGGATTAATTGTAACTAAACATTCTTTACGATACATTCTTACCCATTTATGTATCTATACATAGTTGGCAGGAAGAGAAAAAAGGTGAAATATATAGTACTTTGAGTGCAGAGAAAGAGTCCTTTTGTGCAGAGAAAAAGTCCTTTTGTGCAAATTACAAGCAAAGTCGAATGCTCATTAAATTTTTCAAATTTAAAATTCGTTTACTACTAGATAATTAAGTTTTTTCTGTTTACTTCATATATTTTCTAATGTCTATGCTTGTTATATATATATATTTTGTTGCTTTTTAATAGTGTGCTTTATATATCTAGGGCAGGTGTCTTTTTTGCGCCTTGCGCCTAGGCGATAGGCGAGGGCTTTGCACCTTGCACCTTTGACAACATAGGTATTTTGTTAGTAATCTACTTTAATGCTTTGTATTTTGTTAGACTGTGCATAGTGGTGTCCTTAGGGAGCGTTAAAGTTGCTGATGTAGAAACTATTGAAGCTTTAAAGCCACTACGTCTTAGTTACAGGGAATCTTTAAACTTATTTTTAGCCAAACCATTAACGGATGTTAAATTCATTTTTTTCTCATTTATAACAATATTTAAGTAAAACGGGCTTTAAACTCGCTACATTAGATTTAAAATGATTTTAATAAATTCATATATGTCTAGGTGACATATTAACTAAATAAATCATTACACATAGTCTTAGAACTTTAACATGTAATTTGCTTTAGACCTAAGCATTGAATATTTCAAATATACTTATTTCATAAGAAAGAATTTAAATTAGTTACCTATAACAACTTCTTAAATAAAGAAAGTATTATGCATGGAGATCATTCAGTAATAATGTTTTTTTTTCCTATTTGTTCTTTCAATGAAACAGACCTTTTTAAGTAACTTATATTATTCATCATGGAGTGGGTGAATAAGAGATTTTGGTGTTGTGAACAAGGTTTTCTAAACTTGCATCTTAATTTTGGATTAGTTATATGCACAGCTCCCTTTTGTGATGATATTTTTAGTTTAACATCTCAATGTGGCTTGATTATCATAGAACACAAAATTTATGTGTTCTAAACAATGGAGAGGGGAAGTCACTCTTGCTAGGTTTGATGTTGCAATACAAATGGATATTTATGCTAAAAAAATCTTATTTAATGTATTAGGGGTTAATTCTCACATAAGAGCCAATCTAATTTAGGTGGGTTCTATTATTCATTATATCTTTTATAATGGACCTGTAAAATGGATCAAATATTTGGCCTTGAATTTTGTCAACTTTAAACTCAAAAAATAGTATTTTTGACCTTAAAGTTCTTTTAAAGTGATGCAATTATTCTTCTATACTAGAAAATGAAAAGAAATAATGTTAATCAAGCAGTTTATTTTTTAATATATATGAAAAATTGACCTAAACCGTTTCTACAGTATTTTACAGTAGCATAAAGTTTATTTCTATTTGACCCATAATTTAACATAAGAACAAGAGCCATGTGCTTTGCACATATGCTTGCAAACTTGCAAACTTAGAGAGCTAAGATAAATGACACGTTAAGTTTTAGCTCTAATATTTAATAAAGAGTGGGTTTTTGGTTTTATAAATAATATAGATGAAGTAAATGGAATTTTGTTTTTAGTTTTAGGTGTCCATTAGTTTCACAGACTTTGCACACTCTACACGGATGATCACGGCCCCAAAAATAATTAAGCAAAGTTAGTTAATGGTTATTGGTTATTGGTTATTGCTTATTGATCTTGGTTGTCGTTAATTAATTAGTTTGATGATTTATGCATATCTTGGTTGTCATTTATTAATTAGTTTGATCATTTATGTATTCTTTTCACAGGCAATATCATTTAAATGTTTGGGGTGCTTATTTAGTCATTCAAACAACTTTTTATGTGTATATGCTATTATGTTTTATTTGTTTAGTTGCTTATGTTTGTATATGCCTACTATTTAATCAAACGCTGATATTTCTGCATTATATAGCTTGCCGAGCAAAATAAAAGCAGTGATGTTTATAGACATGATGCTAAGTTAGTGTTTTCCTATGTAGATATAAGTTTTTTTAGTTGTGTAACTGTAAAATGCCAAGTCAAGGAATCCAGACTATAAGCATCGTATGGAGAAGTCCTTTGCAGATCCAACTTTTTCATTGTAGAATTTACAGTCTATTGGTTATGTAAATATGACTAACTTTTGTACAAACTATATGTGACAGGGTACAAGAATGGAATTCTCAAATGATGTGACTTCAACTAGGATCGAGTATGATGATAGAGTCAGTGATTAAGTAGCGGAAATACAAAATCACAGAACATTAAATGCTGAAAATACTTATAAATGCTTTGTATATTAATGGTGGTGAAAACAAGTTACAATGGGTGCTAGCGTTTTCAATAAGTTGACATGAAAACCTTAAACCTCGAAACTTGAGTACTGAAGAAACTTACAATCAAAAACTTACAAAAGTAGGGTATTCTATTTTATTTATAGGCTGACATTCTGCCTGTACAAAATGACTAAACTACCCTGACAACTATACATCAGAATACTAGTCTAAGTATAAAAAGTAATCAACATTTGTAGTTGTTCATCCGCATTAACTAATGGGGATGCCTTGATCTTCATCAGCAATTCTTCTATTGGTCTTCAGCATTGACAAATGCGGATGAACAAATACTTATGCGCATTAGTCTCTGAACATCCGCATTGGTTAATGCAGATGAATAAATACTTGGCCGTATTTGTTCCAGCTATCCGCATTAGTAAATGCGGATGAACAAATACGTGTGAGCATTTGTTCTGTTGGTCATCCGTATATACTAAGGCGGATAGCCGACACTTGGCTTTATTCTTTTGTTTCTTCACCCGCATATCTTCTTGGACTTATGGGAGTTTCCAACAGAACAAACTTCAACCACCTTTTGAATTGGCATGCATGATCCTTTCTGGGTCCAACAATACTCCCCCTAAGTATTATACATCCTATGTACTTCAAGGGTTTGATGGTGGTGGAGGTTATGAAGATTCTGTTGGTTCTTCTGTTGGTGCTTAGACTGATGATAATGGGGCTAGTGCTGGTTCTGCGTGTGATGGATCCAAAATAGCTTTGATCATGTTGGAGAAGTCTCTTGCTTCAGACATCTTGTCTCTGCTCAGAACATGAATCTTCATCTGGCTCATAGTGTAAATAGCTTCAATAGGCAATTGCCTCAGAGATATAGGATCCCACACTGATACTGTGGAAAGCCCATCTCTATGAATCAATAAAGATCCATCGGCATCCACCTCAAGCTTCACTATAATACCCAACTGGAGAGGGACTTTCTTCCTCTTTCTCTGCTCCTTCTTCTTGTTTATTCTATCATAGGCCATCTTCAAGATCTTGACCCATTTCAAAAAGAAATACATACCAGCCTCTCCAAGCTTGTTATCTATCTCTCTGAAGTGTCTTGTGAAGATATAGTGGATATAGGATTCATCAAGCAGTCTCACCTCATATCCACTAAAAAGCCTTATCTATGCACCTTCTTTTCCTTCCCATCTCCTCTCAATAACCAACTCATAAGTTTTTTTATCATAAAATACATTTGAGATTGGTTTAGTCTTGTGAGTTCCAGCAACCATCGTTCTTTTTAGAGATTCAGTTGGTTTTACATTCAACTCAGGAGCACTCTTCAGTCCCTTTTGTCTTTATTTTCTTTTCAAGAGGACTTTGGAAAGATTTGTCTTTCCCGTTGCATATTGTTTTCAAAGATTTGAAGGTGTTTGTTTACTTGAACATCTTCAGAATCTCTTCAAACTCATATCCTCTATACATGGCATTATGGTTTATCAACTCAATTTCAGCCAATTCCTTCAAGCCATGGATCTGCAGGGAGTTCACCAGAGCAGTGTACTCTGTGAAGAACTAAACTAGCCCTGAGACTTTCTTTACCATAAACATATTCCAGTCACTGTCATACTTCCAGGCAATGATCTTCACATCAACTTTGCCTTCTGGAGCAGACACAAACCTTATCATCTCTGAAGTGGTTCACCCTTCTTAAAGCTTCAACTGAGAGGGTTCAGCAAACCATTTAGGATTTTTGTGCAACATGGGTGCCAAGACATCATGGTCACTGATAGTGAGCTCGATATCTTGAGATGACACTATTGTTCTAGGCTTCCTCCCTACAACCTTTTCTTTTATTTTCTTTAATCTTTTCTTTCTTGTCATTGATAATCTTAAGGATTGCAGCTTTGAGGGAATTAGTTTTCATATTGCCCAGTTTTCTTCTTGTAAAACATTATTCAGAAAGATAATCCTTCATTTCCTTGTCTGTCATACTGTAGGGATTAGGATAGTGAGATGGAGGCATGTGAGTCTGTTGAGTTTGTGTTGGGGAGAGTGATGTTAGGGACTTGATTGTCTTCTTTTCATACTCAGTCACAAAGGTGGGGTCAAGAAGTTTCTACATCATGTTAGCTTCTTCTACCATTTCTGCATAAGTCATTCCAAAAACCTCATCAGGATCATAACCGATGTTAATCAAATACATGCCTTTAACCATAAGATCATCGGTCTGAGCCTTCTCAACCATCTCTTCAACAGATGACTCAACCTTTGCAGGATTGTCCCTGACCAAAATGTCATCAATCAAGCTCTTCTGGTATCCTCCTTCAATTTCTCCTTCAAGGACTATCACTTGAATGTTCTTTTTCAGTTGTTCCTCAACCTTTTCATGTTCATCCAAAAACTGAGCAATGGCTGCAAGGCTTCTCGGATCATCTTTTTGCTTCTTTTTGAAGGTTCCTCTTCTTCCATAGGCCTTTTTCCCTTGGCTTTCTCAGATAAGTACTTTCTTTCCTGGAATAAGTATGCATGCGTGGTCTAGATGAAAAGGGTACAGAGGATTCAGCTTATTGTTGTTTCTTTTCTTTCTCCTACTTCTCAGCTTCTTCTTTTTCTTTGATTTCTTCACATAATCTTCTGATAAGTTCTTTTTGCTCATCAAACAAAGAAATAGCAGGAACAATCTGTAAGCTCAGCTCCTTATCTAATGGCATAGGAGTATGGGAAATTATCATAATGGGTTCAACTGGAGGTCTTGGATCTCTAACAAAATCCTAGAAGTCATCATCAATGATAAACTCTCCAGATGAATAGATGTCAAGTTTTTTAATCATCTCTTTCTTCTCAAATTCTTCATCAAATCTTTCTTTAGATGTTTGACCAAGGTAGACAATCATAGCCATACTCTCCTCTTCTTCCCTAATCTCACTGTGTTTAGTCTGCTCTACATATTCATCTATTCTTTATCTCTTTGACGGTGGAGAGTCATCATCATCACTATTGCTCTCACCAAAGACACTTTCATCTTCTTTTGCTTTTTATTCTATCTCACCCTCATCACCTTTCTCTTTACCAGAATCATCATCCCTTTTTTCATCTTTTTCTTTAGCCAATTCTTCTTTAATCTTTATAAACATTTCCAGCTCACAAACTCTTTTTGTTAGAGCTTCTATCTATCTGTGAAGATCAACTATAATATCAATTTGGACATCAAGTAGATTCTCTTGTTCTTCCGTAGCAAGAGTCTGAATAGTTGTAGTATCCAAATGTCCACTGATTTCTTCTTTTGCTTGTTCCAGAGCTGCTTTGAGTCTGTCAATCTCTTTATCTTTTTCTTCTTTCTCAGACTCATATTAGGCTTTTAGCTCTTTAAGCTCTTTCTCCTTCTCATCTAACTCTAGAAGTCTGTCTCTAATAATCCCAGACCTTCTATCAAGGAGTTTCTCCATTCTTGCTACTTTTAACAATAATTCAGAAATCATCTCATCCTTGGCATCCAAGCGGTTAATTTAAGACTCTTCATAGCTCTCCGAAACACCAGCCTCTGATTGAACTTGTCTTACAGGCCTCTTAGGATGATGATCCTCCTCATCCGAAGATGATTCAGATCCATCTGATGAACTGGTAGATTCACCAGAGTCAACAGATGCAGTAGTAGCTGCTTGAGAAGAATGAATAGGAGAAATGTGATGAGTGTAAATAGGAGATAATGTTAGAGAATGAATTGGAGATGATCTAAATGGTGATGGAATGTCAACTTCTTGAACAAAAAGCCTAGTGTGAAGATCACCACCTACATAAACATTTGGTGACACTGACCTTTATTCTTCATCAGCTACTTCAGCATGCTTATCAATAGGTTGTTGATCATGAGTAGCTTGTTGTTCTTCTATAACTTTTTGCTCATCAGTAGGAGCAGCTTCTTCATCTTGTTCATCAGGAACTTCTTCTGGATTCATCTGTTGCAACATCTATGGAAGCAGAGGAAAGAAAGTTCCACTGTAGAAGTTCCTAGGGTCTCTTTTCTTGATGTACTTGTATGACTTGGCATTATAATGAGGAATGCCCATTACAGGGCCTTCTGCTGCAAGATCAGAAAAAGCTTCATTAATGAAGCTTTAAATGAACCATGGATACATCAAGAACATATGGTTTCTTCCTTCTTAGATGTTGGATACCATGCCATTGAACACATAAGCAGACATGTTGAATTATCTATTAGTGCATAAGGCACTGATAGCTGATGATGTTGTGATGAGGATATCATTCCAACCAGTCTTCCTCTTTGATAGGCAGTGTTGGAATAAATGAATCAAGAATCTCCACTGTAAATCAACTAGACCCTTAACAATCTGCTTTCCTTCAAAACCCTCTTCACAGCCAATGTTGGCAAAGAAGGTTAAAATGTCATCCTCTTCAAGTTATTGGGGAGAGTTAGCATCATCTCCAAACTATAGACACTGTCTCACAGTCTGTTCAGTGATGGCAAGAGTATGATCATGAATGAATCTTCCAGAAATGGTCCTCACACCATCTACTTCAATTACTTCAGCTGTTCCCCAGAAAGCTCTAATGAAGTTCTCATAAATGATGGGTCTAACTATGATGTCATGTGCTACTATTGTTGTTGAAATGAATCTGATCATGTCTCTCAGCCCTTCAGCTTCTAGCACATCCGAATCAAGATATCCACTAACATTGTGGAGCTTGCTCCAAGTCAGGTTAGCCATAGACCTCTGCATTAGAGACACATGAGTTAGTAATTAACTAACAGTGATCAATTCATACAATTAAAATCAAGTTTGCCTTTTTTCAGTTTGACTTTATCAGGTCAAAATTGAGAGTTCTGTAGATACCGCTTTATAAGAATTTGACCTATCTTGATTTTGTGATGAATAACCATTTATGTTGTGTTTTGTGCTTATTTTTAAAGATCTTTGTTGTTTTGAGCATCTTTTAACACTGAAACAAAGCATTAGTCTTCAACATTATCAGTTCTTGGTTCCCTGTTCATACGATGAACCTAGGGTTTGAAACTCAATTGATTTTTGTTATACGCATGATTTTTGTTATGCACATCCATTGTGTATGGTTAATTTTATGAATCTTTCTTGACCTAGGGTACTATGTTCATCATTGGTTCGATAGTTAACGTTTATGAATCCATTGATTATCAGCTTGTTTCGATACTACATTGGCTGAGAATCGAAATAGAGATGAGAAGAAGTTGGATGAACAATTGAATCAGTAGGTTTGTGATGATTTTGGATGATGAATGAAGATCAGAATGAACCACTCGTCGCACTATAAGTTCTCTCAAATTTGAAAAGTATTAAATGACTCTCATTAATGTGATTAAATAGTCGATTTATTGAATTTCTCAAACTTTGCAAGTTTCTGAACAAATGCGGAAGTTTGGTTTTTTATACTCTAGCAAATGCGGAAGTGTCAAACTTGTCAGTATTTTTGTACTGTGACAAATGCGAAAGTACAACACATGCCAGCATTTGTGTACTGTAGCAAATGCGAATGTTTTAGACTTGTACGCATTTGTTGTACTGTGACAAATGTGGAAGAACAAAACTCTTCAGCATTTGAGTACTGTAGCAAATGCGAATGTTTTAGTCTTGTACGCATTTGTACTGTGACAAATGCGGAAGAACAACACTTATCAGCATTTGACCCTGTAACAAATGCGGCTGAACAATTTGTCTTGTCCGCATTTACTTCAACAAATGCGGCTGAACAATTAAGTTGTTCGCATTTCTTGACCTTCGACTGCATTTGTTAATGATTATGGATGTTTTTATTTCTGTGCATTGTATTATCCATCCGCATTAACTGAGATTCAAACACACATCATGACAGAAGAGTGTGAGCACAAAATTTTATTTTTGAAACAAATACACAATAATGTTGTCCGCATTGATCATGTCAGCCGCAATGGGAAATGCGGCGGGACAAAACTTATCCGCATAGAGAAATGCGGATGAACAAAATGTTAACCACATATAGAAATGCGGAAGAACAATTTTGTCCGCATAAGTTTTCAACGCTTCAGAACTTGTATGCATTTGTTTTGAAACAAATGCGGAAGAGTTAACTTGTCCGCATAAGTTTCACTTGTGTATTTCTTGTACAAAACTATTACCCGCGTTGGTTATATGCCTGGGTTACCTTCACTAGCATTAACCAATGCTCTTACCCGCATTAAAATTGGAACTTTTGTCAAAAGTTAATGTTTTTGCTGTCACACCCCCGCTTATAGCGGAAACACGAGGATGTAACGGAAGGGATCGTCATAACACATTGTTAATTAATAGAGAGCATTGAATGATATAATAACGTGTCATGACGTCACCCGACACAAATGGTGACTTGTGTCGTAGTTAGTCAATTCACGACAGCATAGTCAAACAAACATAATCCAAATGAATTCCCACAACCCGGGAACAAGTCTAAGTAAAACAATATTCCAAATGACAAAACAAGTCAACATTCATTGTTTATAATGTCAAGCATGCCTAGCTCGAATTCCTTAGGTCATCACTAAGGCCTCATAATTAGCTATTCTTGGTTCATGTTACCTTAAAAGATATACTCACAAGGTCAATATATTGTTGGTGAGTTCGCAGGTTTAAATAATAAATAAACTTGATGCTATGTAATTGTTTGATAGGACATAAGTGCATACAGTTATAGGCAAGCAATATCATATGTAAACATGGCCTCACAACTAAACCTATGACGAATCACACAGATCTTGTCGGAACATATTCACCCTAGGGACCGTTCGTGGCCACTGTCAGTCCCAACTACTATACTAACAAACAAGGGTGGGGGTGTCAGCCCAATAGTACTATCAATACCTATCCGTCGGCTCTAACACCAGAGTTAAATAGTTGTGAATAAAGAACCACACAGAAAACTCATGCATGTACTAGATATCTACTTACCAACAGTAAACACAATTGTTCAAAATTGTAAAGAGTTCACAGCATAAAAAGGGATAGCATACTTTTCCCCCTAAGTTTTATAAATAATTGTAATGAAAAAGGGGCCGCAAAACTCACCTTGAAATGATACAGATAATAATGCAACAAGAGGCTTCTAGCACCGCGTGAAAACCCCAAACAACCACACACTTATAACAATATATAAATGGAGCTGTAATATACACCTAATAGACATCATAAAATATTTAATATTTCTCGGGTCGGTTCGGGTTTGTTGCACGACTCACACCATATATAAATCTAAAAAATCTGATTACTCCCATTATTAAACATGAGTGACTATATATGTATATAATTAGTATATATATATATACTCCACTATTAGTTACATATATATTTATATATTTAAAATTACATGGTCCTCCACGACACGTGCATTATTTCAACACGATAACACATTTATACCATACCATCATATATGTATTTATCAATCTTTATTCCAATTATAGCTCATTTTAGTAGTTTAGATTATTACCCTCAATTTAGTAATTTAGAAAGTATTTAGCATACCTTACCGTTTGCACACAGATTTTGTAAGATCCGTTTGGAGGTCGAAACGTCAACGAAATGACGCGAGACAAATTGGATTTTGAAGATAACACATGATATTAAGTATCTGGAGAAAATCATATCATTTTAATGAAAATTGAAAGAGATATGTATTTCTAAAGTCGGACCAAACATTCTGCCAGAAATTCAGTTTTTTTTTTTAACCAATCTTTTTGTATCAACTGTTTGATGGCACAAAACATCATGGTTTTTGACGAAACTAATTGAGTTGAAAACTAGACTCTTTGAACTTAATTTTAGACTTTAAATTCCACCATTTTGGACTTCGTATGACCAAATTATCATCCGTACAAAATGACTCAAATTTTCTAACAGCAAACTGTCTCAAATACTCTTAACCTTTGTTTCCAATCCCACAATTCTTGACCATAGTTGACCCAAGAATCCAACCGATGCTTATTTTACTTTCCATTTGATATACTTACACGCATTATATATATATATATATATAATCTAAACACACACACATTATATGTGTAAACTAAAAACACACACACACCACTAACCCACACACACACTACTAACTCACACGCGCACACACACACACATTCTGTTGTAAATGCACACACAACACATACAATACAAACACACCACTCACACAAACACAACACACACTACAAACACAATTCAAACACACTACACACACAAACGCAACACACACCGGTTTACAAACACACACCGATTCACACACACACACCCATGCTCACACACCCATGCTCACACACCCATGCTCACACACTCACACCTACGCACACACACTGAAACACACACTAACACACACATACAAACAGCAAATACATATATATACATACTAACGGATACACATCTCACACCAACCCAACAACCACCGAACCCCCTCCCGAACCACCAGAACGCAACCGAAACAACCGGACAACCACTGTTTATCATCGTGAACCACCGAAACCACCCGAGCAAAACCGAAAGTAGTGAACCAACAAAATGAAACGAAACAAAGATTATAGTGATCGATTACCTTCGAGGCGTCGGAACGGCAAAACGACAACGATTGACGGCGGCTAGGCTTAACTCGGTTCACCGATCGGAGGGGAAGGTCGAATAAAAGCGGCGATTAGGGTAGGGGGGTGTTCGACGGTGACTAAGTTTTATTTATAAAGTTTTCATTTTACACTTAGAACCCCTAACTATTAAATAATTATACTCTAAAGTTTAGTTAAATTACATTTTAAACCCTAAACTAAATAATAATAATAATAATAATAATAATAATAATAATAATAATAATAATAATAATAATAATAATAGTAATAATATTGATAATAATAATTGTAATAACAATGACGTTAATACATTTTGTTATTCTATTTCTCAAAATTTCACGCGATTAGGTTATTAATACACACACTAGAGAGGGCACGATAATAAAACGTAAGAAATTAATCACATAATTAGATGATAATGGGCCTCGGGTTAATTAACGGAATTGAGGTGACGGATGTCACATTTGTTGTGGATAGTTTTGGCTGTTTTGTGCTGATGTTTGATTTTTATAAAGATGAGTCTTCTGCTTTGACTGTTATGAAGCTGAGTTTGTTGCTTTGACTTTTATGAAGTTTGACAGTTGCTTGGATTGTCAATTCTTACTTGGATTGAATTGTACACAAGGTGTGATACAAGTTTCCCAGTTTTTTACTAATCTTGGAATTTTGTGCTTCCAGATCATTGCATATACTGAGTACTATGGTATAACTTCCATACCAACACAGTCAATTTTCTAATTTTAAATTTTTATGAAAAGCAACAACTGTACATAATGATCAAACTTTTAAATACTCCCCCAAAAGTTTATATCCATAAGGGATAGAAACTTTAATGGTTTAAAATTTTGATGGGAAAATTTTCTTGTGATTTTCTATTTTCTTATCTGTACATGAAGAGGAAGTATACCTTACTTGGGATCATATCAATCTTCTCTTTCACCAGTGCATGCAATTGTTAGCAAAATAGACATAATCATGAACATATTGATTGTAGGTATGTTTGTCCTCTTAAACTCATGCTTGGTTAATATTTTGTTGCTTGTGATCTTTATCATGTTTTGAGTGAATTTGAATATTCAACATGTACCTCAAACTCAAAAGCATGGCAAGATCAACCACCCGCATAAAATGCATGGTATAACTTTTTCACAACTTACATGACCAGGTCATTTAAATTATGAAATCTTATTTGATTGATCCTCATTGGGATTCTTTTACTTTAATCCTTTTAGTTATTTGATCCCCATTGGGATTCTTTTTGCACTTCACTTAGGAAGGTGATCCACTTTGGGATTCTTTTTGTTCATTCACATGGAATGTAGTCTTTATTAATTCATCTAGATTGGATGTGTTCCTTATTGGGAATTTTTTTGGATCATGACATCAGCACTATGTTCCTGTTTCTCCGGATCTTTGCTCAGCAAAACAAAGAAGAAACTAATATGGGTGAATGAGATTCATAAGGCATCATTACCTGGTGTGTTTAGGTTACTATACACACACACACACTTGGATAAGCTAAAACTTACTTATACTCTGAGATGAATGCTTCACAGTGCTTAAGTTCATAATAGCATGTATCTTCTTTCCCAAGCTGAGCCTACCCGTATATCAGATTAGTCATGTCAGTCTTTCTAAATTTAGAAATAAGCATAGTGAATGATATAACAACTGTAATTATATTATTTCCCAATGAAGTATATATCATATTCTTTAACAAAATGACTTCTTTTTATAATTTTTGTAATATTTGAATGTTTTTGTAAATTTTGATTTTTACTCAAGGTTAATCATGCCAATTGATTAGACTAAGAATTCAAACCGACTAGGATCAAATGCCTTAGTGAACAAATCAGCTAATTGATTGTCCGTGAGAACCTGTATCAACTTGATTAACCCTTTTTCAGCACAGTCTCTCAAAAAATGATATCAAATTTCAATGTGTTTTGTTTTTGAGTGCTGAAATGGATTGTTTGTTATGAACATGGCTGTAGTG
This sequence comes from Flaveria robusta, assembly GCA_025506415.1. Taxonomy (NCBI): domain Eukaryota; kingdom Viridiplantae; phylum Streptophyta; class Magnoliopsida; order Asterales; family Asteraceae; genus Flaveria; species Flaveria robusta. The sequence continues at coordinate 7,424,778 of CM046473.1, forward strand.
TTGTCAATGTGAATTGGAGTGTGCGAGAACTTAAATCCATAATCAAGTATCTGGTTTTAAATCCAGAGAACTTGAGAGCAACAAGCTGATGCTGCTATGTACTCAGCTTCTACTGTTGAAACAAATACGTCTTCTGCTTCTTGCACAACCAGGAGACAAGTCTGGGACCAAGAAATTGACAAACACCAGAAGTGGACTTTCTATTGAAGTAGCATCCCTCATAGTCATTGTCTGTATAGACATAGAGATTGAAATCTCTTTCTTTTAGAAACCATAATCCAAGTGCAGGCTTGCCCTTGAGAAATCTGAATATACTCTTAACGTCACCAGTTATTACTTAGGATCTGCTTGATATCTAGCATAAACACATACACCAACATTATGTCAGGTCTGCTTGCTGTTAAATACATGAGTGACCCAATCATTGATCGATAATAAGTCTGATCCACTGATTTGCCTTTTGAATCTGGACCTATCTTCATTCTTGTATCAACAGCAGTTATAATCGACTAACAATCAACAAAATGAAATTTCTTTAACATGGTTTCCACGTATTTTGATTGATTGATGAAGATTCCATCTGTTGTTTGTTGCACTTGCAATCCTAAGAAGAATGTAAGTTCCCCCATAGCACTCATCTTGAATTTTGAATGCATAAGGTATTCAAAATCCATGCAGAGTTGCTTGTTTGTTGAACCGAAGATGATATCTGCAGGATCGGAGTTGGTCTCTCAATAAAAGTTTTATCTCTCAAACTCACTTGGTCTCACTCGGATAGATGAAGCAGAATTTCTTGACTAAGTTGCTAATAATATACTAAGTTAATGAACACAGAAATGGTTTTCATGATACTTGTATATATTACTTCTCAACTCAATGTTACAAGACTCTTACAAGCATTCACCCTTACTTGGAGAGTTACAGTGAGAAACTATATATGCTACTATCTACAGCCGGTTATACTTGGAAAACCAGCTGGAAATTACAACTAGACAAATACTACATTGCTAGAAGTAAGGTGTCTAAGATAAACTAATATCCTAGATTACGTAGTCATGACATGTCCATGACTTACCTTTTGTTACTAACTAAAGTTGGTAACTGTACTCACTAATAAAGGTGAATAGTGGATTAAGCTTCGAAAGAATCAACTTCTTCCGACACTTCTGCAAGTCTTCATGACTTTAATCTTCGGAAGACTTTTGTCTTTGATCTTTTAAGTGTTTATACTTTGGAAGGAAAATTACTTAGTCTCGGAAGACTTAGTTTTCCTTCGAAAGCTCTTCACATTTAAGCTTCAGAAGATCTTCAACTAGTCTTCGGAAGAGCAGCTTTTTCTTCGGAAGACTTCTTCAGGTACACTTAAAAATCTTCTTAGTGTTGTTTTGATTGCACTAGCCTCATATCATCCACATATGATCCAACAAACTCACCCTAGGCTGATGCTACCAAAACTTCACTCCCTTCTACTCAAAGCTTTCAACACTGAGGAAAGGAAATATTTATCTGTTTCCTTGTTCTTTCCTAAAGTGGTGCTGAGAAACTTGTACAAGTCATTTGTAGATAAGAGATCCAATCTGTTGCTCTGGATGACATGTACCCTTTGCTGTGTCTTCCTTAAGAGAGTTAATTGACGGGAATTATAGTCATATTCCCATCTAACTATGGAATCTAAAGGAATGAACTTTTTTTGAAGGAATGAACTTTCTTAAGGGCCTACAACCATTTGAAGGAATGAACTTTCTTTTGTAGTGGCATCCTCTTCTTCTTCCTTTCTCATCTTCAGCTCTATTTCAATCTTTGTTTTCTTGACCAGCTCAGCAAGATGAAGGCTGCTTAAATGATTTCTAATTTGAACAGCTTCCTGAGAGTTGGAGGGGTTGGAGAATGGTTTCTCTGCTAACTCAGCAATATCAAATCTGCTGGAGTTGTAGCAGAGATGGTGTGTCAAGTCTGTTGACTTTACCATTCTCCCTTTCCACAACAAAGCTATGTGAAGGTTCATCAAACCTCCACTAGACAATTTGCTTCTGAGGATTGAGGGGCTTGTTTGACAGTTTGTCCCCTTCCTTTATGTCCAGCAGAGTCACTAATCTTTTCCTCAACTTCTTCTCTTCTTCCTTGAGAGAATCTGAGTTTGTTGCTAGAAGTTGAAGAGCTTGGTCCAATGTTCCCCTAGGTAGATCTAGGAATGCATCTCTTGTGAAGGAACAGGAAGAGCCGTCAATGTATCTCAGTCTTATGGACTCTTTTTCACAAGAGATGTCGCTCAGGGTTGTGCAGTTAATGAGCTTCCTCTTGATCTCCTTGAATTCCTCCAAGGTCAGAGGCGTGGATGGTTTAGAGGATGGCTTGGGTAATGGTTGTGTTATGGTTTGTGTTTTGGGTTTCAAGATGGGTAATGATTGTGGTTGTTGAGAGGCAATGGATGATGATGTAGGTAAGGCTGATGGTGTGGGCTAAGGGGTGTAAAGTTTAGTTGTAGGTTTAGTTTTGATGGGGAAGGGAAAAGGTGTGGATATAGGTTTTGTTGGTTGTGGTTTGGGTGTTTGTTTGGGTACCATCCTCTATACACCTTGAGCATGAGTTAGCTCTTTCCTTCTTCCTAAGCGAATGTCAGCTTTGATTTCACTGACATGTCACTATAGGGTCTTCTCTGACATGGGACCTACTTGCCTGCCTATGAAACCGTGGGCCCTGAGATAAGCTTTCATCCAGGCTTTATCTCCCACCTTCTTGGCAGCCGCAAGTTGGGCTTCCTCCTCCTTCTTCTTCTTCTCCTTCAACTTTTCCCTGTCAACCTTCTTCCTTTCCTTATTGATTTGATCTTGTTTTTTGTGAAAAAGAAACAAGATCGTGTCATTTTCATGAGGAGTCAGCTGCTCCTGAGAATAACCCTTTGAGCATAGGAGGGCTATCATTTCCAAACTTTCCCTTTCCTCAGCCTCTTCTTTCATTCTCCTCTTCTCCTCCTCTTCGACCAACCTTGCTGCTTCCTCTTTCTTTTTTTGCACCAAGGTTTCCTCCTCCAACTTTACAAGCTCATCAAGTGGGAGTGGAAGCATTTCTTCATTGTCCACTCCTAGGCTGATGAGCGTGTCTACCACCTCCACTCTCCTCCTATTGTTGATAGACTCTTGAGCTCCTGCTGCTTGTAGCCAGCAGTTTCCCAGTGTCAAGTCTACCTTTCTTCTTTAGCTTCTCCAGCCTTTCCTCCTCAAGGGGTTGAACTTGTGGTGCTTGTTGTGTCTGAGGGAGAGGGGTTTTGAGTAAGTCCTTACTATTTATCTCAGAGTCTAAGTCAAGAATGGCCTCTGTGATGAGCAGATCATCGGAGAAAGATGATAGTTCAATTATTCCTTCCGTAGCATGAATTTCTGCTTTGGAAGATATTGGAATTTCACTACTTGTCCCAACTGAGTCAGTTGCTGTGCTATCAGTCCTTATTTCCCCTTCGAAATCAATCTCAGGTTCAATGGGACCTTAGGTTGACCAACTACCTTCTCAGAGGTAGTTGGTGCACTCAACCTTTGAAGCTCTTTAGCTCCAAAGTAGGCAATTACAACATCAGGGGAGGGTTGTTCAAGGGAGGAGCTTATCAGAAATTTGGTTAAGAACCTTCCCTTGGTTCCATGTCTTTGTTCTATACATTCTCCCCCTTTTTGGTAGCATTATCTTGAGAAGTAGATGAGCTAGAGGAAGAACTTAAAGAAACTTGAATTGGTATGTGCCTAAAAGACTTCTCAATCTGTTTTTCAGCTAGTTAAGCCTTGAGATTTTCAATCTTAAGTTGCTAAGTGGCAGACCTATCCTCTAAAGTCTTAACTTTTGATTCCAGGTTTGAGACTTTAGATAGTAGGTCTCTAATGGTAAGTTGCAAATTTTCCTCATCTTTTTTTGAAAAATCACGAGGAGATGAGATAACATACCTAGTATGTTCATCATCATCACCAGGTGTGGTTTCTTGGCACCTTGGTTTCCCTTACATGCTGATGTCTCTTTCAAAGGCATCTGGAGACATTATTTGTACGATACCAGATGCACTATTTACACCGATCACGAGAGTCTTCAGCATATCTTTGAGCAAAAAGAGCTTAACATGAGGAAATAACGCTGGGTGGAATTGTTGAACGATTATGATTGTGCTATCAAATATCACCCGGGAAAGGCGAATGTAGTCGCTGATGCCTTGAGCGAAAAGAAAACTGCTAAACCCTGACGAGTGTGAGCTTTACAACTTATGATTAGCACTCAATTACCTGAACAAATCAGGGAAGCTCAAAGGAAGCCTTGAAAGCGAAAAATGTTGAGTCTGAATCTTTACATGGAATGGACAAACAGTTTGAAGTGAAGATTGATGCAATTCGTTACTTCATGGATAGACTTTGGGTGCCCTTATATGGAAACCTATAAGACTTGGTTATGAGTGAAGCACACAAGTCTAAGTATTCTATACACCCTGGCTCTGATAAGATGTATCATGATTTGAAGGCGTACTATTGGTGGCCTAATATGAAGGTAGACGTCGCTACGTACGTGAGCAAGTATTTAACCTGCTTTAAGGTTAAAGTGGAATATCAGAAGTAATCTGGGTTACTGCAACAACCTGAGATTCCTTTGTGAAAGTTTCTATGGATTTTATTACTAAGTTACCCAATACTCCTAGTGGTTGTGACACGATATGGGTGATCGTCGACCGACTAACTAAATCTGCTCACCTCTTGGCTATCAAAGAAGGGATAAAATGGATAAGTTAACCCGAATTTACCTGAAGGAGGTAGTTTCGAGACATGGTGTACCAATCTCGATTATCTCTGATCATGATGTACGTTTTACATCTCATTTCTGTCAGTCGTTACCGAAATCTTTAGGTACGCATTTGGATATGAGCACTGCCTATCATCCACAAACCGATGGGCAGAGCGAGCGTACTATTCAAACATTGGAGGACATGTTATTGACTTTGGGAACAATTGGGAAGTTCATCTGCCATTGGTAGAGTTTTCTTACAACAATAGCTATCACACTAGCATTCAGGTAGCACCATTTGAGGCGTTGTATGGGCAAAAGTGTGGATCACTAGTTTATTGGGCGGAAATTGGCGATAGTCAGTTGACTGGCCTTGAGTTAGTGCATGAAACTACTAAAAAGATCGTGCAGATACGAAACCGTATAACTGCAGCACGAAGGCGACAAAAGAGCTATGCAGACAAGCGGCGGAATTCTTTGGAGTTTCATGTTGGGGACAAAGTTTTGCTGAAAATCTCGCCGTGGAAAGGTGTGATTCAATTTGGCAAAAGGGGCAAGCTTAATTCGAGATACGTGGGACCATTTGAGATTCTGGAAAGAATTGGTCCAATGGTGTATTGATTAGACGTGCCTGATTCGTTGAGTGGATTTCACAATGTGTTTCATGTCTCAAATCTAAAAAATTGTTTATCTGACGAGACTTTGTTTGTGCCACTCGTGAAGTTAAAACTCTTAAGCAAAGTAAGATACCCGTAGTCAAAGTTAGTTGGAACTCAAGACGTGGACCGGAATTCACGTGGGAACGTGAGCATAAGATGAAGCTTAAGTATCCTCATTTGTTTGAAACGACGACAACAGCCAGCGAAGGTATGGATTAAATTTTGGGACGAAATTTCTTTCAACAAGGAGATGATGTGACAACTCACTCGATTTCGTTATGCCAATGCAGTAAACCAGTGATGTAACACTACCATGTAAAGCAATTTTTGGGATGAAAATTCTTTCAACATGGGAATAATGTGACATCCGGTAATTTTCTGTTACCAAACTCCGTTAGTTCCGTTAGGTCTTGCATACACATGTCGTGAGCACACACTAGTTGTCGTTGAACGTTGGTGACCTAACAAATAACTAATATTGGTTTAACTAATGTTAACTTGAATAATAATAATTTTGATAATTATTATGTATTATGTGAATCAAGGTGTTAAGTGTTGTTCTTTTAAATTACGAATTTTACCTTAGCATGTTGACTAGGTGGATTATAAAGTGCATATGGATGGTGATTGTTGTTTGTCTTGCATGTTATTAGTTGGTTTATTAAGTTTTAATAATAATAAAATATGAAAAATGACTTAAAAATGTTAAAAAGTTAGTTTTACAATTTATAAAAGTTGAAAGGGGTGGTTAAAAGAAAATTACTTACCATCATTAAACAAAAAAATGTAACCCTAGACCCCACACTCCATTTTCGGCCGTGAACCATCCCAAACACCCCTCTCTTTGCGATTTTGATCAAGAACAAGCATCAAGCATCGATTTTGGATTAGTTTTAAGTGTTAGCAGCTGTTAATCATCATCTTTGCACGTTTTAAGGTGAGTTTCTAACAAGATTTTCATAGTTTTGATGCATGTTAAACCCTAATTAGAAATTGGTGAAGAAAAGTTGAAATTGACGATTGTTTGATGATGTTATGTTGTTACTTAGGTTGTATGAATGTTGGGTTATGATGATTATGCAAAGAAATCCATGGTTTGATCATATAGTTCATACATTGCCTAAAGTGGAAACTTTTCTTCATGGAAATTCATGTTTTGATGATTGGTACATGTTAGATGGATTGTTATGATTGCTATGAACTTGATTAGGGATGTTATTGATGAATTTGGGATTAAATTGATGAAGATATGGATTTTGGATATTACTTTCCCAAAAGGGAAACTTTATTGATGTGAAACATTGGATTTTGTGAATTTGGCATGTTTATGATGCTAGGATCATGCTAGAATGTTTATTGATGATGTCTAAGGTGTTGGAATGTGTTAATTGGATCATGTGGATGTTTGATGGATTACTTGAGAAATCTAGGTCTTATAGAATATGATGAGATGTTGGTTTAGGTTAGGGAGTTATGAATCATGTTTGAGATTGTAATAGCTCATTATGATGTATGTTAATTGGTGTGGAATTGTGTTGAGTAATGTGATAATGATGGTCATACACGCGTGCGAATCTGAGGCCCTTACTTAGTAGGATTGGCAGGGTTTAGGATGTGAAGTCGTGAGTGGCTTCACATGGCATGTGGTGCATGATTAAATTCAATGAATGAATTGCTAGTTGTGATGTAACTATGTTTGTGTTGAGCATGATGTTTGGGTTTAGATTTGCAAGTGTTGTATGATGAAATATGTTGATATGATGATCTATGTTAGTATGATGATTTTGATAGAATCTAAGATTGATGATGTGTTTTACGTGAATAGCTTACATGATAATTATATGGTATGAGTTGCTAAACCCGATTGTGAAAACCTAGATTAACGTGATATTGAACACTTAGGGTTGTTAACGTACTTATGTACTCAAATGTTCTAGGTAACCTTTGGCGGGTACTCATCGCTAGCTTTGCACGTTTGCGTCTGAGTTCATGCCCCACTTTTAAACACTCTCTTTTGTGGGAGATAGCATACTTGTTTACAAACACTTTATTATTATGAAATGTGCATAGTATAACTTAGTGTTGTTTACCATTGAAAGACCTCACACTTTCAGATCGTTAATTAAGGAATCTAGCAGAAAATCTTGGGTAGTACTACTGGGTCTGACAAGCCCCACCCGTACGACTGGAGGTCAAGCAGGTGCAATATTGTCCTAAACAACCAACAGCGTCACGACCTCGTATGTCGTGGCGGGAGGCAACAGACAAACATAGTCAGCTTCGATCACGAAATCACTATGGTTATTACTTATGAATATAGACTAGCTATCTATTTGAATGCACTTCTTATGTTTTACAACTATCAATGATTATGTTAAACGCAAACTCTTGAACTCACCAATCATTGTGTTGACTCTTTTAGTAAGCTATTCTTAGGTCGTTAACTTCGGTTGCCGGTAGGAGCACGTCACAAGTCCAGCATGCATTTTAAATAAGCATATTATGTCTTGACATTTGTTTTTAAATTTATTGTCTACAAACAATGGTTTGGCACGTGTTTTGCCAATGATACACTTTAAATACTTTGGGTTTGATTAATTTACAAAATGCTTCCGCACAGTTTTAAAGTTTTAAACTCTGAAATGTTTTAATGTTACATATAGTATCATTCTGCGTAACTAATGACTTGGATCCTGGTTTGTTTACACGCCTCCTGGTGAAACCCCGCACGTGGATTTTGAGGGTGTGACAGCTGAACCAATGATGTAGCTGTCCCTTTTAGGCTGCTTAGGAGAGTGTTGAGACTCACCTTGAGGGCTTTCAGCTAGGGTTGTGGGCTCATCAGGTCGAGACTGGGGAGGCTCAATACTGATATTAAGGTCAATGGTGGAGGATGGTTGGAACTCTGGCTGATTGGGAGCCCTGAGTTCCACTCTAGCATTTTTGGTTTGAACCGAGGGAATTTGTTTAATCAGAGTAGATTGAACAAGGGTTTGTTTGAGGGGTCATGTATAGGTGAATCTGATTAGGTGGGAAGAAATGATTGGCATTGAAGTGGTGATGTCTGGTGTGGGTTCATCACCTGTTGGGTCTGTAGATATGTCACCAGGAGCCGTTGACTTAAGCATACTTGGAAGAAGATCAATGAATCTTTCGGTGAAGTTGGTGACACTTTCTTCAAATTTTTGACGATACCCGGCCTCATGTGAGGGACAAGAAGGATATCTTCATATTGAAATTGATCCTGGTCCAGCTCACAGTTGATAATGTGTTGAATAAACCTGGGATACATATAAAATGGATCCATGTTTAGGTTACCTCTAAGGTTATTCAGTACAAACATTGAGTAATTGAATCGGAGGCCTATGACCAACCCGTGGACTAGGCAACCCAAATCGTATGGGATTTGATCCCATCCCACTGATTTGTTGGAGAGACAGTGGAGAATGATATGCAGCAAGAACTTACAGTTGTAAGAGAAGTTGAACTTGTATACAGTTGACTTGCTCACATCACCACCGTAGCCCATTTGAGTGTAAGTGTCCTCCAAATCAGACTTGGGAAATTCGGTAGGGGCGCCTTCATCATGAAGCTCCGGATGCTCCCTGATGGTTCTTTCACTAATAACAAGATCTTGCCCACAGATTCTCGATCTGATGACCCTTTCTCCATTAAGCATGTAGCTTTGACCATTGGCCAAGAATTCGGCCATGTGGTTCAAGTAGATAGTGGGGTTAACAGTGAGGGCGGTGAAGTAAGTCGATTGTGTTAGAAATTGGATGATTGAGGCAAAGTCCGCATCCTTAGAAGAACCAAGGATTGTGACCTCGTTATGTTGAGGATTCAAGGCCATTGTTTGTGAAAGTACTGTAGGATAGAAAGAATTTGAGAGAGTGTGTAGAAGAAGATAGTAGAAATTTGGGGCTTTTGTGAGGATAAAGAAATTAAGTAAAGAAAGTAGGAAGTTTTTAAATGGGGGTAAAGAGATCAAACGGATAAGGTGAAAAGATAGCTTAAGTTTGATTGGACAGTGGCGGTAAGTTAAAGGATCACTTAAAATATTCCAACAATCATGAGTAAAATCTTACTTTTTACAGAGTGGGGCCCAAAGATTTTCGTTACACAGAAAAGTTTTATTCCGAGGGTAAAATTGCAGCAGCAATGTATTTAGCTTTACCAGTTGACGTAGAGACACATGATTGCTTCTTGCATTGCTAGGAGATGATCCTTCCACCAAGAAATTAACATCCTCCTGATGTGGATTTCTTGTTGATGTTGCAGCCACCATAATCACTGTTAGTGTAGCCGTAGAGATTGAAGTCTTTATTCCTAGGATATTAGAGACCCAGCTTGGGAGCTCTTTTGAGATATCTAAGAATTCTCTTAGTAGCAATTAGGTGAGACACCTTTGGAGCAACTTGATGTCTTGCATAGATGTAAGTTGCAAATATGATATCAGGTCTACTTGATGTGAGATACATCAGAGATCCTATAATTGCCCTATACTGATGCTGATCAGTATCCTCCCCCTTAGAGTCAGGACAAAGATTGTGATTTCGGTATAGGTGTCTTGGCTGGCTTACAATCTTTCATCTCAAATCTTTCTAAGATTTCCTTGACATACTTAGATTGATTTATAAAGAATCCTTCTTCCATCTGCTTCACTTAAATTCCAAGGAGGAAATCTATCTTTCCCATGGAACTCATTTCAAACTTCTTCGTCATAATGCTTTCAAAGTCTTTGCACATTTGGTCATTTGAGGAACCAAATATGATATCATCAACATAGACTTGAACAAAAAAATTATTTTTCCCAGACTTCTTTATGAACAATGTTTTGTCTATTGTGCCTCTAGTATAGCCTGCTTCAGAAGAAATTGAGACAGTGTCTCATACGACAGCCTAGGTGCCTGGTGCAGCCCATAAAAAGCTTTATCCAGTTTGCACACATAGTTGGGGTGCTATGGGTCTTCAAATCCTGGTGGCTAACATACATAGACTTCTCTGTCGATATCCCCATAAAAATGCACATTTGACATCATGTTGGTGAACTGTGAAGTTCTTGGATGCTGCATAAGCAAGGAAGATTCTCACAGCCTCAAGTCTTGCAACAGGTGCACAGACATCAGTGTAACCTATCCCTTCCTCCTGTGTGTATCCTTGAACTACAAGTCTTGCTTTGTTCTTGATAATCAAACCTCTATCGTCTCTTTTTTTTCTGAACACCTAGTTAGTGCCAATGGGGACTTGACCAGGTGGTAGCGGACATAGGTTCCATACCTTTTGTCTCTTGAATTGAAGCAAGTCCTTTTGCATTGATTCAACCCATTTGTTGTCTTTGAGAGCTTCTTCCACCTTCTTCGGTTCCATTTGAGAAAGAAAGCATGAGTACAAGCAAACATTTCCGTTGTGAGTTTGTCCTCTTGGTCTCACACCTTCTGAGACATCCCCAAAGATGTTTTCAGCTGGATGAGTGTTGTGGATCCCGAGCCTGGGAATCACATCTAGTAGCATAGATAGATCCAAGTTGGAGAAATTTTTCTTAGGAATTTGAGTATCATTTCCAGCTGCTGTCTCACACTCATTCAGCGAGGACTGATTGAATGAATGTGTCACAGTATCAGTGATATTTTGCTGTGAAGAAGCATCAACAATTGCCTGTTCCTTCATATTACTGTCTTCATTAGCTTGGTGTTGAGTGATGGAGTTCTCAGCTGATGAGTTTTGAGGCTCAGTTTGCTGACAACTTGTTGAAGCTCCACTATTTCCTGAGATGTTCAAGCTTTCAGGAGTTCCAGTAGTGGGAGCTTGATCTTCATGATCTCTTGAAGAACTTGGAATAGGTCTGGGTAACTCAAGTAGTTGATCATCATTTGAGTTATTTTGAGTTCGTGTTCCAGCTAAAACATTCTCACAAGATGGTTTACGATAGTTTGGAAACAATTCTAAGTCAAAAATGTAATTAGGGTCATTCCCCTTAACACAAGGAGTGTGCTCATTGACAACAATATTAGATGATTCCTCAAATTGTTGATTTTTGATGTTATATACTCTATAGTAATAGAGTTTGAGGAATATCCAACAAAGATAGCATCATCCGACTTTTCAGCAAATTTTGCCAAATTGTCCTTTGTGTTAAGTATGGTACACCTGCTCCCAAAGGACCTATGAAAGCTAATGAATGGTGGCCTCTTGTTCCATAGCTCATAAGGGGTTTTCCTTGGGGCTTAGCAATGAGAACCTTATTCTACACATAGCATGCAGTGCTGACTGCCTCTGCCTAGAAAGTTAGAGGCAGCTTTGAATCAGCTAATATAGTTCTTGCAACCTCAATAAGTGTCCTATTTCTCCTCTCAGCAACGCCATTTTGTTGAGAAGTTCTAGGAGCATTATATTGTCTAGCAATCCCTTTTGAGTTACAGAATGAGTCACGAACTTGATTTTTAAACTCAGTCCCTTGATCATTTCTGATAATTTTTACCTTATGATCAATTTGATTTTCTATTTTAAGAATAAAAGATTTTAAAGTTTCAGCAGTTTTATTTTTAGTCCTTAAAAAGAATACCCATGTAAATCTTGTAAAATCATCAACAATCACAAGGCAATATGATTTCCTTCAAATACTCATTATACTTGTGGGACCAAATAGATCCATGTGCAATAAGTGTAATGGAGTGGTGATGGAGTTAACTTCTTTGGATTTGTGACATACCTTGTGTTGCTTCCCTTTCAGACAGACAACACAGTTATCTTTACAGAAAAATTTCTTTTTAGGCTCACCATGTACCAAGTTATTTTTAACCAATTTATTCATGGTTTTAAAATTAACATGACACATTCTTTTATGCCACAGAGTTAACTCATCACCATTGGCTTTGGAAAGAAAGCATGATACTTCACCCAGTGGGGAAGCATTGTTCATATCCAGCTTTTACATATCCTCTTTCCTAAGAGATCTAAGAAGCATTAATTCCTGAGGAATTGTCATCTCGGGTTTGAGGATAATGAAAGCATCTGATGCTTTTGATCACAAAATTGAGAAACACTTAAAAGATTGTGTTCAAGCTGTTTGACAAAGTTTACTTTGTCAACTTTTAACTTACCATTGGATACAGTACCTATACCATTAATGTATCCTCCGGCTTCACCTCCGAACTAAACAGGACCTCTATCAAAGTGTTCAAACTATTGAAGGAGAGATTTGTTCCCAGTCATGTGCATAGAGCATCCACTATCTACAATCCAAACATTTCCATTTTTGTCATGTGGATGTCCCTGCACATAAGGTGAAATGATTAGTTACTATTGGAAACCCAAGCCTTATTGGTCTTGGGCTCTTCCAATGTAGATGAGATAATTAAACCAAAATGTATGCATAGGGGTTCAATTACGGTTTGAGAAGAAGAGGTTTGGGCTACAGCATCTTTTCTGATCTTGCATTCCATCCCATGGTTGAGCTGTGTAGATGAGCCAGTGGAGGCTTGAGCAGTTTTCTTTCTTATTGGAAGAAGTTGTCACCACCTTTTCTTCCAAACCAGTTTTCTTCTCGGAAGGTTTCAAAAGATTTCTTTTGTTTCTTTGTTTTCTCTTGGGCTTGTCTTCCTAAGCTATTTTCCTTTCGGAAGAATGTGTTTCTTCCGAAAGCAACTTGGCTTCGGAAACAAGCTTTCCTTTTCTTGACACTTGAACCATATGGTAAGGTCCAAATGTGAAACCATCCTTCACTCCTTCTTTCTTAACATTGTTTTCATAATGTGTGCTTGCTGGAATGTAGTAACAATCTTTAGCCATGTGGTTATGCAGACCATACATTATGCACTCAATGTTATTCTTGATGGGGCATGGGGACTGTTGTTTCTTGCACTTCTTTTCATCTTCAACAGTCTTCCATTTCAACTTCTGATCCTTTAGCTGGATAGGAGTGTTGGTACTACAGTTCTTTCCTGGATCAGAATACACCCTTATGCTTTGGGTATATTTTCAACTTTGACTCAGCCACCTTCTTGGTAGTTTTCCTTGCTGCCTTGAGTTTATTCTTTCTTTCTTTGGTGGTTAAGGGTTGATCATCAGCTGTATAGATGAGGTTTTCTACGTTATCCTTCCCTGTGGTGGTCACCATTGTTGCATCATTCTTCTCCACATTGAGTTGTGGGTCAGCAGTTGCAAGCTCTTGCTCATCAGTACCATATCTTGGCTGTCTAACAGACACATAAGATTGTGGTGGAGCAATTTCATTTGTTCCCAACCCACTTTTGTTTTGATAACACACCTTTGAGTGGGAGGATGATGCAATGATGGTGTTGAAGTTATGCTCTTGAATGGCATACTTCTTTGCTTTAGCCTCAGCTATTACTAGTTGGGCTTGAGCCTCAATTAACTTGGAGATTAAATCCTTTATTCGAACCCTATCGTTTGTGCGTTCATGTCTTAAAGAGGATACAGTTTTCTCTAACTCTTCAATTTTGAGTTTGTAGTCAGATTCTGCTCTCTTAAAATCAGATTTCAATATATTTAAGGATTCAATATCATATTTAACTTCCATGTTATAGTCCTGATACACTTTAACCTTAGCAATACAAGCTGAAGTACCGAGATGTTCATATACCTTACTGTCTTCAGTTCCGGCCATGAGAGCTTATGCAGGAGTGACATCTTTGCACAATAAAGCTCCAATCAACTTCTTAAGCAACAGCTGCAGTTTGTTGTTCAGTTGACTTGGCAGTAGATTTTGGAATAGCAGGATGTTGGGAGGCTTGAGGTGCTCTAGGATTGGATTTAGGAGCCTTACATTCCCTTGCAAAGTGACCAAGTTGATTGCAGTTGTAACACTTGGCCTTTGATTTGTCAAACCCAAATTTGTTGTTGGTTGGGTTCAGAGGGAATTGCCTTCCAGTTCTCTTAAAGAACTTGTTTGCCCTTTAGGTTAAAAGAGCCATCTGTTGGAAAATGTCCATGTACCCTGTATCATCTGGACTAAAACACTCGAGATCATCAAAACAGAATTGAGAATCTACGGAGTGCTCATTTCATGAAACAAAAGCACAATTATCCTGAAAAGGATTTTGTTGAGCTTGTTGAGACCTGGGTGTCTCAGGAAATATGAGGTAGGGTCTAGAAAAGGATGATGACTGTTGGGGGTAGTTCAGGTACAACTGGGGCTGGAGAGTTCTTGAACATTTAGCAGCATGTAGAGCATTGCTGACAGGAAGGTTTGAGCTTCTATTCATCTAATGGCCTTTTGGAGCTTCCATCTCCATACGGTATCCATCAAGGATTCCATATAGTTTAGTCATGGTGAGAGTGTTAAGATTTTTAGTTCTCTTGATTGAGACACAGTAAAAGGTCCATTCATAAGGAAGTGCACTCATAAACTTTCTTACAATGTCTCTCTTCTCAAGAGTTACTCCCATAGACTGAAGAGAATAGATCAAGTCCATGTACCTGAAGTATTGCTGACTTAGGGTCTCACCAGCAGTGTGTGTGAAGTTCTCAAATTGTTATTTCAGTACATCTTTCTTGGACTCTTTGGAATCAATAGAACCAGAGTACATCAACGTCAAAGCATCAAATAGATCTTTAGCAGACTAAGAGTGCTGAAAGCCTACCATTATGGAGTTTGGTATGGCTGTAAGCAGCACAGTCATGGCTTTGCCATCAATGTCCATCTTCTTGAAGTCTTCATCAGAGTAGTCTTCAACAGCATTCTCAATCATGGCACCATTACCAGCCGGAGATGCCACCTTTGGCATGTAAGGACCGTGAGTGACTGACCTTCACATTCGGCTGTCTTGATACTTGATGAAACCTTCAATACATTTGCACTAGGCTCTGAAATTATTAGGAGTGATAAATGGAGCCTTGGTCATGGTTCCCATCTCCGACTCAGTAGACTTTTGGTTAAGGGCCATTTGAGTGAAGTGAGTGATAGTGATGAAACAAGGATGATTTAGGATGGTTAGATCTCATAATCAAGAGCCTGAAAAGCTCTGATACCAATTGCAGGATCGGAGTTGGTCTCTCAACACAAGTTTTATCTCTCAAACTCACTTGGTCTCACTCGGATAGATGAAGCAGAATCTCTTGACTAAGTTGATAATAATATACTAAGTTAATATGTTTTCAAGATACTTGTATATATTACTTCTCAACTCAATGCATATACTGAGATACTATGGTATAACTTCCATGCCAACATAGTCAATTTTCTAATTTTATATTTTTATGAAAAGCAACAACTGTACATAATGATCAAAATTTTAAATACTCCCCCAAAAGTTTATATCCATAAGAGATAGAAACTTTAAAGGTTTAAAATTATGAGGGGAAATTTTTTTGTGATTTTCTGTTTTCTTATCTGTACATGAAGAGGAAGTATACCATACTTGGGATCATATCAATCTTACCTTTCATAAGTGCAAGCAATTATTAGTAAAATAGACATAATCATGAACATATTGATTGTAGGTATGTTTGTCCTCTTAAACTCATGCTTGGTTAATATTTTGATGCTTGTGATCTTTGTCATGTTTTGAGTGCATTGGAATATTCAACATGTACCTCACACTCAAAAGCATGGCAAGATCAACCACCAGTAGGAAATGCATAGTAGAAATTTCACAACTTACATGACTAAGTCATTTAAAATTATGAAATCTCATTTGATTGATTCTCATTGGGATTCTTTTACTTTGATCCTTTTAATTATTTGATCCACATTGGGATTCTTTTTGCACTTCACTTTGGAAGGTGATCCACTTTGGGATTCTTTTTGTTCATTCACATGGAATGTATTCTTTATTAATTTATCCAGATTGGATGTGTTCCTCATTGGGAATTTTTTTGGATCATGACATCAGCACTATATGCCTGTTTCTCTAGATCTTTGCTTAGCAAAACAGAGGAGAAACTGATGTGGGTGAATGAGATTCATAAGGCATCATTACCTGGTGTGTTTAGGTTACTACACACACACTTGGATAAGCTAACACTTACTTATACTCTAAGATGAATGCTTCACAGTTGAATATGAGCTTAAATTCATCACAGCATGTATCTTCTTTTCCAAGATGAGCCTACCCATGTATTAGATTAGTCATGTCAGTCTTTCTAAATTTAGAAATAAGCATAGAATGATATAATGACTGTAATTATATCATTTCCCAATGAAGTGTATATCATATTCTTCAACAAAATGACTTCTTTTTGTAATTTTTGTAATATTTGAATGTTTTTGTAAATTTTGATTTTTACTCAAGGTTAATTATGCCAATTGATTGGACTAAGAATTCAAACCGACTAGGATCAAATGCCTTAGTGAACAAATCAGCTAATTGATTGTCCATGTGGACCTGTATCAACTTGATTAACCCTTTTTCAGCACAGTCTCTCAAAAATGATATCTAATTTCAATGTGTTTTGTTTTTTAGTGCTGAACTGGATTGTATGTTATGAACATGGCTGCAGTGTTGTCAATGTGAATTGGAGTGTGCAAGAAGTTAAATACATAATCAAGCATCTGATTTTGAATCCAGAGAACTTGAGAGCAACAAGCTGATGCTGCTATGTACTCAGCTTCTGCTGTTGAAATAGATACGTTTGTCTGCTTCTTGCAGTGCTAGGAGACCAGTTTGGGACCAAGAAATTGACAACCACCAGAAGTGGACTTTCTATTAGAGTTGCATCCCCTGTAATCACTGTCTGTGTAGGCATAGAGATTGAAATATCCTTCTTTTAGATACCATAATCCAAGTACAGGCTTGCCCTTGAGATATCTGAATATCCTCTTGATAGCATTCGCATGTGATTCCTTGGAATCTGCTTGATATCTGGCACAAACACATACACCAAACATTATGTCCAGTCTGCTTGCTGTTAAATACATGAGTGACCCAATCATTGATCAATAATGAGTCTGATCCACTGATTTGCCTTCTGAATCTGGACCTATCTTCATTCTTGTATCAACAGCAGTTGTAATCGACTGAACAATCTACAAACTGAGATTTCTTCAGCATGGTTTCCATGTATTTTGATTAATTGATGAAGATTCCATTTGTTGTATTTGCAATCCTAAGAAGAATGTATGTTCCCCCATAGCACTCATCTGGAATTTTGAATGCATAAGGTCTTCAAAATCCTTGCAGAGTTGCTTGTTTGTTGAACCAAAGATGATATTTGCAGGATCGGAGTTGGTCTCTCAATACAAGTTTTATCTCTCAAACTCACTTGGTCTCACTCGGATAGATGAAGCAGAATCTCTTGACTAAGTTGATAATAATATACTAAGTTAATGAACACAGAAATGGTTCTCAAGTTACTTGTATATATTACTTCTCAACTCAATATTACAAGACTCTTACAAGCATTCACCCTTACTTGGAGAGTTACAATGAGAAACAATATATACTACTATCTACAGCCGGTTATACTTGGAAAACTAGCTGGAAATTACAACTACACAAATACTACATTTCTAAAATAAGGTGTTTAAGATAAACTAATATCCTAGATTAGGTAGTCATGACATGTCCATGACTTGCCTTTTGTTACTAACTAAAGTTGGTAACTATACTAACTAATAAAGGTGAACAGTGGATTAAAGTATGGTCAACTATATGGGCGTGGGAAAGCGCCATGCAGTATATTAGAGTTGGCAGAGAGTGTCAGTCGGACCATACTTATGTCCACTCGTTCATAGTTGATTCTTCCGAAGCTTAAATGGCTTCGGAAGAATAAGTTCTTCCAAAGCCATTTATACTTCGAAAGAATCAACTTCTTCGAGACTTCTAGAAGTCTTCATGACTTCATTCTTCGGAAGACTTTTGTCTTTGATCTTTTAAGTGTTTATACTTCGGAAGGAAAATTACTTAGTCTCAGAAGACTAAGTTTTCCTTCGGAAGCTCTTCACATTTAAGCTTCGGAAGATCTTCAACTTGTCTTCGGAAGAGCAACTTTGTCTTCGGAAAACTTCTTCAGTTGCACTTCAAAAATCTTCTAAGTGTTGTTTTGTTTACACCAGCCTCATATCATCCACATATGATCCAACAATATCCTCCACGTAGATTTGGACCAGCAACATTTCTTTTCCTTTTCTTTTTCTAAATAGAGTCTGATCAATCTTTTCTCTCTCATATCCGTGTGTTAGAAGAAAAGATGATAGAGTCTCGTACCACTTCCGAGGAGCTTAATGTAGACCATACAAAGCTTTGTCAAGCTTGTACACCTTGTGAGGGAAATTCAGGTCTTTAAAGCCTGGTGGTTGACTCATATAGACTTCTTTAGAGATTTTGCCATAAAGAAATGCACACTTTATGTCCATTTGATACACAGTGAATTTCATGGATACGGAGTAAGCAAGGAAAAGTCTGATGGCTTTAATCGAGCTACAGTGCAAACACTTCATCATAGTCTATTCCTTCTTCTTGAGTGTATCCTTGTGTAACCTATCTTGCTTTGTTTCCCTGTCATCAGTCTTGTTCCTGTATAGCCATCTGGTACGGATAGGGTATTGTCTTTCGGGAAGGTCTACCGGTTGCCATACTTCTTGTTTCTTGAACTGGAGAAATTCTTCCTGCATTGCCTCGATCCAGCTGTTGTCTTGAAGAGCCTCTTTTATATTCTTGAGTACAGTTTGACATAAAAAGCAAGAAAACAAACAGATGTTTACAATACTTGACTTGCTTCTTGTCACCCGCTCATCTAATTCACCAATGATGCTTGACACTAGATGATCCTTATGTATTCTGGTTGTTGGAATTGAGTCACCAGCAATTGATACATCAAGGTTGGAGACATTCAGATCATCTTTGTGAGAGGCACCTTTAGGTTGTGATGTTGGTGAGTGGTAAAAGTAATCAAAGTCTTCACCAGCTTCAGTTTTAGTATCACCAGCACTTTGACGACTTTCATCATTTGTATTCCTTGCAATTTCAACAGGTACCGTAGCTGGTTCTGAATTTTTGACTTCAGTAGATGGTTCTTCTGAAGGATTGGGAAGTGTGCTAGGACCAGCCTCAGTTGAAGCACTTTGATTTTGTACTTCTTGTCTAACAGGATCAGCTTGTAGTGGAACTTGTTCATCAAATTGATTAGCAGAATAGGGAGGTATCATGGGAAAGTCATCTCTTCTTTCTACTATTCCAGAGGATCTAGCTGATTGTAGATTACCTGTATTTGAGAAATGAAACCGATCAAAAGATCTTGTAAAGGAGTCAATATCAAACAACCAATCGAGACCATTCGTTGATTTAGGAAAGGAGTGTTCATTGAATTGCACATTGGTTGATTCATCAATGATGTTTAACCTAGGATTAAAGACTCTAAAAGCCTTTGAAATAGAGGAATATCCTACAAAGAATCCCTCATTAGACTTAGGAGCAAACTTTCCTAAATGGTCTTGTGTGTTTAATATTAAGACAGGACTACCAAATGACTTGAAAAATTCAATGAATGGTTTTATGTGAAAAAGAAGTTCATAAGGTGTTTTGTTGCTTTCTTTAACTATCAAAGTTTGATTTTGCACAAAACATGATGTGTTGACTGCTTCGGCCCAAAAGGTAATCAACAGTTTAGCATCAGCTAGCATTGTTCTTGTTGTTTCAATTAGTGTTTTATTTCTCCTTTCAGCTAACCCATTTTGTTGAGGAGTTCTAGCTGCACTGAATTGATCAGCAATGCCTTTGGTCGTGCAAAATGAACTTAGATCTTCATTTTTGAATTATGTCCCGTTATCACTTCTGATTGATTTACCTTTTGATCAAGTTGATTTTCAATTTTAGTGATAAAATCTTTCGGTTGAGCAGAATTAAGGTTCAAGACATAGGTGTTATTCTTTCTCGGAGTCTTCAAAACAACCCATTCTTTAGGAATTTGGAATCCTGGTTTCAGAATGTAGCAATGAGTGTCTATGAAGTGAGTGTAATATTTCTTTTCATAGATCTGAGACACGTTGAGGAGGTTGAAATTCAGTTGCTCACAGTAGTTCACTTTGTCAAAACTCAGCAGTCCATTCATCACAAATCCTTCACCAGTAATTCTACCACCTTGTGAGTTTCCACCAAATGCTACAGTAGTTTCTTGTATATGCTTGAAGTCATGAAGGAGAGAACTGTCTCCGGTCATGTGTCAGGAGCATCTACTGTCCACATACCATAAGCTGTTGGACCTGTATGGACGACGATGCAAGCATGAAAGAACTAGTTAGAATGTGGAACCCAACCCATGATGGTCTTGGGTTGCCCGTTTCTACTGTCCACATACCATAAGCATGTTCTTTTTGGTTTTATTTCATCAATTTCAACTGAGCTGTCTGAAAAGTATCAAATCTTTGATCCCTATTTCGATATAGAAATTGGGCCCATTTTTATTTTCAAGAATCACTTTTTGTTTGAATCTTGGATAAGAATTAAGTGATTGTTTCATATTTTGCTTAAGATTCTTTTTGATACTCTTTGACTGCCTTTGATCATAGAAGTCATCATCAGAATTTGAAATTCGTGATTGTTTAGGATGTGATGGAATTCTAATTTTGTCTTTGTTAATTGAAATTGGTGAAATAGGCTTATTTTGAGGAATTCTCAAGCCTTTCTGTTTAAAGAAACAATCAGATGTATTGTGATTAGTCATATCACACACAGAACAATACTTGTTGAAATAGCATTTTTTGATAGAATGATTGTTCATGTCACAAATGGAGCAATATTGATTGAAATAACACTCATCTGTGTTGTGATTAGACATGTCACAAATGTCACAATACATTTGTTTGTCTTTTGATTTTGATGTGGAGGCTTCATGTGATTTAACTGATTTTAAATTGGCCTCAGATTTTGGTTTCAATGAAGAAGCAACTTCAATCTTCTTATTTTCAATAGATTGTTTCATAATTCTACTGTGCTTGGTCTTTTGAGACTGCTTTTGCTTCTTTTTGCCTTTACTCAACTCCTGTTCAAATTGATCTACATGTTCTTTATTGCAAATGTCAAAACCAACTCCTTGTCTGTGCTTTGATGATGATTGATAATCAGCTTTACATTTGATCTTTGAATCATGGGAGATTTCCCTTTGGATGATGGAGAAGCTGTTGTTTTGCTCATGTTTTTTAGTGAAATATTTTTTGATTTGCTTGAATTGTTTGGAGATTTAATCTCACTATCAAATCTGCTTTCAGCAGAAGATTTCACAGAAAATTCAACATTATGATCCACCTTGATACTCTGAGGGATGAATTTCACAAAAGGTACAATGGCTTTGACTGGGCTCTTTGGTTTCTTGACAGCTACATGTTTGCATGAGCACTCTTTTATTTTGATTAGATGACCTAGTTTGATTTTATCCTCATTGCTTTCAATATAAACACTTGGTTTGTTTTGAGGATTATTTATCTGTGATACTACTGTTTTAGTTTCAATAACTTTAGGTTTAGTTGAATTAGAAAGAGTGAGTGACTCAGGCATAACCGTGTAGTTGTCATTGTATGGAGGAGGACAGGAATTGTATTCTATACCAGTCACATCCTTTGGCTATTTTTGTGAGTCAAGTAACTCTTGCAGCTTAGCAGAAGAGAATTGAAACTTTTCAAGTTTCACTTCAGTAGCTGATTGCTCAGCTTTTGTTTTTGTTAACAAATCAGTTAACCTCTCATTCTCAGCTGCTAGAGTATACTTTTCACCATGAAGTTTTTCAATATCTAAAAGAAGTAATTTGAATTTAATTTTAAAACTTTTCATCTCTTGTTTTAACATTTCAGATTTGACCTTCTCTTCCTTGATTTTAATAGCTAGCTTGTGATTATGATCCATGTATCCCTGTAGTTCATTAATGCATTTTTCACTATAGAGATTTGATTTTACCTTAGATGGCATTGGAGGTTGGACCATCATTGATGTGAGCCATGAGAGCATGATTCTAGAATTGAGGTTTGACTTCATCTGCATACAGGCTCCAGTCACAAACTCCACCTTGTCTGATAACAAGTGCATTAGAGGTGGGTTGGTTGCTTCCATAAGCTTGATGAGTCAGTTGAGGCTGATTTTGATGAGTTAGTTGAGGCTGACTTTGATGAGTTTGTTGATGCTGATATTGATGTTGACTACTTGACTGAAAGTTTGAATTTGGTTGAGAAGATGGTTGGCTATGTGAAGTTCTTTGAAAATTGTTGTTACTTCTTCTAGGAGCATTGCATTCCCTAAAGAAATGGCCAGTCATACCACAATTGAAACACTTAACTTTTTGGATTTGTCATATCCAAGTTTTGTGTTTTCATTCAAACTCAGTTTCTTCCCTTTTCGAAAGAATTTCTTGGCCCTCATTGCAATCATGGCCATCTGCCATTGCAAGTCCATTTCTTCAACATCGTCAGGATCCATTTCTTCTTGATCTTCCTGAATCAGATGTGCTAATATGAGTCTTCCTCCTAAATATGCTTCAAAACTAGCAACAAAAGCATTGTAAGTTGCCTTTTGCTCTTCAGATCTTTGATCACTAGGCATGCTTGAGGGTGTTGCTGTTGTTTGAGTTGATGATGATGGCTTGCTTTGTTGCGGAGCAGCAATGAATCCAGAGGTTCTTGCTTGATCTCTGAAAGATAGAAAATCATCTTCCCCAGTCATAAATACATTTTTCACAGAATGAGTTTCTGATAGAAATTTGTATGCCTCAATGACTTGAGGTCCACTGAGATTTTTGCTCTTTTCATCTAACTCAAGAGCTTCAATTTTGGCAATCATGATGTCTAAGCTGGTGCTTTCCAAATCAAGAGTGTTCTTCAGCATTGTGACATTCTGCTTCTAGCTTTCAGGCAGACTATGCAGCATCTTTTTGTTCATTTCTTTCTCTCTATATGTAACCCCCATGATCTCAAAATCATTCACCAACTGTACAGACCGATGTAGCTGCTTGGAGATTGATTCACCTTTGGCATGATGGAAGGTTTCATATTGGTTCACTAGTTTGTCATTATTTATTTCAGTGGCCTCACTGCTTCCTTCACACATGATTTGCAGTGCATCCCAAACACTTTTGGCGAATCCATACTTTTCTAATCTTTTGAGGACATCCATTTTCAAAGCCTAGGTAAGAATGGAGTATGCTTTTAGATCTATATTGATTTTCTTGTATTCATCATCATCAAGAGTTAGATTAAGATCCTTAATGGGAATTCTAACTGTTTTATACTGAGCAGCTTGATCAGCAGTAAGAGAAACAGGAATGTAGGGTCCTCTACAGATTGAAATCAAGTAGTCGGGATCTACACCTGTAATGTAATTTCTAAACCTGATTTTCCATTGCTTAAAGTCAGACTTATGTTTAAGCATTGGAGGTTTAGATGCATGACCAAGTTTAGAAAAGTTAACAGAATCCATGTTAATAAAGTTGTTTTAAGAAGGTTTGAATATGAATTAAATTAATTTTATGTCCAAAATGTTCAAACAGTCCAAAGTCAAGGTATTGTTGTATGTTTTCTAGGTGAATAGTAGCAGAAGTAGGGTTGATATTATGAACAGTTCACTTTTGAGTCTCTTTTTGGTTGATTTTATGTCTTTCCTTTTGATTATGAGAGGTATTATGTATGATTTTTGCTGATATTCAACAATCAAGTAATGTTCTTCAGATTTTTAGACAAAGAATAGTTGATGTTGATGAAGTTTCCGGTATTTTTTAGTATGTATGCGTATTAGAAGTAGAATACTTGCCAATAAACAGCTCAATCACCAGATCAATCGATTTTCGTTCAAGATCCGTGCAGATTTTGAGACGAATCCAAGAACTAGGGCGCTCTGATACCAATTGACAGGGTCCAAGAATCGAATTCTCAGTTGATATGATTTCAACTAGGATCAAATATGATGATAGAGTCAGTGATTAAGTAGTGGAAATACAGTATCACAGAACATTAAATGCTGAAAAACTCATAAATGTTTTGTATATTAATGGTGGTGAAAATGTTACAATGGGTGCTAGGGTTTTCAATAAGTTGACATGAAAACCTTAAAACCTCAAAACTTGAGTACTGAGGAATCTTACAATCAGAAACTTACAAAAGGAGGGTATTCTATTCTATTTATAGGCTGGCATTCTGCATGTACAAAATGACTAAACTACCCTGACAACTATACATCAGAATATTAGTCTAAGTACAAAAAGTAATCAGCATTTGTTGTTCATCCGCATTAACTAATGCAAATGCCTTGATCTTCATTGGTATTTCTTTTGTTGGTCTTCAGCATTAAGTATGTTCATCAGCATTGACAAATGCGGATTAACAAATACTTATGCGCATTTGTCTCTGAACATCCGCACTGGTTAATGCGGATGAACAAATACGTGGCCGTATTTGTTCTAGCTATCCGCATTAGTAAATGCGGATGAACAAATACTTGTCAGCATTTGTTCTGTTGGTCATCCGCATATACTAATGCTGATAGCTGACACTTGGCTTTATTCTTATGTTTCTTCACCCGCATATCTTCTTGGACTTGTGGAGTTTCCAACAGAACAACCTTCAACCACCTCTTAATTTGGCATGTATGATCCTTTCAGGGTCCAACAATATGGGCTGCAAGAAGGAATGCATGACCAACTAGACTAGCAAATGTAACTGCACAAAGTCAGTGTATTGGGTTTAATGACATGGCGCAGCGCGCCAGCGTGCCAGTGAACATTACTAGTTTTGATGAAACATAAAACCCTATGCCTTCAATAAAAAAAGGGTCAAAATGGTTTAATGGTAGCTACTTGTATATGCTTCAATTATTATGGTATTTTCCAAAATGGGTCATAATAATTTAATGGGCTAATCTTTAAAGGATGCATTCAAAATGGTTTTATCACAAGTAAGCATTCAATAATCATGTTCTATGGAATTATCTAAAATGGGTAAAAATGGTTTAGTTTTATGTGGATACAGTAACATATTAATTCCATAATAGGTCAAAATGGTTTAGTTTGCTATGTATACAGTAACACCCTCCAAATAGCATACAAAAATGATATGTAATGACTTGTGTAATTTTGGCATACAATACCACAAAACAAGGTAGTGAAACATAACTAACAACACACATTACACAATAAAGCTACAACTATATTCAAATGGATTCAAAGCCACACTTTTATCTTTTATTAATGTTTCAAATTCAATTACATTACGTATAAAACTACTATCCAAAGCAGCTCCAATTACACTACAAATATAACCACTAAAGCTACAATCAAGGCAACTATAACAATATTCTTCAATCGATTTCATAAACTTAGTTTAACTTCACATCCAAGCTTGTATTTTTTCGTCAACAGGGCAAGGATGATTTCAAAGTTCCTTCTACACATCGGGCGATCTACCAAACTTATAAATCCACAACTTGAATTCTGTGAAATCAAATTTAACGAGTAAAATCGAATGAGTGAAACAATAGGATTGAAATCGATCCACAAGTGAAAGATCACATAAGTAAAATCAGTTCATATTACCGGTTGTGGACATGAGAAAAGTCATCGGTATCCGGCCAACCAAAATGACAAACTACCATCGAGGATCAATTGACCAAAATCACAGGTTTGGGATGCTTTGAAATATTTTAATTGTGTCGTCCTATGAAAACTTCGACTATGTTCCTTTGCTGCTCATGCATCTTGAAGCTCTAGTGTACCTAATAGTATTTGAATGTATACTGTCTAATAAACAAAAGTTTTAATTGAACATGTGTTTAAATTCTAGAGCATGCAAAATTGTTTTTCCCTCTTAAAATTTTAAATACAGAAACAACTCAATTAATAAGTTCCGTATTTAATTTAAATATCAATTATTTTCTTTTTCAAAAAACTAAAATTGAATGTCATTTAATTTTAAATTAGTTTATTTTCTACCAATTCATTCATGGTTTTTTTAATTAAATTCAAAGTTAGTAATATTTATTCAACTAATTTTAATTATTACCATAAATATTACTTATTTATCAAATTTATTAATATTAAGAACTATGGCATAACTTTAAATTAATTTGACATGTACAAAGTTAGTTTAAATTTTAATATCAACTATTTTTAATAATTTATTATTTTTTATTAATCTATACTATATAATAAATAAGTGTTTAAAGATTACACGTGAAGGTTTTTAGTGAAATACAAATTTATTTTTTTCGCTTCTCTCTTAAGTTAAATGATAGAGGTTTGAAGTAAATAACTCAAATAATTAAGTATAAAAATGTAAATCTTATTTTTCTAATAATTATTAAGACTTATTAAATTATAAAATTTTAATTATATCATACCTTAAAATAAAATCTTGTAATTTTCTAATTGATTATTATTAGTAATTTATAACTTCTTAAATATTATTTATTTCTTATTTTATCAATGGTTGACAACATCTAACACATAAAATTTTATAAAAACTAATTGTTTAAAAATTTAAATTTATTCCACCCATGTAAATACATGGATTCTAATATAGTAATCAAATAAAATAGAAAATGTTAAATCAGGTAATTACTCTTACTTTAACCCTAAAACGAACATGATTTTATGGTGGGGACCAATTGTGCAATGCACAACCAAACTTTATACTATCTTTGTAATTCTTCAATTCTAGGGATCAAATATGCAATCTCATCAAATCACATGGAATATTTTTTACAAATTTCTTTAAAATAAATAACAATAAGTGTGTGTATTTCTAATTTGAATTTCGAATTGAATCCGATTTCAAATATTGAACATTGTTAATATGAATTGGCTAGTGAACTTGACCCATCCTAACCTCCTAACCTAGCTCCCCGCCCGACCCAACCTACATGTTTGTAGGTGTACTCATAAGTAATACTGATGTGAACATGACCTGTTAAACGAGTTAAACTATTTAATTTTGGTAGTGTATTTATGCTTTAAAGGATGAAATCATTACAATTTATATTTTTAAGAAATTGTGTTTAATGATTTAATAAGCCTAGCTAATGTGTTTTTAGATCTATGATTAAGCTAAATTTTGAAGAAATCTATTATAGAAACTTGTGATACTTGAGCATAATAAGGTAATTGTTATGATGGTGTTGCAAGTTGATTTGGATGTTAACAAGCTTTTTTGAACTTGTTAAACTTTGAATTTGCACTAGTTGTTCGATTTGACTTGGAAATATTATGTATTATGTAAAACTTATATTCATGCATATATCTTTTATGCAAACTATTGAACTTGAAAGGTGTGTATTGAATTTTCTTGGTTCATCAATTTAGAGCACCAATAGGTTTCATAATGATATTGTGAAAAGTATTTTATCTTTTGAGACTGATTTTCAATCTTTCATACCTTCTTTAAAAATGTATAATTTGCGTCAAATTATTAGACTATAAATCACATTAACCATTTCCCAATGAAAAATTCATTTCACATTAAAATTTAGTCCGTGATTCGATTCTCGTTATGAATAATAAATGATTTATAACTCTGATATTTTGTTTAGAAATAGTAAAATGTCTTTTTTTATTAAAGAATGAATATCAGTTTATAAAATTACATCTACAAACCTCTTAAAACACTAAATATTAGTTCCAACTAACAACAATTACAGTATGTTTAAACCTAATTTTCAATGTTAAATACATTTCTTAATACGACATAATTCACGCCAAATAATTAGAGACTATAAATAAGTCATTTATCATTTTCCTATGCAAAGTTAATACCCGACTAAAAGTGAGTCCCTAAATTGATTTGCTTTAGTATATCAATAACTGATTTATGGTCCCTAATATGTTCTACAGATATAATAAATGTGTTTTATCTATTAGAAACTAAAGCCCCAATGTAACATTTACAAACCTCGTTAGAGACCGAATATTAGTACCAAATTACGACAATTTCAGGATGATTAAAACTAATTTTTATTGTTTAATACCTTTCTTGAAATGATATAATTCACGTGAAATAATCTGACACTATAAATTAGTTATTGATCATTTTTCTATGCAAAATTCATTCTAGATTGAATTTTAGTCTTTGATTTGATGTGCGTTTTGAATATTAAGAACTAGTTTTCATTATCTAATTTATACTCTCTTTCTTAGAGACTAGTTATTAACTACTCATACAATGGCCCCATTTAGGTCACTTCTTTACAACTAGATTTAGTTACCAGCGAGTTTTCTCCAAAACATTCTGTGAAAGAACTTGAGAGCAATATACTTTATCCTTAAAAACCATTCTGTGTGTTGTTCTTAGTTTTATCTCACTTTTACTTGCTTGTGTTTCTTAGTATCACCTAAAGGTTTCAGTTTCCTATTTGATCTGTTAAGTGTTCTAAGTCTCTCCTCATTGTGAAACTGATTGCGTTGAACACCTTCACCGGTCCTGCACAAAGTTTTCAAACTTCTAATTTAAGACATCTCTTTTGTTTTTATTTATGTCTTTAGTTACTTTAAATCTGGCCTTTAATGCTTCCCACAATGCTTAAGCAGTTGTGAATTTCTTGAAGCCATAGATGATGTTGTTTGGTATGCTTATTCTAATAAGCCATAAACACTTTGAATCCACATCCATCTTTTTCAGATCTTTATTTGAGTACTTTGTGGGATCTTTGGGAATCATGACTTCATCTTCAACAACAGCTTGAACCAAAGGTACATATGATCCATTCAAAATAGAGAGCCAAAGTCTTAGATCTTGATTTCTTAGAAAATCTTCCATTCGGATTTTCCAAGTATCATAGTTATATGGTGTGAACATAGAGGGGTTTGGTTTGAGTTCCATCTTCAAGTCATGCTTACTTAAAATGGCTATAGTAGTAATTTTGAAAGGATAAGGGGTATGAAGAAGTGTGGTATTTGATAGTGTGATCAAAGAAAAATCAAGTGATTTGTCGAAAAGTGACTTCAAGCATATTAAGAGATACCACTTGTTGAATCGGGGTTAATGAAAGACAAGATTCTTCTATTGATCAGTAGTTAACAAATGCAGAATCTACGTTAGCTACTTACTATCAAACACAAATATACTTTAAGAAAGGATAAGTGCACAAGTTATTCTTTCAAAGTATTCACTTGACTAATCAAAACATATACAAACAGTTACAATCAACAGATACACAAGTGGCTTGACAAACTTTGCCTATACTATACATGTATGAGGTTTTTATACTATTAAATCTAAACAATAAGAATAAACTATTCTTTTTCAGAATATACATCAAGACAGACAATCGGTACATTAGAGTTAGGCACCTTCAGTACTATGTTGTCTCCAAAAGTTATAATACAGCAGCCGTCACTATAGACAATCTTGTCTTGTGTAAAAGTTGATCAACAGATTATGAAATAAAGTGGTGATCAGCGACAGTCGATCAGCAGTACATCAGGCAAGTGCTGATCGGTAGTGATTCAACATATGCTAATCGGTAGTGGTTCAGCATATGCTGATCGGTAGTGGTTAAACATATGCTGATTGGCAGTCGTTCGGCATATGCTGATCGACAGTTGATTCAGCACTTGACAGATGTCGGCAGTTGACAGCTAGTGCTGAAGTCTTGACTTTTCAGGAGCTTCATGCTATTAATAGATCAACAGTTTATAAAACTAATTTATTTATAAATTAACTTAATCATTTATAATATGTTTATAAAGCTCTATTTTGATAAATAATTAACTTATTTTCTTATAAACCTTTATAATTAAATTATTTCCTTAAAATTAAATTAATTAAATCTAATATTTCGGTTTTTAAAACTTTATAGATTTATAAACTCTATTTTATAAATTATAATATTATTATTATTTGAATATGTGACATAATTAATGTATCTAAACATAACAATAGAACAAAATGATTGCATATACATTTATTACATGAATGACCCAAATGAGTTTGGTTTTACAAAAATTCGAGTCAAATGTTACATTTTTTCTTAGATGATTCTAGTCAATATGCCTTGCTACTATACATGTTGCATCCTCTTTGATTGGGTTTTTTGGGAGTTATATTCTTTCTTAAACGCATTATATTCCAGCTAGTTAATTGAATGTCGGCGTCATATAGCTTGATCAAAAGCATAGGCTATACCAAGAATATGTTCCACTTGAATTGAATATAACATTAAACATGCAGCGCCATTTTTCTTGACTACTTCATTTTTTATTGCTACATCATTCTTGAGATCAACCTATAAGTTAATTTGTTATTTTAGTTGGTTCCATCATAACATATGATCACATCCCCTACGTTAGCATTTTATCCCTTGAAGATAACTTCATGTTCAGTCGATCTTATAGAGCATCAAATCTCAGCCTTAGTTGTAATTGCATGACCCATGTCTTGATGGTAGTATTGTTATGTAGTAGGTAGTTCATGATCAGTCTAAACTCCTCAATTATGAACTATATAACTTTCATAACATCAAATGTTAGGATCTTCGCTTTGAGTTCTAGAGTGGGACGCCAAGGTTATATTTTGTAGGAGGTTCCTGAAAGTGTGAAAGGTTTTAACTCTAATGATGGCTTCGTGGGGTACAATTCCTCTTTTATCGAACTACGTGTCCATCATCCTAATGTAGTTGGGTTTACTAATAATATTCAACCTTTTGTTGATCGACCTTTCTTGGAATCATTATATTTTTAACATAAAATCCTTCAATCTCTAGTTAAACCTTTGCCACATGGATTCTTCATTCGACATTGGCAACAATAGTGTATGAAGTTGTTGGAGTATTCTTCTGTATTCATATTTCTGCTTTAGTTTGTTGCTCGGGTCAAGTTGTCTTGAATATTATATTTGTAGTCCCATAACCAAGTCTCCACTTGAGGATTAAGAAGTTGTTTTCTCCTCCATGATCAACACTAACACTTTATCTTTGGCTTTAAGAGATTAAGGATCTACGTTTTTCTTTATAATGACTATTCTTGAAGGTTTATGGTAAATGGTTGATTTTAGAATACAGATATCAAGAATGGAAGCACATAATTCTTGCAGAGAATATTATTGGGTAGTTAGGGAATTGCTAATGCCAATTTCATTAGACGTTTTATGTGAGCTTCTTTCCTTTCTTGAATATTTTCTTTGCACGCATGGCTATCATGGCCATTTTCCATCAGATATCAATATCTTCCACATCATTTGGATCCATATCTTATAGATCCTTTTGAATTAGATGAGCAGATGTCAGTCTTCCACTAAGATAGGCCTAAAACTTGATACAAAAGCATTATAAGTAGCCTTCTACTCTTCATTGACATGATTAGATGGATTTGCTGCTAGTGGAGTATAAGCCTGATAAGATGAAGATGGTATCTTTGAATTCTTTATTTGAGGATCTAAGACAAATGCAAACATTCTTGGAGCTTCAAAAGGTGTCATGAAGTCATCTTTTTCGGTAATAAAAGCATTCTTAACTGAGTGAGATTCAACTTGGAACTTGTATGCTTCAATGATTTGAGGTCCACCTAGGTTTTTAGACTTCTCATCCAACTCCATTCATCCAACTCCATTGCCTTAATTTTTGTCACTGTGATATCAAGACTAGTACTGTCAAGATATACTGTGCTCTTCATCAATGTAATATTATGCTTCCATGATTCAGGTAATGAATGCAACATGTTCTTGTTGTTTCTTTTCTTTTGTATGTGACCCCCATGATTTCCAAATCATTGATTAACTTTACAAATCTATGCAGTTGATTGGAGATGATGTGTAAGGCAAATTATCTTTGTTAATCTCAGTGACCTCTTCACTACCTTTACACACGATGTGTAAGGCATCCCATACACCTTTGGCATTAATGCATTTCTCTAGCCTTTTCAGCACTTACATTTTCAATGCCATGGTGATCATAGAATAAGCTTTCATATTAATCTTTATTCTTGAGATCATCTTGCCCAAGGTTGTAAGGGAATCGACAAGTTCTTCAATGCGATGAATAGTGCAGTACTCTGGATAGTAATTAGTGATGTGATGAATAGTAACAAATCACAAGTTCAATGCGATGAACAATGATTATACTACTGAATGCAATGAACAATGATATTAAACCAATGCGATGAACAGTGGTTTTATCATCGAAGTGATGAAGTTCATTCACTGTATTAATTTTTTGTTCA
Source organism: Flaveria robusta (assembly GCA_025506415.1). Taxonomy (NCBI): domain Eukaryota; kingdom Viridiplantae; phylum Streptophyta; class Magnoliopsida; order Asterales; family Asteraceae; genus Flaveria; species Flaveria robusta. The sequence continues at coordinate 7,457,267 of CM046473.1, forward strand.
AATTTCTTATCAATTACACTCAAATTTGATGAATAACCTTTCGATTAGGAGCCCCTTGCTAATGTCTGGTCATAATTCTCACAAGCATTCTTGGCTTATGTGGTTTTGATGGCTAATTTTGAAATTCAGTGTTATATACCAATCAAACAAAGTTTAAGTTCAATCTATTGATGATTGAGACAAAAGCATATTCGATTACCTACTTAAGAAGAACAACAAGGAGGCGATCTCGGAATGAGGAGAAGGCCCGACAATCACACCACCCCGCGTTGATGAACAAAATTTGTTTGAATTGATATATAATCGATTTGATCACAAATCTAAGGCGTAGAACACTTAGATATTCAGCTCAATCAGCAAATCAATCGAAATTAAGATCAAATGGGTGTTCAATCTAAAATGAAGAGTCACGGCTCTAATATCAATTGACTTGGCGAGATCTGGTCGAATCAAATATACTGATTGATGCTATTAAATCATTGTAGCGGAATTATAATAATCAATAATGAAATATGAACAATAATGATGATGCTGATAAAATTCTTTGTATATTAATAAAATTTCTCAAAATACAAAGTCTAATAATTATGGTTGCTAGGGTTAGAAAATAAGAATGTTAATTTTTTTATAGATTTGGCACATGACATGTTCTATTGACTATACTAATTAATTATATTAGATAACAAAGACAACAAGTTAAAAAGTACAAAATGGTTTTCGCTTTCACTATGCATTCCCCCGCATTGGTCACAAAACAACAATATTAAAACATAGTGGTGTTTGGGATTGCTTATTTGCAACCAATTTTTGATTTATTAACTTTTGAAAAGTTAATAAGTTAAAGTTTGGCAAACTCAAAATTACTTTTCACACTGACTTTTTATATAGGGTAAAAAGAAAGTTTTGAAAAGTAAGTAGATAGTTACTTATTAACTTTTGAAAACAACTTTTAGTCTAATTTCCTATTATACACATCTACTATCTCCTATTAAATCCCCTAATTTTAAAAATATGTCTCTTCTGGTCATTTTACGACATAAATTTATAAACTAATTCAAATATTTTTTTAATAATTTTTTTTAAAAAATCATAAGTTAATAAATTATTTTTGTCAAAAGTTATTTTCAATCAAAATAAACAATCCCAAACAAACCCATATACGACTTAGAAAAAATTAAGTTAAGAAAATGACCACCGATTAAAAAGAAAGTATTATTTTTAGCAAAAGAGAGTGAAAGCAAAGGAAGGAGTCATAAATAAGAAAGGAGGTTTGTTACGTAAGATCGATCTCAACAGCTAGGGCTCCTTCCTTCACAAGTCCTCAATACCTCTCGACTTCTGATCAACTCACCTTACGAACTCAAATCTCCACAAGGTGCATCACTCACTTTCAGATTTGTAATTATCTACTTCATCCATCTTCCAAATCCCTATCTATCTATCTATGTGTGCCTTTCTATAAGTGCATATTTGCATACGAATCAAGTTTTCTAGTTTTGGTTACGGTTGAATTCTGCAACATTCAAATTTGATCTCAAACTGACTAATGTAATCGGTAACTATTTTGTTTTAAGTAAAAGCTGATTTCGAGATCAAGTTTTTCTGCATGAGTAGAGAGTTATTGATGTTATATTGCTAAATTGGGTAAATTACAACTTAAAGTTTCTCTAATCTTCTTGAATAATGCCTATATGGTTGCTTGTGGAGACGGTTATTCAAGTTAATTTGTAATAAGATCGATGTTGTAAGGAATTAATTGGATATACTTCATAGCGGATAGAAAAAAAATATGATTTTTAAGCATAAAGTGCATGACACCTACATTTTATGCAATGGTAAAACCCAGCTTCACAATGTTGTAAGGAATTAAGAGCTTAATTTTGGTAGTCATATTAGTCCTGAAGCAAGTTTGGGTTACTCATTACTTGTTGGTTTTAGGTTTGAGTATACTATCTTCTTCTTTTTTTCATGTGCATTTTTGGTTCCCATCTTTATTTTTTTTTTCATACAAAGAAAATGAGATCCGCAGTATCATCCTCTCGTGATACCTTACAAATTGGGCTCACTAGATGAAATTCTTTAATGGCCAAATAGAAGTGAATCGGCAATTTAATCTACATTCATGGTACCAATACCATAGGTGAAATGTCATTGTGATGCACTCATGCCCCAATATGGCAGGGCAACAGGCACTGGCAAACTGCTTCTTTCTTAAGAATCACTATAATATGGTATCATCTTCCGAATGAATACCATGTTTGTTGAGTCATTGTGCTCCTGCCTGGATTAATATCACATCAGTTATCATCCATCACCGATGATTAATATGGTAAAAGCGATCAGATGCATGTGTTTAAATTACAAGTATCAGTATGCCCTTATGCCAGTTATGTTTTTATAGTTATTGCTGAGGGCATGTATTTTAACTAAGTAATGGTTGTTATGAGTCAATCATATGGCACAAGCATCTATTTCTTACCTTCTGCTACATTAATGGTTTTTCTTGGTCCTATGTATTATCTACAGTGCAGGGTGACATTTCTGGCTAAGCTCTATTGCTTCTAAAAAGAATTCAAAATGGCTGCATCAGAAGAGAATAATACGCTTTTTCCAATCTTTATTTTCTCTTTATTGGCTCTGCCTTTAGTACCTTACACAGTATTCCAGTTATATCATTTAGCTACAAAGAAGGCTAGGATTGCCAAGTGCCAATGTTCTGTTTGCTTGCAGTCTGGAAAGTACCGCAAGTCCATCTTTAGGCGTGTCAGTTTTTTATCCTGCCTATAACTCTATTTACATACACTCATTTTTTAGTTATCCATTCTTAATTCTTGTTGGAATTATGTCAACAGATATCAAACTTTTCAACTTATAATAACTTGACTCTTCTTATGCTCTGGGTGATAATGGTCATGTTGGCTTATCACATAAAAAGTAGCAGCCATGCGGTAAGTTGGACACAAGTCTCTTATATGTATTTTTCGTAATTCATCTGTATGCATAGCATACGCTCCATGCTGAATAAGGAAGGCACCCGCTTGAAACAAAAGTAATACTTTGTTTGTGCCATTCATAACAGGTAGAAGTTTTTGAACCGTTCAGTATTCTTGGATTAGAACATGGAGCTACGGATTCCGAAATCAAGAAGGCATATAGAAGACTTTCCATCCAGTACCATCCGGATAAAAATCCTGATCCAGGTTGGTGATGTTTTTACCATCTGTTTAGATTCCATCCTTCCCCAAAATGTTCTTGATTCTATGTAATGTCTATACTCTAAAGGTAATAACTTTGTTTTTTCTTTTCAGAGGCTCACAATTATTTTGTGGAATACATATCGAAGGCTTATAAGGCTCTAACAGATCCTATATCACGTGAGAACTTTGAAAAATATGGCCATCCTGATGGCAGGCAGGTATAACTTGGTGATTTGTCTTGTAATTGAAATGAATTTAGTTTCTGGGACTTCTTACAATTCTGTGTAATCGATAAATTTATTTGAGAATATTGGTCTTACAGGGGCTTCAAATGGGCATTGCCCTCCCTCAGTTTCTATTGAACATTGATGGAACTTCAGGCGCAGTTAATTTACTTGGGATTGTTGGGATTTGCATTATTATGCCCTTGGTGATGGCTGTTATGTACTTATCTATATCATCCAAATACACCGGAAACTATGTCTTAAAGCATACATTATCAGCATATTTCTATCTTATGAAGCCTTCTTTGGCTCCAAGGTACAACTTATCTATGATTTTTGGACCTTTTCATTAGAATCTTCTTGACCTGAATGGATTGTTTATATGCGCCTGTCCAATTAACGACTTCACCTGTCTTGCGCCAAGCTACCTTTATATCATCTTTAAATGTTATTGCACTGCTATCTGGGAGTCAACCAAAATAACATATTAGTTTTCTTGTTTCGGCCATATTCTAAATGTTGTTTTTATATGCAGTAAGGTGATGGATGTTTTTATAAAAGCAGCTGAATACATGGAAATTCCAGTTCGACGGAGTGACGGAGAACCCCTTCAGAGACTGTTTGTCCTGGTCAGAAGCGAGTTGAATTTGGACTTTAAGAACATTAAGCAAGAACAGGCTAAATTTTGGAAGCAGCATCCAGCTCTAGTGAAGGTAATATTAACTTTATTTTGTCTTTGGTTTCTGCTTTTGGTAATTGCTGTTGCTAATGCCTACAAACTCTTAACTGCAGACTGAGTTGTTAGTTCAAGCCCAACTAAACCGTGAGTCCGGATGCCTATCTCCATCATTGCAGCGTGATTTCAGACGTATACTTGAGGTTGCTCCTCGCCTTCTTGAAGAGTTAATGAAGGTATGTGAATTTTTATTATTTATCCTGGGAAAAAAAGGTTATGTGACGTTTTTCTTTTTTCTGTTTCATTTCCTATGCGATGTGATAACAGTTCCATCTGGTTCACTCCACAGAGAATTTCCATCTTTTAATATTTTTTATGTATTTGTAGAATTTCTCTGCTCTGTTATGTTATCAACTTGGATGAATGCTAACCACCTTTTAACTTATATCTTCTTGTAAATTTACTTTTCCCTTCTATATATTCTTTGGTTTGCTATAAACCTGATGTGCTGCTTGTAATTTTTATAACGAATAAGATTATAAAGTTTTCTTGTTGGTCTTTGGTTAATTCCTTACATATATATTAATGTTTACTTAAACCATTATGAGAATGCTGTATTTCTTTTAGTTGACTCTCCTGGCTGTTGCCATATATTTAAGGTATGCCTTTCTTGTGCAGATGGCAGTTCTACAGCGTCCCCCACATGGCCATGGATGGCTGAGACCTGCAATTGGTGTGGTTGAGCTCTCACAAAGCATAATACAGGTGGTGTTATCTTCTGCTTTGTCTTTTAATTATTGAACAAGAAAAGTAGATCTCTATTGATCTGTGAAGTGAAAGACTTTAGCCCTCCCACCATATTTGTATAATTCCTTGGATCAAGCCTTTTCTTTGAGTAAAGCTGAAGCCTTCCAATTCATTTGTTTTTTCTATAGGAATAAATTGTCATTTTGTTCCTTCACAGAGAACCATTTATTATTAGAGTGATGGTCCCTATTTCACTAATAGCTGGGAAGGGAATATGTTCTCCAATCAACATGTGTTATGCTAGCTATCGACTTTGGTGTGATTTTTGAGACCGCTGTTTCATTGTGTCCCTCTGTGTATTGAGATATGCTTATGTCAGCATATATCCTTTTAAGGTGCAAGATGCAATATGACAGTTGAACCATTTATTATAATCTTTAACATCTTTCTAGCTTACTTATCTACCTTTATAAATGGGAACAGTAGTGTTAGAGATTCTGTATGCATCATAAGATTGTGAGTTGCTCACTTTGTTTAAACATGATGCAACACTTGACTAGAGACATAGTTATATCTTACTAATTATCTGATGCCAAAATATCCTGTAGAACAAAATAAGAGATTTGCATATTATCATTGAAGTTACTAATTTGAAGTAATGCTTGCTGAACGGAAAAAGTTAAAGTAGGTAGAACATCACCCAAAAAGGAAATTCTGCCTTTTTTGGGACAACTCATATGCTAAGTGATGAACTGTTTGAGGGGGTATCATATTGTTCTCTATGATTGAATAGAATACTGAAAATTGCAAAGGAGGCACATCAGACTGAACTGAAGACATATCGTACCTAAAACCATACACTCAATGAAGAGCGAATCAGCTGAGAGATTTGCTTTTCAAAGTAGATGAGATTTTTTAATGGCAAGTTATGCCAAGTCAGTTTGCTTTCTACAGATGGCAAGAAAGTAGCTGCTCTTATCAGTTTAATGCAAAAGGCCATATGAAAAGCGTAATAAAAACATCTTCATGTACGTAATTATTGAAACAAAGGTGAGTGGGTCAAGGTAAGGTATAGGCCTAAGGTGGTTGCAGCCTAGTTCATGTGAAGTGCAATATGAAATTCGTGTTTGACAATATGACACAGGAATTCTAATCTTGTAGGCAGTAATGCTAAATCAACATAAGTCACCTAGTGATCGGTTTATAAATGCTTAATTCCAATAATCTAATTACATTCACATAAAAGGACGGTGATCGAGAAAAGAATAGAAATTAGAAAATACTTGGTTCAGACACAAAATGGTAAACACTTTGCTAAGAGGGCCTACAGTTTTAACTGAGAAAGATTCAGGATCTACTATTAACTTTATGAGGTCATCATGGCTATCCGAAATTGATAAATTAATTCGTTCTACTATACAGCACTTGTGAAATAGAGCATTTTGAAGGGTTGAATAGATATAGTTGTAAAATGTGAACTTTTCCATAGTAAATGATTGGCCCAGTTAGAAACAAAATGTCAATAATATGGTAGGATATTGAAGGTTACCACTAATAGGGTAGAATTCATGCTTATCTTGATTTCAGTGGTAACAGTAACTGTTTTAACAAAGATCAGTGTTATGTACCTTTGGCCTCTGTTCCTATGCATATATATTGAAAAGTGTGTAGGGTTTTATGTGTTCTTTCTAATTAGGTAGTTAAAGGCTTAGGACGCAAAGAATGAGCCTGTCACATGGCACTTTAAAAACAGACACCCGAGAAAATCAGATTACATGTCCGGTCCAGGTTATTTTTTGTTTTTGGCTTGTTTGGACTGGTTTTTAGCTTCTTTAGACCGAGTTTTGGCTGGTTCAGTCCGTTTGAAATTATTTTGCCCTGACAACTTTTTGCCAACAGGCCAGTTTTTCCTGTTAGTGTGCCTTCACACCTTGCTGCACTTAAGGTGGTTTTGCTGCGCTTTGCGTATCATGCACCTTTGACGCCTTTAACTACATAGCTTTCTCGATGGTTTACGGATTGTGAAATTGAGCAATGAGCATGTTGTGGTTGGGTTTACATGTTTTAAACATACGTAATATTTCTTGTTTTTCATTAGTTTTCTAGGTTTTTCCTGTAAACTATGCCTGGCCTTTTTTTTCCTTTATTGTTTCTGTGTTTGTTAGTACCTGTAGTATAGTTCCCAAGGACATGCATGATACTTTTGATAGCATTTAGCTTCACATATCCAATGTTTATATTTTGATGATTTTTCAATATATATATATATATAGGGGATGGTTCAAATGAAAACCAATAGAAATTGTGTAAACCAATAAACCAAATCTCCACCTTTGATTTATGAGATCAATGGCTCATATTTGTTTGACTTTTTGTACACGTGTTCCAATAAAAGTACAACTTTTTATTATTTTATTCAAAAAAATATGAGCCATTGATTTCATAAATCAAAGGTGGAGATTTGGTTTATTTGTTTACACAATTTCTCTTGGTTTTCATTTGAACCCGATCCTATATATATATATATATGTATATATATATTCTTGGGAATAAAGTGTCTTCTGTCTGTTGCATATTTATTTATGTGAGTGAATTTAAATTTCTGGATTTGAAGTTTTTCTGCTTAAAGCAGTAAATGCTTTTTATAGCAAGTTATATATTTCACTGTGTGGTTTGAAAGTTATACTGATAAACTGCTGAATGTTGTGCTGTCGACTTTACATTAAAGTTTTACGTTATAAATAATGTAAAATGTTTTAGAGTTGTCTTTAAAGTCCATTTGTTATTGCATATGCTTTAGTACTTCACGTCACTATTACTAAGCTAGCAATAACTACATGCTATGTGCTGGTTCGGGTGCCCATATTGTTCACTTTTTAGATAGACTCTAGATAGAGGAAAATATACTTTTTCTTAGCATATCACATGCTCTTCTGTTTTGAGACATTCCATTGAATTGCTGCTAACTTCCACAATGTTACATGTAGGCAGTTCCACTCAGTGCACGAAAACCTGCTGGAGGGTCAATTGAAGGAATTGCCCCTTTTCTGCAACTGCCACATTTTAGTGAGTCTGTTCTTAAAAAGCTTGCGAGAAAGGTACCCCTCCCTCTCCTCTCATGTTTACTTTGAGTAATTTTTTGCATTGTGGTTAAATCTGATGTATTGTTTTGGGGACGAATAGACACTCTACAAATGTGGTTGTGGTGACCTTAGTTTCTTAGTTTTTTTAGGATAGAGTTAAAACATACTCTTCGTATTTCTTCTATTGAAAATATTACATTAGTCAACTCATATCATCAACAAAATATTATTAGTCAAAGGACTCCCTCTCTCTCTCTTTCTATAAAAACACACACACACACGAGAATGGAGTAATACATATGTGTTGCCTGGTTTGTTACTTCCGTAACCTGCACATCATTGCCAAATGATCTTCCAAAGATTTCCCAAATTGTTGGCTTCTCTGCATTAATGGTTAAGAAGCTAGTTGAGATATATCTTTGTGTTCCTTCAACTTTCTTTTTATAACTGAAATCTGTAATATTTGTTAAGAGACATGTAAAATAAGATTAGTTCAACTCTGACACTATCTGGCCCCTCGTATAATTTTCAGAATCCGTTCTATGTTATGTATGTCTGGAATGTAAAGCAAGTTATGTTAAAACTAGAGTTGGCAAGATGAGCGGGTTGGGTAACGGGTCATATTGTTGAAAATTGGAATGACTCATCTTTAGGTACGGCTAAAACAGGCTGGGTCGTGTTAGCATGGGTTGTAAACCTTTCTTTTGTTTTTTCTTATATAGATAATTATGATTACCTAAACGTTTGTGGCCTGGTGGTACCAGGCCACCAAGGTTTGTAAGAAAGGTGTCCCTCCCCATGTGTTTGAGGGTAAAGTCCCATGGTGGACAAAAGGCGTAAATTTAGGAGTAGGATTAGAGGTTAGCTATTCCAAAAAACAAAATGACTAGAATAACAGTATTGTTACAATAAAAATCTGAATCATTTAATAAAAATGTTTTAGGAATTTAAATATACAAATTTTTGTTATTTCCCTTTCAGCTAATTTCTAAAAGTTTACGGATTAAACCTGTTTTGAGATAAAAAATAAAATAAAAAAGTGAGGTGTCATCTCTACTTTAAACTTTTACTGGAGGTCAAATGGTCAGATATGGAGGTGGCTTGTCAACTGGGTACGGATCAAAACAGCTTACTTCGTCGTGTGGGTCTGAATCAGTTTGCTCACTTTTGATAAATAATTAATGTGTTAATAATAACTAACAAAAACATTGTTAAAATAATTATCTACACCCTTTTAATTAGCTGATGTAGGAGGTCATATGCATAAAATGTGGACTTTTGAGTGACTTTCAACGAGTTGTTTTAGCTTATTTTCTTTGTTTTGTGTTGAGCTATTACAGAGGTAGAAACTGTTCTAGAAATGATACATATTTTGTTCTCTGGCTGTAGAAAGTTCGTACATTTGAGGACATCCGAGAGTTGAACCAACAAGAGCGTGCAGACTTGCTAACAAAGGTTGCAGGGTTCTCTCAAGCCCAATCCCAAGATGTAGAAACTGTTCTAGAAATGATGCCTTCCATCACCTTTGACATCAAATGTGAAACCGAAGGTGAAGAAGCAATACAAGAAGGTGACATAGTCACAATGCGTGGTTGGGTGACACTTAACCGCAAAAACCACATGGTTCGAGCCCTTCCTCATTGCCCCAATTACCCTTTCCACAAAGTTCTGGTTATTACTAGACCCCAACACCAATAGTGTCTGGATTACAAAAAGTGAGCTTCATGGATCTGCAGCATTAATCGCGGCTCCAAAAGTGATCCGAGAATCTGGCTGGGGCTAGCCCGAAGAACTTAATTCTGCTGGAAGCTACTTATAATTTGACTTTGTACTGTTTGAGCGACTCGTGGCTCGGCTGTGACACGAAAATGAGTTTGAAGTTAAAGGTTTTGAAAAGAACGAGAGCTGGGACCCGGGGGCCTGTTCAGGTAGATGAGGAGGACGGGGTTGAAGATGAAGAAGTGGAAGAAGACGAGTATGATGATAATGAAAGCGAATACAGTGAGGAAGAGGATGAGGAGGAAGAGGGGGAAAAGGTTGGTGGTGCTGATGGTGATTCAGACAACAAAGAAGATTAGAGAGAGGTTAGCTTCCTTACATTTCTACTTGTTGCTTCTCCTTATTTTGATATCAACTGTTTTGTTTTAACTCCCCACCCTGTGCCCCCAATGATCCCTCATATTTAATTTCACAGATATGATAAAATTATTGATTAAAATGTTACATCAAAATGCATCCCGCCTACTCGTAATGTTCTGTTCTCAATATTACCAAGTTTATTTTTGGTGTTGCTTTAGTAAGTAGGGCTGTTGTTGGTGTCAAGCATAAACTTATATTGGTCACTAAACTATGAATCAATAAATTCTTAGAAAACCTGGATGGGTACATTTATATACGAGAACATGATAATTTTTATTAGAGTAAATTACGCTTTAGTCCCTGTAGTTTGACGAAAATTACGATTTTAGTCCAATAGTTTATCTATTACACTAATAGTCTTATAATTTCAACATTGGTTTCAATTTCGCCCACTATCACCGTTGGTTTAATTCCGTTAAGTTAAGATAAAAGAACAATACTATCCTCATATTTAAAAATTAAGAAAAAAACACATATTAAAATACTATAATACTCACCCTCTCTCATAATTCACCACCATCATCATCTTCATCTTATCCCCACGATCATCATGCTACCATCATCATCTAACCCCCTACCATCATCATGTTACCATTTTCATCCTATCATATGACCCATATGAAGTGTTTGATCGACAAGAATTGATAGATGTAACCATGGACAAAGTTATATGGTCTTTATGACCACTTTTCATCTTACCATATGCTCTAAGATATGGTGGCCTACAGTCCTACACTAAGGACTGGTGTCTTTTAATTGAGATCCCCTCTCATCTAAGCATTTAAAAATACTAAAATTTTTCAAGTAACTATATTATTATATTACATAAATATTAAAAACCAGTCCATGTGTATAGTGTTCATCCCATTAGATTTTTAGCATGTGTATGTTATATATAGGTGTAGAAAATTAAACAACATTAATTATTATATATCTATATAATACGAGACTCTTAACTACACTAATCTTTAAGAGCTTTTCATTTTAACCACAAAAGTTCTCTTTTACATAATAAGTTTCTTTGTACTCATTCCATAACATGTTAAGGGTGGTGTACAAACTACAAAGCAATAAAACCAGTTGGTTTCATTTTCCATGTAAGTATGCATGTATGTGTATTTAGCACATACACATGATCTTTAATATTTTTCTTACTCCCACATGGAGATGTTTACACCACAAACCTAATTGAATTGATTCATCGTCATCATAATTCTCAAGTTTCATCATCATCACGACAACTCTCATAAACACATCATATTCATGTGAACTTTGATTTACCATGCATCATGACCTTCATCATCCATACATCATTTAAATTATATTTAAACTTTATATTTATCCTAATAATCATCATCCATACATCATCCAAATCATGTTTAAACTTTATATTTATTATAATAATCACCATGAACCCATTTCGATACCATCATCATATATCATACATCATCCACCACCATATTAAATTTATCTATGCACATTCTTAATTAATCACACGAGCACTCATACTATTTTTTATTTTTAACTACAATTTTTTTTCCTTCAATAATTCTTAATATATATTTATGAGATTTCAAATATATCGTTACAACGTGTTTTTATTATCCATATTTTGATATAATGTTACGTTCATTAAATATAATACTTGCCAAAAACTATTTATCGAAGTCAAAGTGAGTCAAAGTCAAACTCATGGTTAAAGTATCAAATTTATTTTTGTGGTTAAAGGCTCGTCATCATCTCATTTGGATAAGTATAATTCAATGCGATTGAACCATTTAATCAATAAGAGTGATTATTAATCAATGTGAGTAAAGATACAAGTCACTGTGGGTGATATTTAAATGATACGAATAAATAATTATCAATATGAAAACAAGGCCGTATATATTGCAATGTGGGTGAAATATGCGACCCGTATTAAAGTCAATGCGGTGGAATTGGAACCATGTTGCAATGCGAATGCATTATGTCTCGATGCATGTGATTAAAATTGATTCGTCTCAGGTGCGATTGTAGGTGATGCGAATGAAGTTAGGGAGCAATGCGGATGCTTTCTCCAATATGAAGTTAACTGCAATGCGGATGGTTTACATGGTCAATGTGGACACGACAATCACTTGGAATTGATTTATCATCCAATGAGAAAAATACATGTGGCCACTAATCCGTCTATTTTAATAAAAAGATAACTAAATAGAACATATGACAATATCATATTATTCTCACTAAAATTTTCACACTTCTCTCTTTTATTATATAATCACGTTACTCATAAAAAGCTCCTTTTGAAATGATGCTTAATTCCAATCTTAGAAAGGTTATATTTGTGGTGTTTCTAGCAACATTTTGAAGCATATGGAACATGAGGAATAATTTAATCTTTAACTCAAAGCCAATATCAGTGTCAAAAGTGGTAGACGAAGTGAAGTACATGTCATTCTCATGGTTGAAACATAGAGCGAAGTTAGGTGACCTTGCGTGGCATTGTTGATGTAATTTCTCATTCCTTAAATTTCCATTGTAATTGGTGTATGAATAGCCTTAGCATCTTGCTTATGGTTATCTTGTTTTAATTAAATCGCCGTTCAAAAAAAAATATAATCACGTTACTCATAATATTACTTAATTCTTTTTATAGTAAAATAGTTTTTTAATAAATTAAAAAAAGATCTTTTTATTAATATTATTTTTAAAGACACAAATTTTTATAAACAAGAAAACTTTTTAAAATATCAAACTTTTTTAAAAATAAGAAATATTTTAAAATTGGTGTTTTTAAAAAGTAAAATAGTTATAAACTAAAAACAAATAAAATAGGGAGTTATAATATGAAATTTTTTTAAAATGACATTGTTAAAAATATTTGTTTTCAAACGAAATGTTTTATTTTATTTTTAGAAAAAACAATAAAAGTTTAAAATAAAAGATTAAAAAGCTGATATCATTGTTTTGTTATTTTATAATCATTTGCTATACGTAATTTCAATTATATGTTATTTCAAAATATTTTTTATAGTTAATAAATTTTATTTTATTTAATATTTTATTTATTCACCTCGTGTAATACACGAGTTTACTAAACTTAGTGTGACGTGTTATTAGTTATATGAATAATGAATGATGGAGCTCACATGCATGCATAGGCGAAGCTTTTATGGGGCGGGAGGGCCCTCCGCCGCTTCCCCACCCACCCCTCACTCCTTTTTTTCGTCAGTAGTGTTAATTTCGGTAGTGTAAATTTTCGGTCAGTTAGTGGAAAATTTTAATAAATATAGAGTTCCCCATCCCCCCCCCCCCCCCCCCCCCCCCCCCCCCCCGGCTTTTAAAATAGTTTATTTTCGCCCCCGACCCCTTAAGATACAGTTCAAGCTTCACCACACCGCATGTGTCTACGATATCATGTATATTCGAAATGCAAGTAGCATATTCATATATCATTCCTTGAGAATTATTTCATCTTCCAATCAAATATTCATAAATAGTCACTTTCCTTGAATATGATTGGTGTTCAATTATACAAACTAGGTGTTTCCACCAACGCGCTTTGCGTGTTGCGCGTTTGATGGGTTGGGCTCTGAACACGTGACACCATAGATGATCCGTAAACGGTGGCCAGACCTACGCAACCCACACCGTTTCTAGTGCATCAGCACAACCATGTTAACACAATAACCAAAAACACAACAATAGAAGGAAAACAAAGAACAGAGTCATCCAACTAATAAAAGCCAACATCCTTGCAAACTTCTTAACCAAATAAATAACAACAAAAATCATGGATCAAAGTAAAATCCAAAACATATTTAAATCCGTGTTTCAAATGGGGTAACCCTCATCATCATCAACATGATGAATAACCGAACAACACATGTCTCAGACGAGGTAATGCTAATCATCATCGACATATCAGATCACCCGACGACACGACCTGTCGCCGCCGGCAAAGAAATGGGTAATGGCAACTCTGGCCAGCGACAGGCATGATTTTAAAGAGTCTCGTTCTTGAACAGCGTCCAAAATACCGGAATAGAGCCAACCCCTCATCATCCACCTAAAAAGGGGACCAGAGGCATCAAATACTTGTACATAAAGCTGTAAACATTATGCATGCATCAACAGGTTGTACATCACACTTTACAGAAGGAACACCACTGATCTTTTAGTTTGCAAAGCAACAGCGGGTCATATATAGGAGGAAGAGCTGGTAGGACGGCGGTGGCTCCGCCTTAGTAGAGGCGGTGGCAAAAGCATCCCCGAAACCCCTTCTCGGCAAAACCACCACCGTAACTCCCTCTTAGAATACAACGATATCAGAGAATGCATGGATAGCACGCCGGCTCCGCCTAAACTGGTGGTATAAGCAGTGGCAAAACCACCACCAAAACCCCCTTCTCTGCAAAACCACAACCGAAACCTCTACTCGGCAAAACTACCACCGAAACCCCTCTCTATCTATAAAATACAACTGGTGTAAGAGGAATCCAGGTGGTAGCAAGGCGGTGGCTCCGCCACAAGTCCGGTGGCACATATGGCGGCGAACCACCACCGATCTATCTCACACGGCGTTCGTGAGCGCCACATATGGCGACGAACCACCACAAGGCCACCGCCACATGGTGATCGTGAGACCTTGCAGACCACCGCCACACGCTGGCCATGAGAGGCGCCAGGCCACCGCCACACGCCTGAGAAGGAATCTGACTGCAAGATGATTAAGAACGGTGTTGATGGTAAAATGGCAGTGGACTCTCCACCTTCCGTCTGCCGTCTCTCTATCTCTTCAAATGAAGGGATAAAGGACATAAATGGAGACCAACAAAAATACCGAAATAACCTTTACATATACCTTGAAATTACTGAAGTGCCCTTGGTTACTGTTCATGAACTTGTGTTTTTCATATTATGTAATATTGGCCTACAATGTAATGCGGATGAGTAAATATTCTGATGCGGATGAACATGATGCAAGGGAATGTATTTCACATTCAAATGAGTAATTATTTCAAGAACAATCGAAGCAAAATCTTGTTCGAGTATTCACTTGATATTGTGAAGGAGTGAGCGACCAAGTGTGGATGAACAAAGTCTAGACGCGAGTGAAAGTCGAGACACGAGTGAAAGTCGATCAAGTGCCGGCGAAGACATTTTTATTATTTTGATTTAAAGAATTATTGTGTAATAATTAGGGAATTATTATCATTATCTTTCTAGTTTAGTCATGCCTATAAATAGGTATAGTATGTTTGTATCAGGTGATTAGAGGTGTTTAAAATCGGATATCCGAAATTTTTGATTCGGATATCCGAATTCTCAAAAAAATATGTATTATTTAATATTTTTTATAAAAAAATTAATTTTTTTATTAGAAAAGATTTCGGATATCCAAATTTTTTATAAAAATATACGCATTATCCGAAAATATCCGAAATTTTCAATTAATATTTATTATTTAATAATTTTTAAAAAAATATTTTGGATAGTTCGGATATCCGAATATCAAAAAATCCTCAAAATCACTAACCGAATCCGAAATTTCAGATATTTCAGATTTGGATCCGGATTTTGATATTTTTGAACACCCCTACTGATGATATAACATTTCTTGTACAAACAACTTTTAAGATTGAACTAGAATGACAGGATTTTAAGAAAACTCTTCTATATATATTGTTCATCGTTGTTCTTCATGATATCAATACTATATTATGTGAGAACTCGCAACAAATCAACTTGTGTAAAAACTTGATGTAAGATATATGGGACACCAGTACTCAAATTTGTATTATTGGAATGACAAAATCTAAGAGAAAATAAATGCTAATTTACCTAACATATGAAGTTGGTAGAAACTTAAAGTAGTATTCAGATAAAAGCTTTCTAAGGATATTGCTTCCTTCGAATGAGACACAAGCAAGAACGTAAGGATGTGAAGCACCATAACTGGCACTTTACATGAGCGATGCGTGTTTAATGGAGCACTTTAGAAAATTTTGCTCAGTTCTTACTGATGTTACAACGGTAGATTTGCTTTAACTTGTAAATGTGTATCAATTAAATGATTTGTTTAGTATAAAACTAGATTAGATACCCGTGTGTTACACGGTTTGAAATAAAAGTTATATCATAGATTATATATATGTATAATCTAATATATGTTATAGATAACATATCAATAACATTATTATATATAACAAACATATTAAGTAATAAATAATAGTATAAAAAGAAAAAAAAGATTTTATTATTCATAAATATCCATAAACCTCTTTATATATCTTTTTGAAGTATTTTAGTTTTAACAATGTTTAACTAGAAATTAAATTATATTTTAACAAAATTAAGTCTCATTAAACTATTTTTAATAAAATATTATTTATTTATATAAAGAAATTATCTTGATTAGTATGATATTAAATGAGAGTTATTAAAAAAACTTTTTTGAAATTAAGATTTTTACCATAATTGTAATTTATTGTGGTAATAACAAATGGACAATCCTAGGTGGCAATAACGTGGACATGCCAGAAAATAGACATGTGTTACATAGAGATTTTATTTTATTAGATTAGACTAGGTTAATATCTCGTGGATTACACGGGGTTGAATAAATAAAATATTAATAGCTATTAATAAAAATTAATGAATCACAAAACGATATTTTGATATAAGATATGATTAAGATTACATATAAGTGATAAAAGGACATTATCATTTTTTAAATTTTTGTTAAATTTTGTTTTTTTTGTTTTTCTAAAAAAAAGTTGGTTCTTAAACAAACTGTTAAAAAAGCTATTTTTAAAAAGTGTCATTTTCAATAATTTCCTTAACATTTAAATTTTACTTATTTTTTTCATAAGAATTTTAGTTTTTAGAAAACATAGGTTTTAAATATATTGTTTTTTTAAGTTTGATATTTTTTTAAAAAAAAAATCTTATTTTATAAATATTATTTCTTTAAAAATTACATTTGTAGAAAGATCTCTTTTTTAATTTAATAAAAAAATTGATATGAAAAATAATTAAATAATATTATTAATAGTTAATGTGATATTTATTAGGAGAGAAAAACGAGAAAATAAAATTTAGATGGTTTAAAATTATGCCATGTGACTTTTAAAAACCTTATTTTATTATAATAGATTTATTAGAATAGATCGATTGAACTACTTGTTTGAATATAAAATGAAAATCAAGTTTAATTTTGAAGAATCGAAATAATGAGAGAATACCTCAAAAAAAATTTTAAGACACAGACCAACCTTTGTCCAACAAAGGGAGGACTTTTAATAAATCACTTCATCGTATCAGAACCTTTTCTTTATACCACAAAAAAAAAAATAAATTAAAATAAATTAAAAAAATAAATAAATAATAAAAACTTGATGCTATCTGTGCCTCTGTGGTGTGAGAATCATATCTAGCAATAGACAAGTTTGATCGTTTAAGAGACGAACATATACTCTTAAGAGAGAATAATAGTATATTTTAAGGGACTATTGAAAAACAAAGTCTCAATGAGCGTTAACAGTTTAGCTTGTTCAATTCATGAATTTAAAGACTACCCATTAATAACTTTAGTCTGAAACCTTATGGTATAACATTTAATTTACATTTCATGTAATTTTTTCTGTTAATGATATTATACTACAAATTTATCATACCAATAAAGAAAACATTTTAATTTATTATTTGTTTTTGAAATGACCCATTTCCATAAAAAACATCCTATTCAACGTGTTAGCGATTCTACTAGTAAGGGGATCTTGTTAAATCTCTTAGTCATCAATTATAATACTGATAATAATACACACTTCTAGCACTTCAGTAAACTGTTCTTAATTAATGCATGTCAATTTGAAATAAAATAATATTTCACAAACTTCAAGTAGTGATTTTCATTTCATTACAAATTAGATGAGAAGCAAAATGGCTAGAAACAATGATGGAGAATTATCTTTGTTGAAAATTGAGGTATTTGATGCCACACACAAAGATAACGAAAAACATAATGACCCAACCAACATGTGCTGCAGCCACCACTGGAAGGAAGTCGTACTCGAACCCAAACTCTTCTTTGATGAACTCTTTAACCGTCATATTGCCAACACCAGGAACCTCGAATGATAGATTTTGCTGACCGACTTGGCTGGTTAAGAGACCATACACCGTCCAACTCAGAGGAGATGTCCAATAACACCATCTACTCCATATCGGCATTTGCTACAATGTCCAAGTTACAGTATAGCAAGTTATTATCAACAACCCACATAGACCTGAGTTTTAGTCCATCTACCCACAAATCGGTCTAAGACGTGGTACTAAAAAAGAAACGAGTGGGAATATACCCAAATGCGTAAAACTTCATAAATCTTTTTATTAAGAGAAAATAGATTATTACTGCTTATGATACTAGAAAATACCCATTTTGGCCTGCTTATATGCCCCCCTTAGTGTAGAATAATAAAAGGAAGGCGTAGAAAATGACGTACCGGTCTAGGGATGATAAAACCTGAGAACAAGTTCCACAGGCAAAGGAAGAAGTAGATAAAAACAGCAGAAATTTGGGGACTTGGTGTCAGTGACATGATCATCATGCCAAACATAGTAAAGTAGATGACACCCATCAAAATATAGAAGTAGAACCACAAAACTTTTGTAGCTGTCCACTCAAATCCAATCATTGGGTACAAAATGGCGATGTAGATGCTAGTTTGAATCACAATATAGAGCGACTCTATTGTTACCTGAACAATATGAGCATTATAATTCGAAATTCAGCTTAACATATAAACCGCGTGTACAATGAAATTGAAAAAATTCCTTTGTGGAATGTTATGAAAATTATAACAAGAAATAATTGGCTTTTTATTGAAATCCTTTTAACTTTTTAATTACTCTTTGTGATTACCTGGGCAAGAGCATATGGTAATGATGAATACATCCCTGCAGCCCTTTCACGATAGAAAACTGTTCTTTCAACAGCAACAATAGGCTGCACAGCATTTTGATTGATTGCTCCAAGGAAGACAACAGCAGCAAATAAAGCTCCCATCATGTTTAGCAGATCTTGTTGCTTTTCTCTGCTTGCATGAAACCACAGGTTACTTGAAACATAATGTGTCTTTAACACGACGTCTTAAGGGGAAATTTTTTAAATTGAATAAACTAGACAATCCAAAGGCCAATATGTAGCACAGTAGCATAGAATTATTGTAACTAATGGGTCATAACAGGTAAATTTTTATGAGGGTTAGGTTTACCCAAAACATTTTATGCTTTTGTCAAAAATATTTATAATTAGTGTGTCAAATACCATGGCTAAATTCATATTATTTCAATAATAATTGACTTTTCATGCAAAAAAACTTGGGCAACCATTAGTCAGTTTGGCCCCATTTGAACCATTAACAAAGTCAATTTTTCTGAATCTACTCAATTGGCCGTTAGACATAGAATATAATTCACAAGTAAACGGGTCGAAACGGCCACCATTACGTGTAGCACATCAAGATTCAATGCAAATTAGCATCCTACATTTTTTCACCGCTATTCCAGAAAACAGCACCAAATATGGCAGCAATTACGATTGTGGTGACAAATCTAGTGACATTATATTGTGGGTTTCTCCAATACGACAAATGTTGTTTCCATAAACAAGCTTTGCACTGTACAAGAAACGGCTGGGCGTACTCCGTGTCGAAGAAGAGGTCTTTGGAACCACTTGAAGGAATACTAAGTTCTCTAATTAGTTCTTGATTTTCCCTGCAAATTTGTTCCACCGATATAAGAAAAATTATTAGTTATGTCAAATGGAACCACCACTCTAGTAGTATGCACCTTACTATACAAATCAAGTTTTGCATTTCCTCTGTGAAAACATATTTCTAAGCTTTATATGTCTGAAAATTGAAAAAGATTCTTTCCTATACGTAGGATTGTATTTCCTTAAATGCAAGTAATAAGTTAGGTATGAAAGTTTCTTATTAGGTAGATCATAAATTGAAGTAGAGTAGGAAACTAGATCCTTAAGATGAAACAGGTTTTATGAATTTCTAGATGTGTAGATATTGTTCATTGTTGAATAATAAATTACACACAATTAGTAACATCACCAATCGGCATCAAAAATTACCTATTGTCCAACGCCATCTTATAAAATCATTAAAACTACAGCTTTTGGTGCACAAGTTTTCCAATGTTTCATGATTTTTCAAGGTGTTTTTGGCACCCGACTAATAATTAATTACTTTTATTACACAATAAGGCCAGGAAATAGTCAAAATTATCAAGGAATGGCAAGAGCAAATTGTATTACATCAAAAATAATATCTTTAACTTACTGATAAAGAGATGATTTGAAATATAATTCAGCAAAGTCAATGTTAAGTTGATTCTCAGCAGCAGAGGAGGTCACCTCCAACACCCATGTGGCAGGATTATAACCATTCCTAATCTTTGGCACTCCTGAAACAGCCTATAGCAAAAAATTGATATCATGAAAAATATACCTCTAACCTTTGAAGAAGATGCAGAAGTAATACATACTCCAAAATAATCCAAAAGCTTGTTAGATTGTATCCCTAAAGGTCCAGCATAAGTAATTTGTCCTCCCATCTTCATCAAGATCAACTGCAAAATACTTAAGGCGGCAATCAGAGCAAGCAATCAAAGTCGAATTAATGTCATGAAAAATAAAAATTTAAAAATTGGACAGACACCTCATCAAAAGATTCAAATATGTGTATGCTTGGTTGGTGAATTGTGCATACAACAGTTCTTCCTGTGTCAACAGTATTTCGTATAGTACGCATAACAATAGCAGCAGCTCTAGCGTCAAGACCAGAAGTTGGTTCATCCAAAAAGATGATGGATGGATTTGCAACCAACTCAACAGCTATTGTTAGCCTCTTTCTTTGTTCTATTGAGAGACCATCTACTCCAGGAAGACCCACTAAAGCATCCCTTATAGGATTAAGCTCCATCAGTTCCATCAACTCTGCTACAAACATCTAGCATAAAAAATAAGCAAATTTGCATGGTAAGTTTGAAAATGACGAGTTTAATAAAGTTAAACAGAATAGAGATATGTAGTGAAATACCTTCCGTGTCCTTGCATTTACATCTGGTGATAAACGGAGCCAAGAAGAATACAGAAGAGATTCATAAACGGTGACGTTCGGTGAATGAATATCATTTTGTTCACAATAACCACTGACACGAGCAAATGTTGCTTGGTTCTTAAGGTGACCTGATACAAAAATTTTTCCTTGAATATATCCACCAGTCTTTCGTCCAGCTAATACATCCATCAAGGTTGTTTTCCCGGCACCACTGACTCCTACAAGTGCAGTTAATATTCCAGGTCTAAATGCACCACTTACATCTTTAAGCAAATGAAGACGACCACCTTCAACCCCTTTTGCCCTCATTTCCTAGTAAAAACAGTTTAGTTTAGTTCATAGCAGAGGTAATTATTATAACCCTGATTTATCAATATAAGGTCAACTCTTGAAAGTTTTGAAAAAGAGAAATTTGATAAACTTATCACTATACGGTGTTTACTTTCCTGTATAGTTCCTAATATTTGGCTCATAACTAGGAATTGATTGTTAGTTTAGTTGAAAAATAACTATATCAGTAGATTGAGAAATATATTAATGTAATTAGTCAAAAGTTATCTTTTCCGCTTAAATTTTTATCTATATGAAAAATTTTAAATCACTTAATAGTTAAAGGAGTAATACAACATTTTTTCTACCATCCCTACTTTTATTTTTGAATAAGTGATGGGCCAGATGCTCAATATTTAGAGATTGTTTTAATTTTCATTAATCGGTTTGGAACCAATTCCTCCATGATATTCTTTATAAGAGGATACCATGTTGTGTGTATGAGTATCGAATATCAATTTCAGTCACCATCTTTCACAAATCTGATATTAAGAAACATTAGAAAAAAGCAACAAAAAGACTCACAGCAGGCATATCAATGCTGTAATTGACATGGTTAAAAGCAAGTGAAAGGGGTTGAAATGGCAAAACCATTCCTCTTCTTTCCATATTATCACCATCACCAAGAGTTGAGCGAATTTTCTGTGAAGAATTTTTCACTGTCATCATCTTGGCACCTATAAATCATTGACAAGTCACAAGAATATATAAAATTATCATAATTATCCAACATTCTATATAAATGCTCAATTTTTTCCCTGACTTCTGTGTTCCTTTATAGCATGGTTAGTCATACTCATAACTTTTTTAACTACACATAATAAATGAACAAACAACAAAAGTTTATGCCTTCAATATTATAAAATGAAAAAGGGTAGAGGCCCAACCTTTATAGAGTTCACTATGGCTAAGTTTACTGTTTGAATTTGCGACATCACTTTCATCCATAAAAGCAGTTTTAGTGTCATGAAAAGCTGAAAAGGTTTCCAGAGAAGTATTCATGAGTTAAAAACTCAATTTTGGAGAAAAAAAAAAAAGAAACAATTGGTGACATACGATTTAAGAAAGTTAGCGCTAGAATATATAAAATATTGAAGAGAAATGAGAACCCAATCAGTACTCCAACAGAAATAGGGAAATAATAATCCTCTGTAAAGAAGCTCCTTGATTTGAGAAGCGCTTCCCCAATAGTTGAGGCATTAATTCGTGGGTCATTGTTGGGCTGCACTAAGAAAATATAAGAGATGACACGGAGAACTCCAAATAAGTTGCAATGGATTATTTTCTTAGTTTCAAATAGATTTTTGTCTCTGGGTGCAGCCTCTCTACCCTTTGAGGTAGAGGTAAGACTTGTCCTCATCTCACCCTGCTACAATTATGTGGGGATATTACTGGGTATGTTAGGTCTTTTTTTTCAAATAGATTTGTGTAAGAAAACCCATATATATTGATGTTGATTAAAGAGAATTAAGTTATGAAAAGTACTTACAGCGCTCCATCTGTCATCCAGGAACTCATTTACAACTAAGGCATTCTGTGCATACATCATAGGAGAAGCATAGAATCCCCACGACATCCACGGTTCCGTATCATCTAATGTTATCAAACATAAACTAAAGTTTCATATCATGTTCAATATATTTTTTTCGGATAACCAACTATGTTATGTATAATACGTAGATAAAAAATAATTGCATGCACAACAGAGAAACAGTAACAAAATCTGAAAAGGGAGATTTACCCTTGGCCACTATGAATCCTCCAAGGACTAAAATAAGCAACAATGTGAAGGCGCCCAAGGTGTTTGCAAGAACTTCTGTTCTTGCAACAGCAGCAATCAATCGAAAAAGAGAAAGAGCCATTTGATGTATTGCAGAGAAGGTCAGGAACTGCTTAAAAAATCTGAACCACAAAACTATGGCTGGTTAATGACCCTGAACTACATAAGTAATTGATTATTAAGTTTTTAATTTTCTGAGACACAAACACACGGTGACACTGTTTCCGTAATAGTCAGTATATCTAAGTCGTATGGGCCCGGCCCTAAACATATATCAGCCGGCCCTAGTATAGATCTATAGCCGGCCCTAGTACTCCTATATTGATCTATATATATGTCTCTATTGTATTCCTCTATTTCATCACAATCAATACACAATCAATATACAATCTTTGACCTTGTTTAACTTGGTACCAGAGCCTAGGGTTTCTGTCCTACCCTCTGCTGCCGTCATCCTCCACACAAGGGGGCCGATCTCTTTTTTTTTTTTTTTTTCTTTTTCTTCTCCCTCTTCCCTAATCGATCGCACAATGGCTGATCTGATTATTGCCTTTACCACCACTGAGAAAACTGCACACAACTCACATAAGTTTGGATTCACCCTCTCTCCTACCAACTATGGTCATTGGAAAATAATGATCCAGCCCTTTCTTGCTACCCACTGCCTGCTCGGTTATGTTGATGGAACTATTCCCTGTCCTCCTTCAACCCTATCGTCTCCAGGACCCTCTGCAGATAAAGCTGCTGTCACCACCCCAAACCCTAGTTACACAGCCTGGTTGTGTAATGATGCCCACGTTCGCATGTTACTTCTTTCCACAATTTCTGAAAAATCCTTTCAACATGTTCAAGGTACCACCTCACGTGAGCTTTGGCTTGGCCTTGAACAAGCCTATGCCCCACATACGGCTTCAAGAGAATTCACCTTGAAAACACAACTCCTCAAAATACAGATGAAAGGGGATGAGACAGCAACTGCCTATCTTGCTAGGGCACAGGAGTATGCCAATGCTCTTGCAAATATTGGCCAACCAATGCCTGAAAAAGACCTTGTTATGTTAGTTGTGGCAGGCCTTCGTGACGAGTACAATGGAGTCAAACAAAGCCTTCTCACGAGCCAATTCACTGCTGTGTTTTCTGAATTACCTGCACTTCTTGCAGACCATGACTTTCTGATCCACAAACCAACTGCTGAAATCCCTCCTGTTCAAGCCTTCACGGCTGTCACTGCAGCCAGCCCCTCTCCTGTTCAGCATGACACTATTCAGGCTCTTCAACAACTGGTTGCTCGTCTCGGGTTCCAGCTGCAACCTTCCTCCAGCTTGTCCCACAACACTGCCCCTCAGGCTTTTTACACCAACAAATCTGGCCCTTCCAACTTCAGTCGTGGTCGAGGAACCCGTGGTGGCCGTGGTGGCCGAGGTTACAAAACAAATCAGCCTGGCAACACTCGCAATCCAAGTCAGTTTAGTTGGGCTTCTAACCAAAACACTGTTTATGGCACTTGTAACAGGTGTGGTATTGGACACGTACCATCTCAATGCCCGCATAGAGACCCGTCTACCATTCGGTCAAGACAACCATCTGCCAATTATGCTGACTATCATTCACAAGCCTCTACTTCATGGCTCCCGGACACGGGTTCCAATAGCCATGTAGCACCGGATATGTCCGGTTTTGACTCCGCCGAGCCTTATTATGGTGATGACACTCTACGCGTTGGCAATGGTAAGGCCCTACCCATTTTACATATCGGTACCTCACAAATCTCTTCACCCAACAAAACCTTTTACCTAAACCATATTCTCCATGTACCTGAAATCAAGAAAAACCTCCTATCTGTACAAAAATTCTGTCAAGATAATCATGTTTATTTGGAATTTCATGCCAATTTCTTTTCTGTGAAGGACACGTCTACTCACATTACCCTCCTCACGGGTCCAAGTGACGGCGGACTGTACTCGATCCACCTTCCACAACTCAGTCCATTCCAAAGGTTGCTTTCTCCACAACACGTGCTACAACAACCACATGGCATCAACGTTTGGGACATCCGCACTCTCCGTTGTTTCAAACTATGCTTTCAAAATATAGTTTACCTATTTCTGTAAAGGATTTTAATTTTCATTGTGATTCTTGTTTAGCTGGAAAGTCTTCCAAACTTCATTTATTATCTTCTAATTATAAAAGTAATCATATTTTGGATTTAGTGTTCTGTGATGTTTGGGACCAGCTCCTGTCACCTCGTTTGATGGTCATACCTATTTTTTATTGTGTGTTGATCATTGTTCCAAATTTATGTGGTTGTTTCCTTTAAAAAAAAATCTGACGCATTTGCAACATTTAAACAATTTGTCACTATGGCTGAACGACAATTCTCCACCACACTTAAAATTGTGCAAATTGATTGGGGAGGGGAATTTCGCAACCTTTCTTCCTTTTTTGCTTCCATGGGCATAGTTCACCGTATCTCTTGTCCTCATACAAGTGAACAAAATGGTGTCGTTGAACGGCGTCACCGACACGTTGTTGAAACCGGTCTAACCTTAATGGCACAATCTCACGTTCCTCAACGTTTTGGCACTATGCTTTTGAGACTGCCGTTTATCTAATCAACCGAATGCCTTCCCGTACAAACTCCAACACTTCTCCCTTTGAACACCTGTTCAAGCGGAAACCAGATTTTTCCTTCCTTCGAGTTTTGGTTGTCTATGCTTCCCTCATCTTCGTCCTTACAATCCACACAAAATGGATTTTCGGTCTACCCAATGTGTGTTTCTTGGTTACAGCACCTCTCATCATGGCTACCGCTGCTTTGACCCCGTCTCTGAACGTATCTATATTGCTCGTCATGTTCGGTTCCATGAACACACGTACCCTTTTCTGTCTAAACCAACCGACCCTTCACCCTCCACAAACCCCTATGTTTCATCTACCCAACGGATTCCATTCCTCCACATCCCACATGGAATCTCCACCCAGTACTACCTCCGACTCCGTCTTTCCTGCTTCAACTCAAGCCCCTAATCAACCACCTCATACATACTCTCGTCGATCCACAACCACACCGACATCTTCTATTCCAGCCTTTAACCGTTACACCCAACAACAACCTCCTCCACCTGACCAGCCGAATATCCAAACCCCGCAACCTGACCAACCACCACCCTCACCTCTCCATCAGCCTCTTCACCATCCTCTCCACCCACCCCACCATCACCACCCCCACCCCAGCGCACCATACAACGCCAACGCCCACCTAACTTAAGACCCAACCCACACCAGACCAAACCTTACAATCCCTCAGCCTTCCATACGTCCACCACCGCACCTGACACTGAACCTACAACTTTTGCCATTGCCAACCGAGCACCTCACTGGCGTAAGGCTATGGCGGATGAATATTCCGCTCTTATTCGTAATGGTACTTGGTCCTTGGTTCCCCGTGTTCCAAACACCAATGTCATTGATTGCAAATGGGTATACAAAGTCAAACGTGATCAACATGGGAATATTAAGCGCTACAAGGCGCGCTTGGTTGCAAAAGGCTTTAGCCAACAGCCTAGTATCGACTACACTGAAACATTTAGCCCGGTAGTGAAGCCTACCACAATCCGAGTTGTTCTCTCCCTCGCGGTTACCCGCCAATGGTCCCTTCGTCAGCTTGATGTTCAAAACGCCTTCTTGCATGGAGATTTGAAGGAAACAGTATATCTCAAGCAGCCACAAGGTTTTGTTGATCCTCAAAACCGGATCATGTGTGCCTCCTACATAAATCCTTATATGGTCTCAAACAGGCACCTCGGGCTTGGTTTGACAGGTTTTCAACTGCTTTAATTGCTCTCGGGTTTCGGGGATCTAAAACTGACCCGTCTCTGTTATTATTCTGCAAATGGGACTCTTATGTACATGCTAGTATATGTCGATGATATTATTCTGACAGGTAACAACAACCAGGCCATTAATCATGTGGTGCATCGCCTTAGTCAATTATTTCCAATACAGGATATGGGGCCCTTATCTTACTTTCTAGGCATTGAGGTGGCTCGTAAAGGTTCTAATCTCATTCTTTCACAAAGGAAATACATCAGTGAGTTGCTGGACCGTGCCAACCTGTCTCAGTCCAAATCAGTTCCATCCCCATGTGCTACGGGTGCTTCTCTATCTTTGGGTGATAGCTCCCCTTTTGATGACCCGGTTAAATACCGACAAATGGTTGGCGCCTTGCAGTATGTTACCCTCTCACGGCCAGATATCACATTTGCAGTTAATAAAGTTTGTCAGTTCATGCATTCCCCTACTGACAATCACTGGTCAGCTGTAAAGCGCATTCTACGATACCTTAATGGGACTGCTAATCATGGTCTCTTAATCTCTAGCTCATCCTCTCCCATCTTGCATGCTTATACGGATGTCACTGGACCGCCCGTAACCGCCTTCTCTGATGCAGACTGGGCTGGTTGCCCAGATGACCGTCGATCCACGGGAGGTTATGCTATTTATCTTGGGTCCAATCTGGTTTCATGGTCAGCTAGAAAACAAAAGACTGTATCTCGGTCATCCACTGAATCTGAATACAAGGCCTTGGCTGATACGGTTGCTGAACTAACATGGCTTGAAACACTACTGACAGAACTTCATGTCCCACTGCCTTCAGCTCCAATCCTATGGTGTGACAATTTGGGAGCCACATACCTATCTGCGAATCCAGTTTTCCATGCCAGAACTAAGCATGTGGAAGTGGATTTCCACTTCGTTCGAGAGAAGGTTGCTCAAAGAAAGCTATCTGTCCAGTTTATCTCTACAAATGATCAAATTGCTGACGTGTTCACAAAGCCACTGTCATCAGAGCGTTTCCTATTCTTGAAGTCCAAGCTAAGAGTTGGTCCCCGGCCTTAGCTTGAGGGGGAGTAATAGTCAGTATATCTAAGTCGTATGGGCCCGGCCCTAAACATATATCAGCCGGCCCTAGTATAGATCTATAGCCGGCCCTAGTACTCCTATATTGATCTATATATATGTCTCTATTGTATTCCTCTATTTCATCACAATCAATACACAATCAATATACAATCTTTGACCTTGTTTAACTTTCCGATAGGTAGTTTTATTTCCAAAGTAAGAAGAAAAGGTTTGAAAAGTCACAGAATAACTTTTAGCAAAACTAAAAAAAATTCATCATTTTACCTGCTGGCATCTGGTGCATATCCTATGGTATAATATGTTAGAACCACCCATATTCCTGATTCCATAAAAGATAATGGAATTTTAAGTACCCAAATGGGAATAGCAAAAGCCCATGATGGATATAATAGCGAGTCTCTATGTTTATAGAACACTGGAAGCCTGATTACAGTCAATACAAGCTCAGCCATTCCATTAAACATCACAATAAGGAGAGCAAAGAAAAGAGACCCAAAAAACTTCCCTCCGTCTTCTAATCTTCCAACATGCATCTTAGTCCTAAAGAACACGGCCATAGCTACCAAGGACATAAACGTCAACTGAAACGTTTTAAATATGTAAAGCATAGAGTTACGCTTTGTTAACAACCACTCTTTATGAAAACACGCCTTCAAAAGCTCAAGGTTGGATATTCCATACTTATCTTTCACCAGTGCATCAGGATGTGTTATGGATTTATCATAAGGCGTAGAAATGTCCATTTCGAGTTTCTCTCCAATGTGGAAAGATTTGAAAGCCTGTGCAAATTCATGGATCGGGATATATCTGTAAGGTTGCTCAGTCCTGAACCAATATTGTTCTTGATCTTTCCTTGAAGTTACCTCTTGAAGAAAGTCAGCTACCCCCTTTCTTTCAGGACATTTGAAACCCATGCACTCAAAAAATTCAAGAACATTTTGACAAGGACCTTGATATACAATCTGCCCTTCTGACATCAATATGACATCATCGAAAAGTTTGTATGTTTCTGGATCAGGTTGCAAAAGCGATATAACCATGGTTAAATCCATTATATGCACCATTTGTCTCAAGACATTCATGATATGATAAGTGGTGGAACTATCCAATCCAGTTGATATTTGGTCCATGAAAAGAACTCTTGCTGGCCCAACTAACATCTCTCCTGTTTCACATTGCAATCAAAATGTCGCATTTTATTAATTCGATGTAGTTGAAAAAATATGTTAAAATCTTACAACTAATTAACAAAATAATGGTTTGCTTTGGGCATTGCAGGTATCTTGAACAAGCCATTAATGAAAAAACATACCCGTCGTAAGACGTTTCTTTTCTCCACCAGATATACCTCGTATCATTTGATCACCAACCATAGCATCAGCACATCTTTCTAACCCAAGTATCTATCATATGACAATGCCAAGCATCATATATACGCATATATAATCCATAAAAGACATCTGAGCCGAAATAAATAATAATGAAACCTTGAGGATATAATCAGTGATCACACTGGTTCCCTTGGCTGGAACAGCCATGGCTGCCATAAAAGCATCGATATCAGGATCGGGTTGATTCCTGCTTCTTTCTCCCTCTTCAGGACGTCTGTGAGCGAACCGTATCTCGCTCCACCACCTAAGCATCTTCCTGCAAAATCTAACGTCTCTCTCACTGTCATCTCCCCAGTATGAACATTATGAGGACTTATATAAGCACAAGTTCTTTGAGGAATAAACTCAAACAGTTGGTGCCCACAATACGAAACATTTCCAGATACCTGTTTCCAGATACCAAACACTTAATAATCAATATAACAAGCAATAATCAGCTACTAATTTGTTAAAAGTTCACCAAACAATTTATTTACTTCAAGATTATGATCAAGCTTCCCTGCAAGTGCTAGCAACAAGGTTGTTTTGCCTGCACCAGGTGGGCCCAGAAGAAGTGTCAATCTTGATGGTTTGACAATGCCACTAATGGATTGAAGTATTTTGATCTTTCTCTTCTTGGAAGGGATGATTCCTATGCATCCCAATGCGCTCTAAACATCATAAACAACAACAATTATAATAATAATCATCAAGAATTGAAGACTAACATGATGATAATATCAAGTAAAGATCATTGATTTGAAGGAAAATTATGTAATGTACCTCGATTGAATTGAAGATGGTGTTGAAGAGAGATGGAAGAGCTCTGTGACCAACGTAAACATCTCCTTCGATTGATAGATTTTGGTATCTTACTTCAATCTTTGGTGTCTCCACCCCAACCCTACACCAAATTCAAAACCCTAAATACTCAATTTTTCAATCTCATTATTATTATTATTATTACTTTATTTATTTGATAGGATATTAAATATAAGTATTTTTAAAATTTATAACATTTTATTATCCTTTGTTGATGGGTCCATTTCCTTGGACAGGTTAGGTTTGTAGTTTCCTGATTAGGGTTTGCAAAATGTGAACAGAAGAAAGAGGGATTGTATATATCCAATACATTGATTTTCAATTGAACTCAAGGTTAAACTAACGGTTAGGTTTAAACTAGGTGGCGTCATGTGTTTTTTTTAGTGTCTACTAGACACGAGTATTGAATAGTCTTGTGATAATTTTCTTACATTTAGTACGAATATAAAGGTATAAATAAAAATAAGAGTGAAACTCGTATGTTGTTGCATCGGAAAACACTTAGCGTTTTTAGCTAAATAAAAGCAACTTACAATTCCGTATTATTTTTGTTGGTTTATTAATAATTTAACATATATACTTGTTTTATTTATATACTCAAATGTCTTTAATGCAAAACGTCACAACATCAATTTCAAAGTTGGTTTTATGAAATTTAAGAATTTAGTTATAAATCCAAGATTTAATATTATCATATTTATTTCTTTTTGGTTAAGTATACTAATATATAAAATATTAATATATAATAAAAATAATTAAAGAATAGTTATTATATGTACATATAAAAAGTATGATTATAAACAAATATAAAAATACGTATAAAAAATAAAATTTTAATAATTTAATAATAAACGAACCGAGCCCGAGCCGAGCCCGAGCCAAGCTCGAGTTTGAAAATTATATAACAAGTCAAGCTAGAGCTTTGGAAATAAACTGCAAACGAACCGAACTCCAGTTTTCTAAAATCAAAACGAACCGAGCTCGAGCCTAAACGAGCTTGGGCTCTGCTCGTCTCGTTTACACCCTAGTTGGTATTGCCCATATGTGCAAATAATACTTAAAAAGGCCGGCTCAAAATAAAACAAAATTTTAATGGTGTCCATAATATTGGAGAGTTTATAATATAGAGTTCATGATTATTATAATATATTTATAATAATCATTTAAGATATAATTAATTGATTTATCTTCTACTTAGTACGATGTATTTTTTTTCTTTTGCATTTAAGAAAGATTTGCAACACTATATAAAAACCTGTGAGTAAAACTAAAGTAATGGTTCTTACTAACAAAGCCATTCACAAACAATATATGTATTCTGATTGAAAACTATAAAAACATCATGCTTTTTACTAAAACGTATAATAAACAAATGAATAAATATACCCATTTATATCTTACTCGTAGAGTAGGATACAAGAAAAATAAGATGAAAGTTAAATATTATCTCTATCTCAAAAAATAAATAAAAAAAAATACAATTCTCCAAGCATTAAAACAATAAAAATAAATAAAGCTAAAGAAGAGAAAAAAAACTATTACC
Organism: Flaveria robusta; assembly: GCA_025506415.1. Taxonomy (NCBI): domain Eukaryota; kingdom Viridiplantae; phylum Streptophyta; class Magnoliopsida; order Asterales; family Asteraceae; genus Flaveria; species Flaveria robusta. The sequence continues at coordinate 7,489,224 of CM046473.1, forward strand.
TGTCAATCCTTTCTTTTAATCTCTTCAAAAAGTTTTCTTGATCATCTACAAAATCATCAAGCAACTCCTTCTGCGGCTTGAACTGACTCCTCTCCTCCTCTGAGCTATCAATCGCCGCCATACCATCAACTGCTCGACTCCTGCCTCCACGCGTAACCGCCAACGTAACGAGGTGGTGACCGGAAGTTTCGTATGATGCGTGATGGAGCTAGAGAATGAAAAGATAGACGGATGGATATGAAAAGCTAAGAGAGAAAGAGAGACGTACCCACCAAAATTATGCACCAAAGAATTGGGTTTATATATAATATAATGCAACACTGCATGCATGAGCTAAATCAAAGGAATAGATATGTTAAAAGTAGGAAATATTTATTAAATATATTATATTTTTCCGTATTTAATATATATTATAATATATACAAAAGGTAAGCAGTCGGTTTAACTTGTGAAAAATAATATAGATGTCGGTTTAACTTGTGAAAAGTAATATTAGACTCGAAAATAAAAACTAAAATATAATTGTTTATAGATAAGTTATGTTTGACTGTTTGTAGTATATCAATTCTGTGGAAGGAAACGTAAATTCATATATAACCACTAAACATGTAATTCGGAAGTAAAGAAATCAACTTTAATTCTTTGATTATGGAGCGGAAAAAAAATTACCAGAATAGTTAGAAACAATTATCTATCACTATATTTATCTTTATCACGAACTTATGTATATCTCTATAGATGGTGACAATGTTGTAAAAGTCGTTAGGCGCTGTCAGGTCGGTCGACTAGGGAGTTACGAGTATTCGTTTTAGGCGGGGAGTACTCGGACATAGCAAATTATAAAGAAATTAATTTTTGAAAAATTTTACATATATCAAATATCGTAAATTTACTAATATTTATAATAACATATGTGAATATCAATATAAATTAAAAGGATGCATTTTCAAATACTTGAATATTTTAAAAATTAATATTTATTTTATGATATTATAAACATTATAAGTCTTTAATAGTCTTATTTCAAGGTATCTACATGAGAAGGAACAAAAATCCAACAAAAAACAATGAAAAATAATGAAAATTGACAAAAAACAGCAAGAATCCGAGTTTTCAAGCTTGTTTGTGTTTATTAATGTTTGTTTGTGTTCATTTTTATTTGTCAATTATGTTCATTTATTTTTGTCCCTTTGTGTTTGTTTATGTTTGTGAATTGTTTGTTTAATTAATGAACATGAACGAACACAAAAATTTCTTTTTTCTTAAAAAACGAACATGAAAAAAATTATGTTCGAGTATGTGTTCATGTTTATGTTCGGCTAAAGTTAAATGAACGAGCACGAACATATCGATGTTCATGTTCGTTCAATTCATTGACATCCAAATATAATGGAGAGATCAACACAAAACAAGAAACTCATGGGAAGACCTTAAAAATCTCCTCCAGCTAATCATAAAATTTATAAATATATATATTTTTTAATTATCTAATAAAATGTTTGAGCAAATTATGATTTTCTTATTTCAGGTCATTGTATATATTTTTAATTTTATTTGTTTCCAATCATTACAAGACTCATATTAAGTTACGTACACATAACTCTTTAGCTTTTACATAAACTAATATATGTATATGTGTGTGTGTTTGTGTGTTTGGAATGTAATCTATAGATAACATACGAACAGAGTCACTTTAGTCTTGAAGTCTTCATTTTCCTTTTTCTGGGCTAAAGTGGAACGTTAAGTTTGATGTCAATTTTTTTGTTTGTATTGTACATCTTGGGTTACAAAGCGATAGGCCACTTTTACCTCACATGAATTAACACGTTCCTTAAGAAAACCTACCCATACTCTTCATCATGTTGTTGTTCTTTGATGTGATTTGTTTGGTAATTTTCTTTTCGATTTAAATTTTATAACTTTTTGATTTACCTTACATCGTTTACGGTGGTGAGGGTGTTCTATGGAAGTACTTAAAACTACCCAAAGAAACAACCAACCAAAATATGTCTATCTTACTTTCTCTCAAAACAACCAAAAGTATTCAAAAAAACGGTTTTTTTTTCCTAAAACAACCTAAGCCATGTACATAAGTAAAAATAACAAAGAATATAAAAATTATTCCTTTCATGAAATCTTATTCTAAACATTTAAAGATATTATCCATATCCTTAATTACTTTAAAAACCATTCCTTTAACACCTAAAATCTCGTTCTAAACATTTTATCAATGTATATTGGTTTTCAATAAAGTATTCCTTCAAACCTTACGTCCAACTTCAAAATCACGAGACACATATTTATTTTTGATTGCACACTTCTTTATACTTCGTATAATGAGGTATTTTTGACAACAAATTCAAAGTAACGAGAATCCATATCATATGAATCGGAGATACACAATAAAACAATGGCTAAAGCCTTGAATTATGTTTTGTTATTTTGAATAGAAGATATTCATTTGTGTAAAAAGGAACATGTTGCCCGTTCATTTATAGGGTTAATGCATATTTTTTTAAGGTATGATCAAATGACCATTTAACAGTTTATTGTCTTGATGTTTGACTTCTAGACCTATGGTTGAACCGGATAGGCACTATTAGAGCACTTGTGACATTGTCCTGCAGCAGCCACTAGATACCAATCTAGGCATAGAACACACCCACACAACTCTCATAAAATAATCCTTTATTATTGACTTTCCCTATTTGAAGTGTTTTGTTTGTCAATCTCGCAAGCAATAGTGGAAGATTTTAATTGGATGTGTATCTTTTGTAAACGTTTATACTCTATGGATTTCTTATATTTTCAATACAAAATTATATCGTAGAAGCTATAAATTTTTTTTATTTATTCATAATGAAACCTGATTTTTTTTTCTACAAAGGCAACATATACGAGTATGTTCAATTAAAAAAACAAGTAAGGGTAGGTATCGAGTTAGACTAGATTTGGTTAAAATGAGTTCAAATGTACCACCACCCTAGTCAGAACACCGTACAATGGTGAGAGTATGTTTGGTGGATGCCCACTATACAACATTGTAAACAACAAAGAAAATAAGGGTTTGTGGAATGTGTTTGGATGGTTTGGCTAAGGTGATAGACGAGAGGTGCGATAATACCACCACCAAGTGTGGAAGAGAGCAAACGTATTGCATACTTTTTTTCTAGCAACATTATATACTCATTAGAAGTGAAGTTTACACTTCAAAATCATTTAATTATTATGCTTGAAACAGAAGATTTATTAACCTAGTTTAATATAATACAATAATAGTTATATAAGATATTTGTTTACTATTTAAATATCCTAACTACCATAAATAAAAATGTAATTTAATATAATACAATAATAGTTATATAAGATATTTGTTTACTATTTAAATATCCTAACTACCATAAATAAAAATGTAATTTGTACTATTATAAAAGAATAATATTATAGAACAATGTTGAACAAAAAAGTCATTTTGTTAAAACTTTAGGATGTTGGGTACAACTTTTAACGTATAGGATACAAGTGGGTATGCATGTATATCTAATTTGTCCCCATTAAATATGATGCATGCACTTAATTTTATTCATTTGATATTATAATTTAGTATTAATTATTTAATAATTGACGCATTTATAAAAAAATAATTAAATGATTTATACTAAATAGACTAAACAATTTTATTATTTAATAACATAAGTTTATTACTTAATCTCTCTATTATCGTCGCCGTTATTGTTATTATTAGGTTTTTAAATAAAAAGCACACATCATCACTTTTTATTTTTTTGATATTTATCATCATGTATCTTAAATAAAATAGAAATGATGAATATCCAAGTATCTATATAAGATCAATACTATATTATGTTAAGCTTTAACAAAGTCTATAACATAACTATCATAGTAGATTTATATGACTACTTGGACAAGATTATATATTTTAAAGCAATTAATTATATTACAATAAATAACTCAATGACAAAAGGATGAATCATAAATTAATCTCCTTTAATACAATGACTAGTAAGATGTTATTCTTATAATGTATGTATATCTTAGTTGTTATATTAACAATGTCGCGTGTTCAGATTTTTAGAAATCAAGTAACTAAGACATAAACCATAACTATTTTTAAGTTTGATATATCAATATGTAAATTTTCAAAACTAGTATACATTACTACATATAAGAGTAAATCATAATGGTAAAAAAAAACAAATATTAACAAGAGCGCATCCCATATTAATATTCAAGCGGCTATAATTTCGAAAGTTGTAGACAATTGGTGGGGCGGGGATCTCATAGTTAAATAGTCGGTTATTGGATACATAATATAAATTTTAGCAATATATATGTAGCATTGAAATAGATTTTATACATATGTTGATGGCTTCCTTGGTTGTTCACGTGTTGCATGTTCACCCGCTTCCTTGGGATCTCATATGTTGATTGACTAATATACCCCTACACTCATTTAAAATAGGTTATAATTTTAATTTATTAACTACATTGCTCTTATTTAATCTAGCCATTTATTGCATTTGATCTATGGTTAATTAATTCTATTTCTCCTCTCTTCTCTCTCCTCTCTCTTTTCTCATCTCCATCCTTAGAAATTCACATATATGTAAGTTAATATATTATCATATTACGGGACCAACATAAACACTAAAAACACCATTATGTTAACAAAAAAAAACAAGTCTTTTTAAATATATGTAAATCAGTATAGTTTGAAAGATATATGTTAAAAGTTTGCATATTATATATATATATATGTATATATATATATATGTAACTTAATATAGTATTAACTTGGTGTATCTAGCAAATCAACCACAAGTAGTGTAACTTAACTTATTTATTTGATAACAATTAGCATATATGTCATAAGGTATTGTACAAACTCAGGCTATTAACTTACTGAATCAAATTTACATATATGTAATGACTTGATGTATATATAATAAAATCAATACAACCAAACTATAAGTTACATGTTAGTAAATTTACATATATGTAAATTTTCAACACATGTGTAAATCAACTATTTTACATGCTAGTAAATCTTCACCACATACCTAAAGTGACTATTTACACATGTGTTAACTCTATTAACACATTGCATACAACTAGTATTGCAAATGCAACCAAAGTTGAAATAGAGCCAATATTAAATTCAAGAAATCATATATAAAATCCAAAATTTATAATGTGACGAAGAAAAAAATAAAGAAACTTGATTTCTAATAATGAATTACAAATCTAAACTCTAAAAATATTTCATATTGTTAATACATCAATTTCCAATATCAAACATTAATACTTACTTCTTCACCACCGTCCACCATCACTTGTTGTTGTGTCTCCGTCACTTGTTGACATTTGTCGCCTGCTTGATTCAGATATGTATTTGATTCGGATATGTGTTTAGTCACAACGATTCACAGTCGAATCTTGATTAATATATGAGGAACCGGTCTCGTTCGTGAGAATCATGATTAGAATCTCATCTTCGGTCACCAATCTATCCTTATGGATCTGCTAACACTTACCATGTTGCTAGATTTCTTCTTATCATCAAAGTATATAAGGACAATTATAAATGATACATCACCTTTGCTAATCGATTTTGATTTGATTCAACTTTGAATCTACATTAAAAAAAAAAAAAAAAAAAAAAAAAAAAAGAGACAATGATTATTAAGAATACAACAACTATGAGCATATTAAAAAAATCAACTTCTCGGAACTTTTGATCTTCACATATATTGATTTCGAGTTATTCATTTATTTGAAATTAGAAAAAGTGAAGGTTGCCAAATAAAAAGTAGACAAAATAGGCAAGTTATAACGCATTCAAATTATGAAATTACAATATTGTCCTTTATTTAAAAATAAATAAAAAATAAAATCTATTTAAATCAATGGTTAACAATCGTTCATTACCCTATATAGGATAGAGAACGAATGTTAACCCTTGTTTATTACGATAACCTGTTAACCAAACTAGTGGTACACAGCAAGCCACGTCATCACTCTAAGTTAGAGTTACAATGGTAAACTAGTGGTCCATAATAAATGTTAAATTTTTTTTAATAAAATAAAGCAAGACTATACTCGAATTCAAGATATTAATATGATCTATTTAATAGTGTAATTTGTATAAAAAAATAACATTATGCAAAAAAGTTAAGACGGTTTTAAAAAAAGGGTAAAAATTTTAAAAAATAGAGGGAAAATTGTTACATCAGTGGTGTAACACGGTGTAAAAGTTAGTTACACTACATAATCATAGTGTAAGTGTTTGTTACATTAGTGTTAACGGGTTATCACAATAAAGGTGGGTTAACAATCGTTCATTCCCCTAAATTACACCATTAAATAGATCATTTTAATATCTTTAATTTGAGTATAGTCTTGCTATATTTTTTTTAAAAATTTTTAACGTTAATTGTGTACCACTAGTTTATCACTGTAACTTTAACTTACAGTGATGACGTGGCCTATTATGGACCACTAGTTTGGTTAATGGGTTATCGCAATAAACAAGGGTTAACATTTGTTTTATCCTATATATATATATATATATATATATATATATATATATATATATATATATATAGGGTTAGGTTCAAATGTAAAACAAGAGAAATTATGTAAACCAATAAACCAAATCTGCATCTTTGATTTATGAAGATTAATGGCTCATATTTTTTTAAATAAAATAATAAAAAGTTGTACTTTTATTGGAACATGTGTACAAAAAGTCAAACAAATATAAGTCATTGATCTCGTAAATCAAAGGTGGAGATTTGGTTTATTGGTTTACACAATTTCTCTTGGTTATTTTTAATTTTGTTAAAGATACAGATATATACTCCAACAATATCTTACATTTATTAGTAATTTTGTTTTGATGAGCACGTATCTCTACGGATAATAATAATCCCTTTCCTGGCTACAAACCCTAGAACATCAAGTCTAATCGTGGCCTCCCCCTTCTCTATTATGTTGTTGCGGCTACAGTGCTACCATCGTGAGCAAATTTCCGAAGAGTGGTCGGACTTAATCAGATGTTTAGAGGCTGTTACGTTGTGATTTAAGGAATTTAGCAAGATCATCATCAGTTGTTACTCAACAATGAACATAGGGATTTCTTGAAATCTGTTTCATATTTCTGCACTATTATGGTTATTTGTTGGATGTTCATATCTTAGCATGCTATATGTTCCATAAAGGACATAACTAAATGAGTTACCACACCATAAATAAACACATTAGACTCATGAAATAAATCAAGGTCAAATGAACAAAATCCATATAAAAATCCCAAAAAAAGAGAATTTAGAGAAGGGTCACTTAGGTTTAGTAGCAAGTTCATCATTAATGACAAAGATTTGACAACATTTATATCAGTAGACCCAAATAACACATTTATTTTTGTCACACAATGATTTTGATGAGTGAAAATGCTACCACCAACAACAATTTGTCTTCGTGGCGATACCCAATCGAATCACAAATTTAAGAACTTTTGATCCCTGTTTAGGAATCGGCTTGACACCATGAAGAATGAACATCTATGATCCACCAGAGTATAATGTGGTCTATCATGTATCAACATTTACATGAGAAAAATGGTAGTTTGAAATAGAAGTAGGTGGGAGTTGGTTTGGGTCATATGTATTTGCTTTATTGTTTAGTTATCAAAAGGTGATCATTCCAAAAATACTCAACATTAATTTTAGAGAAACTTGCATAAATAATCCACTTGATTAACATTAAATATTTGGTTTTTAAACTTTAAAAATTATAAACTTAATTTAAACTTTTCAATACTCATTGCACATCTGGTCCTTAATATTAAATTCATTTAGTTTTTATGCATTTTATAGTTTAAGCTAAATTTTAAGTTTAACTTTACAAACAAAAGTGCAATGCTTATATAAAAATTGAACTCACTTTGCAAATTTTTAAAGTTGAGGACCAAACTTATAATAACTACAAAAAAATTTAAAATAACTTTGCAATTTTCAAACCACTAATCAAACCACTAAGACTGTTTATACAATTTTCTTTAAATTTTAAAGTTAGTAGAAAATACGAATGTGTGGCAACCATTAAAGGAAGATGATTGTGTGTTTAATAAAGATCAATAACACTAATCCAATAGTCTAAAGGACAAAAAGCATAATTTTAACTTAAATTTTCGTGCCACAATACCATCAACCCACTCTTTTAAACCACTAAATATTCCATAAAACTTCCATCTTATAAAATATTCTAAGGTATACAAAAGTAGTCATTTTTAAATAACCCAAAGTTCAATTTAAGCGCACATCATTTCCCTTTACGTTACACATCTTGTTTACCAAATGAATGTATTCATGTTGTTGATTGATTTAGTCCGCTACACAATCTTTCGAACATATTTGCTTATGAATGCATAATATGGGAGACGAACATATGAATAATAAGGAACACATTCCTCTCATGTCATAGAGATGATATTCCTGGACGCTCGTGATTCAAATCAATGTAGATGCATGGTGACGTCAGTGGTGAGTGGTGAAATACATTTGTACCTAGCGCTGTTCAAATAGCTCAATGCTCGAAACTCGTTAAAAAGAAAAAACTCGAAAAGTTGTCGTTCGATTTTGGCTCGGTTATAAACGAGCAGAGCCGCTCGGTTCAGTTTGCAAACGAGCCGAGCCGCTCTGTTCGGTTTGTAAACGAACGAGCACGAGCAAATGTAAGCTCGCTCATTGCTCGCTCGGTTTCGTTCGAATTATTTATAAATATAACTTTTATATATTATATATATATATATATATATATATATATATATATATATATATATATATATATATATATATATATATAATATGCTAGTTTATTTATTTAAAGTTTAAGACATTACCATTATAATTATTTACTACTTTACCCTTGTTCCCTTTTAACTTTTTTAAACATTATTTTTTGGATTTTTGTATACTCGTTCAAACATTGCATCAAAGCGGATATAATGGACGTAAAAACGTCTATAATGGAGGTTGTGGATGTAAGTTTTTCCATCATTTATTAAAACTCAAGTTAAAACTTAAACTTATTTTGTATGTTTTCTTTTGTTACATTGTTAAGTTTAAGTTGAAACTTGAAACTTTTAAATGCATTATTAGTTTTGTACTAGATTGCAATATGAAACCGAGCCAAACCGAGCAAAACCGAGCGCTCGGTTATAAACTGAACCGAGTTCGAGCGAGCATTTTTCGCTCGATTTTTTAAATTCGAACCGAACCAAGTGGCTCGGTTTGTAAACAAACCGAGTTCGAGCGAGCCTTCGTTCGGTTCGGTTAGTGAACAACCCTATTTGTACCTCTCATTCGAAGGAGGCATCTCTACGGCCCAGGCCTCTCATGATTCTAGCTAATGGTAAGGTTATGCTCACCAGCTCAATGGTGCTAATGCTACATTTTCAATCATTCCTGCCATAATTGTTTCATTGCATCATCCAACAAACAAACAAACCTAGTGAGTCCCACTCAAATAGTAAGTCTGGGAAGGGTGAAATGAGGGCACACCTTTTCTCTATCTGATGAGATAGAGAGGCTACATCATCCAACACTGTGACCAAATTTATTGGTGAGATCAAATTGCTAAGAACTGGGCACTGTGATAGAAAGAAAATTAAAATGAAAAAAAACAAGCAATCAAATGAACTCCATAGCCAAGAATAGTAGTCAAGGCAAACATAAGAACTACTCTCCTTAACACAACTGAGGCATGAAAGCAGAATCGTTAATCTTTGTTCGACACAAAGTGAGAGCTATGATCGCAGGCTGTAAGGTTGTAAACCAACACCAGGTATATACAAGCATTATTACAACTCATTGCTTTTAACTAAACCATAGTTAGAATACCAAATCAAAATTAATAAATGCAACAGAAACCTTCTCTAACTGCTTCCTGTTATAAAGATTCTAATCAAAACAAGCTTTGAATAATCATAGAAAGAGAAGAAAAAAAACCTCTAATAATCACAATTATTCCTCAAAGTTACAATTCTTAAAGAATCATACCTATTACAGCCACTTCAATAATAAATCGGTTTTTGGTACCACTTTATGACTTATCCGCCTTCACGAGTATGTGTTCTGACTTCTGTGTATGCTACAAGAGGGGCAAATAAAAAAAGGAAAAAATGAGTTTTAAAAGCAGGCAAATATCCTCTCTCAATTCTCAAAAGTAAACAGTACACCGCAAGTGTTTGAACCTTTCCTAATATAAGGCGAGTTTTAACCCATTTACTTGATACTTGGTAGATTTATGTTGTGGTTTATACTGAATAAACTTCAAAAATATTAGCTATGGTGTGAACATGCCAACTAACGTCTATTTTAACACATAAAACCTCTGGAATTACTACTTCAAAGACTCATATTATAAAGGCAGCTGATTGCTTACTAGCCTTGGGCCTGTACGCAGAAAAAGGTTGCATTGTTCTGGAAGTGTAAATATTATGAATCACAGAATTCTATTATATAGGGTACTTCAAGGGATGCTAGGTGTAAATATTTAGATAAATAAATATATAGATGAAGAAAGCGAACAGTCAAGATGAAATTACACGAAAATCCAACCTCGCAGGTCGGTATTCATTGTGCACTTGGTTTCACAACACCCACGATTATCTATTTGTTCTACCGCTTATGCGATCACTCATGTTGTATATGTAACAGTTATTATGCCATTTGATGTTGTCACATGACCTTCAAATTACATATACTGATCTTCACATTTATTGCGAAGCTGAGAATACCACTGAAAGATCAAGTTATATATGATATTGCAGCCATCATATCACACCATAAAAGGGTCCAAAATAAGATGCAATGAACAAAGTTATTCAACATATTGTAAAATAACGTTGACTGTCTTACCAATCACTATTCAATTCGATTTGATTCAAGGAATGAGTCATATGCTGACATCCTCAGGGTAACTGCCTAGCACACTCAAGAATGTAGCAAACTCCTGTGCAACATAATAATATAAAAAATTCTCTGTGTTGAATGTCAATCGAGTGAAGTCAAGATCAAGTTATATTTAAACCTACCTTAAGATGCGAAAGTGCATTTTGGGCCCTTTGGTCTGCCATAGATGCTTGGAAGTCAACATAGAAAAGGTAAGGGAAAGACCTGTACAAGAATAGTAAGTGCATTGATTAGCTTAAAAGGAAACTGGTTGAAAGTCACGCAAATATACTAGTAAGCATAAACATGTTATTTCATTTTATTTCCAATTAAATATATATATTTTATATTACCAGCATTTGATACACTTAACTAGTAATTTATAATATTATAATTTTGGACCAATAAAAGGAAGGGAACCAAAAATTCCTTTACATACCCAGGGATCCCATTGGTAATTTCATTATGTGCAGGTAAAGCCTGCCTTTGCAGAGGACGACTTTCAATCTGCATTTAGGTAAATTATACTCTAAAAAATTAGCAACACACTACTAGAAACAACAGCAAACTGTTAGTGACGAAAAATTAAGTAACCTGCCTTAGTAAGATTTATTTGTCTCATAGCAAACACAGCAAGTGCCTTGAAAAGCATCCCAGGACCCTCATCAAGCGAGAAGACAATACTTGTCTGAGAAATAAGTTCATATATTACATGTTAAGAGGGTACAAAATAAAACTGCATAACAGGAAAATGCTTTTTTTTTTTCAAGCACCACCAGTAAGCAAACCTTGAATGGTCTATCTGTACGAGGAATTATGGGTTCCCTTGCCAGCATTAAGAATCGAGTCACATTATCTGAATAATCCTGAAAAAGAAATCATACAAGTTTGATTTACAGTTGCTGAGAATGAGATGTGGTACCTTTGACCAAATTAACTTATATATAGTTATCAGGGATAGTTTTATATCTAACAGGTCATGCAAAGGCACAAACTATAGCCGAAAAGAATATCGGTTAAATGTGCCAAGCGGGTCAAAAGTTACACAAAGTGCACTTTTAACGCATAAAACCATCTCCATCATTCTATTATATATGTTGACTCCCACTAGAGAGCCATCCCTTTCTCTCTTTATGCAGCGTAGTGGACGGATGAAAGAATGTAAGAGATTATTAATGAAATAATAAACTTCACTATAATTATATCTGACACAATAAATATCTGCTAAAAGGTAAATAAAAAATAGGAAAGAAAGGTATTTTGGGTCAACTGAGCCTGACTTGACCTGTTCGCCATAAACCATGGAAAAATACCCATTTTGACAGGTTAACGACTCGCCAATTTTGCTTAGAACCAAAGAACATTTATCCTACAACTTGAGGTACCTGAATATCTTGAAGAAGCAAATTTAATCCATAAATCTTAGCAGCAGCAGCACTAGCAACTGCTCCAGTATCATCAAGTTTGTGGAGAGCAACATGCTGCCGGATGAAAGACAATATAAAACATTAGTGAATAATAAACTACAATCCACAACGGAGATGTTAACAGAGTTGGCCACAGAATATAGTTAAAACATTTTGAACAATTATTCATACTAGCTAAATTAATACATGTCACTAGGTACAACTCTGATATACGGTTACAAACTAAGTAACTAATATGTTCATTAATCCTAAAGCTTCAACAGAATAAGCTGAGCACCTTAATGTAGCAATCATATCAATACAAGCATCAACAGTTTGCAAAAGCATTTATTGTGGCATGATATAAATACAAGGAGCAAAGCCATGTACAATGACAAATAAAACCGTAGCAAACATTAATAGAGGTCGTAATACGGTCATTATAAGTGGGACTGTCAATGGATTGGGTCTTGATCCAGATCTGCTACGATCCAACCATTTACACCTCCAATGAATAAAATGGTTCATTAATTCGATAATAGACCCCTTGAGGTTACACAAAGATGGGTGAGTATAAGAGTAATTCTTTATTACAAACCTCTAATCCTAATTGGAATTTATAGACAAAAAAAGCTAAAAACAGGAAGAGGATTACTAATTTTATCCTCCCTGAAAATCAAAGACTGATTTGACTCGATCCAAAAGGGCATACTAGGTGCTTGACTTAGCTCTCGCTTTGTGTAGGGTCCGGGAAGGGTTGGATCGCATCCTGATCTAACGTACGCAGCTTTACAACAACACATTGTTTAGGAGGCTGTTTCCCATGGCTTGAAGTCTTGAACCGATGACCTCGAGGTCACAAAGCAGCACCAACGCCCGCCATCATTAGACCCAATCCCGAATCGATCACCTCTACAGCGATTAAATCCTTCTACTAACTAGAGATTCTCTCTGATTTCTACAAGATCTAACATGTTAATCCATTTTGTTGGAATACAATTAATATAAAGCTCAAAATAACACACTATTTTTGTGAAAACACCCTCACAACTCTTTTGTTCTTATTAATAATTGAAAACCCACATAAAAAACAATAGCCCTACCAATCTATTAATACTAAACTAACTTGCAAACCAAGCTAACCTAATTAGACTCAAACGAGGAAACAAATCAAAACAAATCTTTAAATTAAGCACCTAATCAAATCACCAAATCAAACTTAAAAATTAAAGCCTCATCTAACTTACTCCCCAAGTTACACATTGCTTCTCATATGAGCCGGAATTAGAATTAATTCCATCATCCTCTGTCTTAATCCAAATTTGGACCCGTCACTTCATCAAAGTAATGTTGGTTCATCCTCCTCTTAAACCAAAGTTGCTTCTTCTTCCTTCTTCGTAGAATATTCTTATGCAACATAACCACACTCGTTGCAATTATAACATCTAAACTTTACTTTTGTCCTAATTCTCCCTTCGGATTTCATTATGTTGAAATTAGCCTCGGCCTCTGCCATAGCCACGACCTCTACCTCGTCCATATACACACATGTCTTGATTTGAGTACCATCATACACAATGTCCACAACAAGTTTCTTCTTTCTTTTATTCTTGGCATCGTGTTAGCGAGCAACAACTTGCTTTGATCATTATTACATGCCTCATCTTTCAATTTGATCTATTCCTCATAGGCTTTAAGTCTACCGATAGCTTCTTCAAATGCCATACGTTGAGATCGTAATATTGTTCGATTAAGGAAAAATATTTGTATGCATTTGTTGTAAACAGAGTAAACAATTATTCTAATGATCACTGCATCCTCTAAAGTCGATCCAAGGCTGCTAATTTTCGCACATACCCGCTCAGCAGTAAGAACTTAATTAACTATCTCCTCCATTTCAAAAATGTTGAAGCTCTCTTTTTAAAGCAACTAATTGTGTCTTTTAAACTCTATCAGCACCTAGAAATCTTACCTGTAAAGCCTTCCAATTATTGTTCGCCTTTTGGTTCTTAGCAACTTGAAAGAGTATATCTTCTGGTAATGCTTGAAATAAGAGTGCCCTTACTACCTTGTTCTTTTTCTCGTCCTCGGCTTCACCAGTCCTGCGGTCAATTGCTTCCCACAACTCAAATAGTCCAAGTGTTATAGTTCGTTGATGTCAATCGTGGAACTTGAAGCATAGTACTATTGTTTTCTCAAAGCGGAACAAGCGTTGCACTACAAGGTGGATTACTTGCTTCCGTCATGTTCAATTCAAAATTCTCAAAAGAAGATTGTTGTTTTCGTCCTAAAGCGAAATTGCGATCACCCTTTTTTCCCCGATTTGTTGTCCAAAGCAAAGATTACCAACACCAACTATTTTTACACATATAATAAAGTTGTCCACCACCTCACAAAACCCTTTTTCATTCTTCTCAAGATTTGTGCTAACTAAGGAAGATTTGCCGCTTACTTTCCTTTTTCCTCTTAGTTTTTTTCTTTGACTCCTTAAGTACCAAATTCACAAGAACGAAAAAAACCTTCTAGCAACCAATTGTTGTGAATGCCGCTACTCGAACTTCCCAGAATAAACTCCATAAAACTCACAACATCTTACTACACTGATCACGAGTTATTTTTCAGATATCTAATCACACCCACACATGTGATTAAATCTAAATGTAATGACCAAATACACGGGTTGATCCACTTTTCTTTGACTATAAACTCCTCTTTGACGTTAGTGTAAACTGTTTACGGTAGCTACGAGTTTCTATATCATCAACGCTCCACAAAATAGAAACCGATATGTGACTGATCTTGCCTTATTTGATCACCCTTTGATCAAATTACAAGATTCCACACCTTTTCTGATCAATATACTTTACTGGGACAGGTCTTTGTTTGGTTTCACAAGTCTAGATCTGTCTTTGACAGACTGATCTTCTCCTTCTCGCTTTGATAGCAATTGTCAAAATACAACTGATATAAAGCTCAAAAGTAAAATGGAAACACTTCCACGACTCTTTTGTTTGTAGAAATAATTAAAATATCCACACCAATTTTTGCTCCGATCTTTTGGACTTATGCTACTAAAAATTAGATGTGTTATTTGTTCTGTTGTTACATGCATTATTTTTTCACAACAAAAGGTTATTATGGGCCGAGGTCTTGATGGGTGCAACCCTCTTAAGGTATGGGTAAGGTTCGCCTCATCTCACCCTCGAAAGACCCCACTAATTGTGTGGGAATTCTACTGGGCATGTTTGTTTCTTTGAAAATCCATACCAAGAACAATAGCCCCACCAATGTTTTATACTAAAATAACTTGCAAACCAAGCTAACATAACTAGACTCAAACAAGGAAACAAAAAGAAATCTTTAAATTAAGCAACTGATTAAATCATCAAATCAAACTCAAAACTGAGACCCCATCTAACTTGCTCCCCAAGCTTCACCTTGTTGCTAAAATGAAATGGAATCAAGATTAATTCCATCACATTTAGGCAAATCAATACTTGGATTGGTATATGATCCATCCTTTACGTTCACCTAGTCCCACTCCACCCCCCGCCCTAGTCCATCCTTTAGACATCAATATTTGCATGCCCACATCCCAATGGATAAAATACAACAAACAACAATTTGTTCATCACACTCCATACAAAAGAGAATATTAGCCAATAGTGAAATAATGTTCCTAGTGACATATATTGGCATTGCCAACTAATAAGCCATAAACTTGTTGAATACTTCATCATTTTCTTTATGATATGACAACCATAAGGATCCTGCTACCAGACTTGATGTTTTGCAGAAGTAATAACTATCCATGCTTTGTAAATAAAAGCAATGACAATTAGTGAAAATGTTGATTAATAAGGTTGATGCTAAAGGATTTTATTATTTAAAAATCCTTAACTAAATGTTATTTCTCCACTCTTATTGTTTATCTAATGTGAGATAAAACATGACAAATATATAACCAAAGGCCCAAATAGTATAGAATGCAATCTCATGTTGCTAGGATGATTTAGATAGTAAACAGTTTAGGAAATTTTATTATATGCATAAAATAATTGAAAATCTTCGACCTTTTTATCATATTCTTTTTCAAACCATTCATATTTATGTTGCTATATTATTGCCAACTAGCAATGTAAAAGAGCATGTTGGTACCTTTGCAGCACCAGCGGTATCATCCACGGCTTCTCTGACTATTCCTAGTCTAGTTAAAGTGTTCTCACATTGGGCAAGAGCCTGTAATAGCATACAAACAAGTATAGGTTATGTTTAAAATGATTAGGGGTGGTTCGAGTTTGCGCTTTGAACATGATTTTGAGTACTAAAAATGAGATTTATGGATGGAAGAAATAGGGTTGCAAGAGGTCATATGTAAATTTACCAAAAGGTTTATAATGGGAGTCAAAGTCTCTCAAATAGATTGAAAGAAGAGGAAAATAGGTAATATTATTTTACCCTTTAACAATAAGTTATAGCAGCCCAAACATAAAATAACGTGTGGTCGAAGTAATACCAATGTACAAACTAAACCTGTGGATGGCTGAGAACCCTTTTCAGATTTTCAATTTCGACACCATGGTTAGCTAGCAAGCAATGACGAATAGCAAGTTTGACTTCCCCAACAATGTGCAATCTGTGTCGAAGTAGCAGATCATAATTCCTATGAATGCTTCCTCCTAAAGAATTCTCAATAGGTAAAACTGCTCGGTCCACAAGCCACCGCTCAACAGCCTGCAGTAACGTGATATATTTAATTACCCAAGTCATTCATGATTTTTTCTATTGGAAGTGCAAGGGTATTTTGAACATTTGGTTAATGGTGAACAATGTGTATTCCTATGCCTTTAAAGTCAACTGTTACTATCATTGTATACAACATGGTTGCCGATGCTATGGAAACAAAAACATCCCAGATGAAGGGCTATCTTCACAACCAAAAATCTCCCATAAATGTCATTACTTATCATCGAAATCAAATGTTAACAGCAAACAGCTTAAGTGAATAACAAACAAGAGAAGACAGAAATAAGCATGATTCCAGAATTTGATCTGGAAAGCGGCGAAAGCCTAAGGCTGCGTTTGGTTGGAAGGAATGGAATGGAATGGAATGGAATTGAGAAACTAGTATAATTTTCAAGTAAAATTATGTTTGAGTGGGTAATGAAATGTAAAACCTAAGGGAATGTTTCATCTCAAATTCCCTTGGTTGTGGGATTTCAAATTCCCTCTCTAGGTGGAAGGATTTTGAAATCCCACAACCAAGGGAATTTGAGGTGAAATATTCCCTTGGGTTTACTTTTAATTGCTCACTTAAACACAATTTTACTTGAGAATTATATTAGTTTCTCAATTTCATTCCATTCCATTCCATTCTTTCCAACCAAACGTAGCCTAAGAGTTTTAAGTGCGTATGTTTAAGTTTTGTCAAACTGTGCTACAGTGCTACACCACAGGGTATGGGAAACAGAAATATGTAAGTTAACCTGGTTCACATTATTTTGTTTTAACATGAACAGGACTAAAATGATTGAACATTAAACAAAGAAGCAAATCACCTTAACAACTATAGGTTAATTATAGAGCGTCCTTCAACCCCAAAAAAACATTAGTTATAACCACATGAGTATCATCTCTCTGCAGATGTAGAAAGAGCAACCACGCAGCTCACAAACTCAGTTCAAACCAAAATATTGTTATGTAGACATAAGAACAGGCTTCTTAACCTAAACTAAATTTAGTTGGATTCAAGGTCAAACTCTACATCAATTTTTTGTTTCTAATTATCAAAAACCATGTCCCTTGGTTAAGATATGAAATGAGTCATTTAATCTACTAGGGTTCATATAGTGATCTGCCAATATCACCATCAAATTTATTCTATATAACAGCTACCGTCCTCCGAAAGTTAAAAAATAAAAACTTTTGTTGGCACGTGCAGGCTGCGATCCTATACTTGCACTTTTGTTGTCAACTTGTGGAAACAGTCAAAAACTTTTCTGAAGATTCTAAACAGAATCTTGATGAAAATATAGCAATGAACTGCTTCAGTTAAGCGCGAAAACAGACCTCAAATGCAGTTTCGAATTGTTCACAAGGAACTGCTTCACAGTTAGGGTAAGCCTTTTCAGCAGCAGATTCACTATATGCCCCTGGAACTCCCTGCCAAAATGCCATTATCAAACCTAACAATCAAACAATTCATCAATCTCAAAAGAACATCCTTCATGAAACGATTGTAACTGACCTGGTAAGCAACACGAATTGGAGAACCCTCGGATGGCAATCCAGTCAAATCGGTAGACGTTAGAGGCCCTAAATTGGATCACAGAATGAATGTGCAAATAGCAAGGGTGAATATGTGAAAAAGAAGAAGGAAAGAGAGATGATGATTACTTGGAAGAGAAGTGCTTTTTCCTTGAATGGAAGATGCGGAAGGTGAGAGTGATGCAGTGAATCTCCGAAGGTGGAGAGGGAAGTTAGGTTTGTTGGGGAGCTTTAGATCGGAAGAGATAGGGTTATGAGGAGGGTTTATTGGGGTTCCACATACGGTGGTGGCCGCCATTGATGGTTTGAAGGTTTCGTGGGATGGTGGTGGTGGTGAGAGCATGTCGACGAGGTTGTTGATGATGATGATTCACAAGATGAATAAATAAGCTGATGGTATATGTATAATATGGTTAAATTCTGATGGTACATGAGTCGAATGACTTGGCTCACCTAGTTTCTAAACCAAGCTGAGCGGAGTCGAGTTGGATAGTTTATTTCGAGCTCGGGTCATTTAACAAAGGCAACTTGTTCGTTTTAAAAAGAGTTATTAGATTTTAATAATCTTAACTTTCATTTGTTGGTCAAGATTAATCTCTACTCAGTAAATATTTACAAACACTCTCAACTTTTAGCTTATTTCCCTCCAACGATCTCGTGCTAACTGAGAGTTAACTCCATTAGTTTTTTATGACGTAGACTACTTGTGTGGCTAAAACACTTAGAAGAAAGTTAAAATCTACCACTAAATCTGTCAATGAAAAACTTCTACACCCTGCAACTCATGAATCTCCACCTTCTGATTTGAAACGCTTGACTTGTTGAAGGTAGATATCAGGTGACGATATAGGATAGATACCCAAAACATACCTAAAGGAGATTGCGCAGCGGTGGAGTTGATAATAAGCTCAAAGTTGGACACATTTTTAGTAAAAACTAACGAAGTTAACTTTCAGTTAGTAAGGATCGATGGAGGAAAATAAGCTCAAAGTTGAATGTATCTGTACATATTAACTTTAGCAATGCACTCAGATGTACAAAGATGTTTTGTTACCTTGGGTTTATCATGATCAGCCATCAAGGCATGGTTAGGAGAAACATCTTCAACCTAGAAGCATCAGTCAAAGCCACCTTATTCAACAGCAATTGCAGCCTGCTACTTGGGTTTCTCAGTCTTTGGAGCTCCATCATTGTGATTTGGTCTAGATTGTGCTTGGCCACCATTTGTTCTTGGTGCCTTGCACTCTCTAGCAAATTGTTCCATTTGGTTACAGTTGTAACACTTCAATTTGCTTTTATCCAGCCCAAACTTTTCACTTGATACATTGTTAGAAAACTTCCTTCTAGTCCTCTAGTAAAACTTCTTGGCTCTATGAGTGAGAAGAGCCATCTGCTGTACAATCTCCATGTACTCTAGGTCATCTGGATGGATACAGTCTAAGTCTTCTAGAGTAAAGAGAAAGTTGCCTGAACTTTCATCAGAAGACACAAAGGCTTGAGAAGTGCTTGTCTCTTGTAATGGGCTTACTTGGATGTAGCTCTCCCTTGGTGTCTTCAGGAAAGTGATGAAGGGGCCCTTGTGTGATTTGTTAGAGTAGCTGAGAAGATGATGCTGAGGTTCTCTGCTATCCCTTTCAACCACATGAAGGGCAGAACTGCAGGACCGGTTGGGGAGGGTATTGCAACAGTTTCACAAGATGTTTAGAGAGTGAACTTGGCTAAACACCTATAAGATCAAATAGGGAACCGACTATATTGAAAACTAAGAACATAAATGTAAAAGAACACAAGCAGATGGTTTTCAAGAATGTTGTATATTGCTCTCAATTTCTATTATAAAGTTACAAAGTGATAATTAAAAATATAAGACCTGAGATACTTTATACTACATCCTACAGCCGGCCATACTTTGAAGGCCAGCTGGATACACTGATTTAGACAACAAAATCAATGTAAAGTCAAAAAAGCAGATTGTCTTTTTGACATGTGACTATAACATGCCATAGCTCACATCCTAATTTATTACAAAAAGGATAAAAGGTACAAAGTAGAAAGTTACAAACACCAGACCATAATCTACAGTTTACTAAAGCATGGACCTTTTCACCAACTTATGCAAGTTGGTGATTCTTTAGAGTGGCAGCGGAAAGTTGGTCAGATTTCTGAAAAAGTAGATAAGAGAAAGCATGGCTTCTCTGTGCTCGGAAGAAATCAGTCTTCTGTCTTGTTGGCTTCGGAAGACTTCATCTTTGGCTTCGGAAGATTTTGGTATTGGATCTGGAAGATTTTACACTTAGAATATTTCTGATGAGAGGAGTGTAAAACTTTCGAAGTAACTTCTGCAATTCACATGCATGCAAGCAGGAAGCTCTTTGTCTACTTTGGTTGCATCAGCCTTTCAAGTATTCTTTACAAACTCCCCCTAGGCTGATGCTACCAAAACAAAGAAGGATACTCAGAAATTGACGGTCCTAATTAGGATCAAGACCATGCCTTTCTTTATCAATTGGGCAGGATCCTTCAGACTCTTATAGTATCTTCTCATGTCATAGAGATCATGTAGAGGGAGATCAAACATGTCTTGCCAGAGATAGACATCTTGACCTCCTTGATCTCTGATGACATACCATTTGTCTGGATTTTCTGCAAAGCTGCAGAACAAATTGGGTCTTCCAACTGCAAGAGGCTCTACTTGAATAGGAGTTGGTTGAGCAGCCTCTTCTTGTTCACCCTCAGGATGTTATGACTCATCCTGAGGTGCAGAGGAGAATGCCTTGAACTTCTTCTTCTTCTTTCTCTTGTCCCTTCTGATGGCCATCCTTTTTCTTTTTCTATACTTTAACTTAGTAGAGTGCCCTGCAGCACCAAAAGATCTTTCTATATTCTTCTTAGTTGGGTCCCTTTCCTCCACATGTTAAGAAGAAGGAGTTTCAGAACCCTGCTGTGGGTCAGAAGATAAAGTTGGCTTAGATGTACCTTCAGGATCAGGTTGTGTTGTCTTTTTGGGTTCAACCTTCACCTCAACTTCAGGTACAGCTTGACTAGGTGGAGAATGCAAGTCAACCAGCTGACCTTCTTTTATCTTCTGCTTGATCCTCCTTATATGATCATCCATTGTGGATAAAGACATAGGACCAAGTCTCATTCCGGAAAACCCATACAGCTTCAAGAAGCTCATCATCTTCTGCCTATCAGCAGACTTCTTCTCTTGTGCTCTGATGGTGGCTCTTGACTTAGCAGCCTCCTCTCTTATTTTCCTCTTAACAGCTTTTCTTTGGGTTTGAGCTACTTCTTCCAGCTGTTTGAGGTACTCAAACTCAATGTACTCAAATGAGAGAGGGTGAATAGCTACTGCCTGATAGAGACCTCTGGCACTTAGATAGGTTATCAATTTCTGTCTCTCTTGTTTTTTGTCTATCTAAGTTTGTTCTTGTTCTACTGCCACAGTCTCTTTCTCAGAACTTTCTTTAACTAGAGAGAGGACAAGGATTTTTTAGAGTTTCTTTCTCTTTCTTTCTTCTTTAATCTTGAGGAACAGTTCTGCAGCCTCAGCCTCCTTATCAAATTATATAAAGTTGATACATAATATGTGGCTGCAAGTTATCAAGCCTTTCTCAAAATTATCTCTTATCAAATGATACCTAATATTGATGTGCTTTGTCTTTGAGTGCTGCACAGGATTCTCTGTAATAAACATAGCACTGTTGTTGTCTATGTGGATGGGAGTCTCCTTGAAGCTAAATCCATAGTCCAATATCTGATTTTGAATCCAAAGCACTTTAGCATAGCAGCTTGCAGCGGTAATGTATTCAGCTTCAGTAGTTGATGCAAACACACAGGATTGTTTCTTGCATTGTCATGAGACCATCCTTCCACCAAGGAACTGACATCCCCCTGATGTAGACTTTACAGTCATATTGCAGCCACCATAGTCACTATCTGTATATGCATACAGATTGAAGTCAGAACACTTCAGTTCCTCTTGACAGCAACTAGGTGAAACATATTGGGGTTGGCTTAATATCTTGCACAAATGCATGTGGCAAATATGATATCAGGCCTACTGGCTGTGAGATACATGAGAGACCTAATCATTACCCTTTAGAGGTGTTCATCAACACACTCCCACTCAAGGTGAGGACCTAAAGAGTGGTTTCTTGCTATGTGAGTCTTGGCAACTTTGGCGTCAGTTAGATGAAATCTAGCACTATGTCTTGTACATACTTGGACTAGTTTATGAAGATACCATTGTCCACCTACTTCACTTGAATTCCTAGAAAGAAATTGAGTTCCCCCATAGCTCTCATTTCAAATCTATTCTTCATCAGCTTCTCAAACTCTTGAAGAGACTTGGATTAGGTGATCCAAAGATGATGTCATCTAAAAAAACTTGAACCAGAATCAAGTCATTCCCTATTCCTTTGAGGAAAAGTGTATGTTAATGGTACCTCTCTTGAAACCATGTTGAACAAGGTACTATGATAGTGTCTCATAACACTTCCTTAGAGCCTGATGCAGCTCATAAAGAGCTTTGTCAAGCTTGTAGACATAATCAGGATGATCTGGGTCTGCAAAGCTAGGTGGTTGCTTGACATACACTTCCTCTACAATCCTACCATATAGAAAAGCACACTTGACATCAAGTTGGTAGACTTTGAAGTCCCTGGATGCAGCAAAGCTAGAAAAATCCTAACAGCTTCAAGTCTTGCTACTGGAGTAAAAACATCAGTGCAGTCAATCCCTTTTCTTGAGTGTACCCTTAAACAACTAATCTAGCATTGTTTTGAGGACAAGTCCTCTATCATCCTTCTTGTTCTTAAAAACCCATTTGATTCCTATGGAAGTCTTCCCATGAGGAAGAGGACATAGGTTCCAAACCTTCTGTCTTTTGAATTGAAACAACTCCTACTGCATTGCTTCAACCCAACTTCCATCCTTCAGAGCCTCATCATTCTTCTTAGGCTGCATCTGAGATAAGAAACAAGAATGCAGACAAACATATTTGTCATGGGTTTATACTCTTGTTCTCACTCCTGTTTTAACATCTCCAATAATGTTTGTGGTGGGATGAGACTTGTGGATTCTTAACTGAGGAATCACAGCAAGTTGATTTGATAGATCTAAATTTGTGAAATTCAGATATGCAGATTGAGGATCACCCACCACATCAGCACACTTATCAGGTTGACTTTATCCAATGAGTGTGTGACATCATTGATGTTATATTCAGTGGAGAGGTCTTCAGTGTCATGGAATTCTTGGTCAGAATCACCATCTCCACTTTCTCCTACATTTGAAGGTCCTTCATTTGATTTTGTGCCTCTGAGCTGGAATTTGTAGGCATCTCAGATGTGTCAGCTGAATTTGTCATTATTATGCTGATAGGATCTCCACTTGCAGGGTTAGTTACCATTGGAGCTAAAGTAGTATTTGATAAAACCTCAACAAGACAACACTTGAGTTTTCCCCAAGGATCTTTTCAATCTTTCTAAATATAACAACACTATGTTATATATTCAACACTCAAAAATCATGGTGCGGAAACCCATGATTAATGATATGATGATCCGTGTGTGTGATTGTGTGTGATTGCTAGTGATTGAATGCTGAGAATGATAAATGCTTGATTGTATTGATAATTGTTCAAAAGCTTACAAAGGATTAGGGTATCATGCTATTTATAGCTTATACAAACTATGCACAATACTAAGATACCCTTATGTAAACAAAATCACATAAAAATCCTAAGTCTATAAGTCATCCGCTGTGGATGATAAGTCGTTCACTGTGCATGATAAGTCATCCGCTGTAGATGTTGAATAAGCTATCCGCTGTGTCTTGGATGCTGTCTGCTGTGAACACTTGTTGAATGTTTGTCTTGTTAGTTATTCGCTGTGAAATGTTCATCCGTTGTGGATGAACATCCGCTGTGGATAGTTCATCAGCTGTGGACATTTGTCATCTGTTGTGTCTGAGTTGGTCATCCGCTGTACACACTTGGAAGCTTTTCTTCATCCGCTGCTGACTCTTTATCTGCTATGGATAGTTCCTTATTCGCTGTGGGCACTTATGCAAAAATTCTTTAAATAATAAACCTGAAAAAGAAACTTACACAATGATTAGTGTCTGTTATGAATGTTAAAGCTACTAATGAGTTAGTTAATGATTGTTTGGATGTTAGAACACATTATGTTTGATTATGGCAGGCTTTATCATTTTAATGAACTTGTTGATTCCAACAATATTCATGCATGGTCTTCTCAGCTCAAATCTTTGGTCAGGATCTCCTGTTTATAAGTTAGCTGTAGATCTTGAAACATCTTCACAAGATTTGTTAAATTAGTTGGTAACTAAATCAAGATCAAATAGCCAATCAGGACCAGAACCCTTCACACTTGGTGTGTGTTCATTGAAAGTCACATTGGTTGACTCCTCAACTACTCTGGTTTCGAGATTGTATACTCTATAAGCCTTAGCTTGAGAAGAGTCTCTAATGATGTTTCCTTGATCACATCTTATGATCTTGACCTTGTGATCAGATTGATTCTCAATCTTCAGAATGAAGGACTTCAAGTTTTCAGGAGTCTCATCCTTAGTTCTATAAAGAATACCTAAGTGTATCTTGTGAAGTCATCTGTGATCACAAGACAATATGAAGTTTTTCCTAAACTCATTACACTTGTGGGGCCAAACAGATCCAAGTGTATAAGTGAAGGGGGGGGGGTAGCGATAGAGTTGACTTCCTTTGGCTTGTGAGACATTTTGTATTGCTTTCCTTTCAGACATGCAACACAATGGTCATCACTTGTAAACTCTTTCTTTGGCATTTCAGTTACCAAATCATTCTGAATTAATTTATTCATATTCTTAAAGTTTACATGACATATTCTTTTATGCCAGAGGAAAGACTCATCACTATGGATTTAGACAGAAAGCATGAAACTCCTCCAGAAGGAGATATCTCTTGCAAATCCATCTTTGTACATGTTCCCTTTCCTGGGGCTCTAAGCAGAATATGCTCTTGAGGAATGACCACCCCGGGCTTGAGAACAATGCACTCATGTTCAGTAAAACATGTTATGATTTTGGTCACAAAATTGAAAAACACTCAGAAGATTGTACTTGACAAAGTTACCTTCTTAATGCAAAGCTTACCATTGGTGACCTTGCCCCTTCCAGTGATGTAACCTCCAGATTCTCCTCCAAAAGCAACCGGCCTTTCATCAAACTTTTCAAAGTCTTGCAACAAGTAGCCATTGCCTGTCATGTGCCTAGAACAACCATTGTCAATGATCCATAATTCCTGTTGGTCTTGAGCTATTCCTGCATAGAAAGAGATGGTTAGTTAATTTTGAGACCCAAGCCTAGCTTGTCTTGGGTTCATTAATATTAACAGAAGATAAATCAACAGTTATGGATTCTATGTTTAGGCTTTGGGGATCTTGAGCTGTTGATGATGAGAAAACTTCAGTCACTAGGCCTTCCTTCATCTTCCATACCATCTTGGGAAGACTAGAGTTGGCCTTTAATGCTTCGGAAGTTTTTACAACTTTAGAAGTTTTGAAGACTGAACCTTCGGAAGTTATTGCATCCACTACAGACTTTAGTACTTCGGAAGCATTGCTTTTTTCCGAGACCAATTTTTACCGAAGAAAATTTTCCACTATCTTCCGAGCCTTCATTTTGGAGCTTCCGAGGGAAAGAGACTTTCCTTCTGAAGCTGTCTTCTTCTTCTTTATCTCAGAAGCCTTCTTGGTCATGTTGATAGTACTTTTAAGATTGTAGATGCAATCCTTAAGAAGATGAGAAGTACTGTCACACATGATGCATGTAGTTGAGATGCTTCTGAGAGACTTCTTCTAAGAGGCTGGTTAGCTAGATCACTTTCCAATTTCGTTCTCACCTTTGCAGATGATGCCGCAGGCTTCTTAGGGATAGGCCTGCTCTTGGAACTGGATGGTTCAGGCAGTGCAGTAGTGGTGCACCTTTTATCAACCTCCTCTCTTGACAAGTATGGTTTGAACTTGAACTAGGACTCCTAGCACTATAATCCATAGTTAAGTTTACAGTCTTCACCACCTCAAACCCAGCAGATATGAATAATTGTTTCTACTTCAAGTCGAAGCGCGGGCTTGATCTCCAGGGCTTCTTGCTATTCTCATTGCATTCCTGATAAAATTCCTTCTGGTAGACTGGCCATCCATTCTTTTTGTTTTCTACAAGATATTGGTGTCCCTTATCAGATATAACCTTCTCACTCAGTTCAAGTTCATCCTTCACCATCTCCTATTCATCATCATCATCTTCATCTTTCTCTTGAACTAGATCTTCTGGAGGTAGCTCATCTTCACTAGTTCCACATGTTGGCTGAGCTGCCATTTGAGCAAGTAAGTGCTTTGTGAAGCTGAGCAGATTTAAGATGGTAAGATTTCAATCAAAAGCCTGGAAAGCTCTGATACTAATTGAAGGACAGGTTGGGGAGGTCAATGTAACAGTTTCACAGTATGTTTAGAGAGCGAACTTGGCTAAACACTTACAAGATCAAATAGGGAACCGACTATTTGGAAACTAAGAACTTAAAAAAAAAGAACACAAGAACAACAGAATATGGTTTTCAAGAATGCTGTATATTACTCTCAAGTTCTTTTACAAAAGTTACTAAAATTCTATGGAAATACAAGACCCTGAGATATTTTATACTACATCCTACAGTCGGCAATACTTTGAAGCCAGCTGAATACACTAATCTAGACAACAAGATCAATGTAAAGTCAAAAAGGCAGATTGCTTTTTTAACATGTGACTATGACATGCCATAGCTCACATCCTAATGTATTACAAAAGTATAAAAGGTACAAAGTAGAAAGCTACAGACACCAGACCATAATGTATAGTTTACTAAAGCATGAACCTTTTCACCAACTTATGCAAGTTGGTGAGTCTTTAGAGTGGTAGCGGAAAGTTGGTCAGTTTTATGAAAAAGTTGATCAGAGAAAGCATGTCTTCTCTGTCTTCGGAAGAAATCAGTCTTAAGTCTTGTTGCTTCGGAAGTCTTTGTCTTCTAAACTTCGAAAGACTTCATCTTTGGCTTCGAAAGATTTTGGCCTTGGCTTCAGAAGATTTTACATTTATACTATTTTTCTTGTGAGGAGTGTAAAACTTCGGAAATAACTTCTGCTGAGTACTTGCATGCAAGCAGGAAGATCTTTGGTTACATTTGTTGCATCAACCTTTCAAATATAGCCTTACACATACCTAGTAAATCCACCTATAGCAAAACTATTGAGGGGTCTAGGAAGGGTTAAACGTAGACAAACCTTACATATCTATTCTTAGGATTAAAGAGGTTGTTTTTAGAGAGACTCCCGACTCCAAAACAACATGAGCAAGCATACTAGAAAGGAGTATAGCATGAGACACAAAACCAACTACTAGCAAACACACAATCACACCATAAGCAAAACAAGTGACCACTAACCAAGAGATGATGAATGAATATCCAATGACATAAATATCCCCATAATATAGCACATAATCATACATCACTAAAATAGTAACATGCAATAGCCTCTAGAAGTTAACCACAAATGTGGAGTTCACCTTCCATATATATCGGTTCTATGGCTTAGGTGGTCATTTTTTCAACAGGTACCTCCCGGATCTTCACTAAGACCTTGACAAGCCTCTTATGGGATTTTCACCCATCACCGAGATATAAATTTTGCCAAACTATACACATACTTTTGGTCTAAGTGTTAGCATCATAGAATGCGGGTCATGATTTAAAGATTCAGTATTTCATGTGTGGAATTTCACAAATTATGATAGTAAACGATTGTTTATAAAAGGTACAATGTATTCACCATATTATGAGTGGTTGAGCCAAATAATATCGTAGGAATAATGAAGGAAGCTCCTAAACCAGCATCATTTCGACTTAAGCTCAGATTCTTTCGTTTTACAAATTCAGGACTTTGTTTTTGGTGTTGTTTCTTCGAGTAGTACCTCTGGAATTGCCTAAAATTGATCTAAAGTGAGGAGAGGGTTGTATTTAGAGATATCTATGGAGAGATTTAGATTTAGGGTTTTGGCAGCCGATGTGCCCCGTATTGTGTTGATGCCTTGCATGAGTGACATGTGTTGCCAACTCATTGCCTTGAGCCTTTTTTTGTGATGTGCCCCACATTGAAGCACACATGTTAATTTTCATTCATTTTCCATAAGACACGTACCAATGCAAGATTGTTTGCTTTGAAAGGTTGATACACCCCGCTTTATCTTGAGATTTTTATAAAACATTTTTAACTTCCTCTCGTTGAGTGCTCAGAATTTATATATTATGGCTTCTGTATTTCATTTTTTAGTTCAAGTTATGACGATGTTATGTCTAGGAATCTTTCCTATCACATTTTGACTTATATTTCCACATATTTTCATTTCTAGTACATGGACTTTTTAACTCTATCTTAAGGAATAAAAGTTTATGGGTGTCGCATAGTCCCCACCTTTATTCAAAATTTCATCCTCAGGATTTACTAAAATAATCCTTAGACCTTTGATGATAATCTTTGTTTCATCATAATCTTATGTTCCGCTGAAGTTACAATATAGGTACTCGGTCTTTGAGTGACTAATCCTTAGACCTTTGTTGTCTAAAGTTGCTTGCCTCTCTTCTTGTCCCATATTAAGAATTTGTTTGCTCTTTGCAACTAACACAATATTATTTACAAAAAGCATGCTTTTTGGAATTGACTCCTTAATCATCTTTGACTGCTCATCTAGAACCACCACAAAAAAATGGACTCAACGCAGACCCTTGGTGGAGGCCTACCTCTACCAAGAAGAAATCATTATCCCTTATTAGAAAACATACCTTAGTATCCGTTCTGTCTTACATGTCCCTAATTATGTCTATATACTTCCTCGGGACCCTTTGTCATTTAGGCTTTCCCAAATATGTGTACGTGGTACACTTCCAAATCCATAGACACCATATGCAAAATTCCATTTCTTCTCTCTATACTTTCCATTCATATTCTTAGGATATGTATAACTTCCGTAGTTGATCTCGTGGGCATGAATCCAAATTCCTTTGTCTCTTTTCTTAATCGTGCTTCAATTACTTCTTCTAAAGTTTCATAGTGTTGCCTAGTAGATTATGCCTCTATAGTTCTCACCACATTGGTATGTTGTCCAGATCTACTACCTTAGCTATCTTCCTCAGTGTTGTTCTTACCTCTCCCTATGTGATATGCCAGCAGTAAAATTATTCCCTTGTCTTCTTTGGTAAGTGATGTTTCCGCTATCTTTTGATAAAGTTTCCTTCCATTAAAAAGGTTTTGAAAGTAGCTTTGCCATCTTAACTAGATGCCCTGCTCCTTGTTTAACACTCATCCATCATCTCCTATTATAAATTTTACAACCCCTAGATCTTGCCTCTGATGCTTTCTAGCTCTAGCAATCTTAAACATATGATGTTTCCCTCTATCTCCAATCGTTCATGCATCTGTCTATAAGTTGCATTCTTTGCCTCCGTTAGAACCTTCTTCACCTCTGTTTTGGCTTTATAATATTTCTCTCGTAATTTCCTTTACTCCTCCTTGTCTGTGCACCTGATAAGTTCCCAAAAGTGTCGCATTTATCTCTTATTTTGTTCTGCCTCGTTGCAGGACCGTTTGGGGAGGTCAATGCAACAGTTTCACAGGAATGTTTGGAGAGTCAACATGAGTAACACTTACAAGATCAAATAGGGAACCAGCTTCAAATGAACTAAGAACTTAAAGTAAAAGAACACAAGCAGAAATGGTTTTCAATAATATTGTATAATGCTCTCAAGTTCTATTACAAAGGTACAAAGTAATCAAGTGATATTTCAAGATACAAGACCTGAGAAACTTTATACTGCATCTTACAGCTGGCCATATTTTGAAAGCCAGCTGGATACATTGATCTAGATAATAAAATCAATGTAAAGTCAAAAAGGCAGATTGCCTTTTCCACATGTGACTATGACATGGCATAGCTCACATCTTAATGTATTACACAAAGGATAAAAGTACAAAATAGAAAGTTACAAACACCTAGACCATAATCTACAGTTTATTAATGCATAGACCTTTTCACCAACTTATGCAAATTGGTGAGTATTCAGAGTGGTAGCGGAAAGTTGGTCAGCTTTCTGTAAAAGTAGATAAGAGAAAGCATGTCTTCTCTGTCCTTGAAAGAAATCAATCTTCTATCTTGTTGGCTTCAGAAGACTTTGTATTCTAAACTTCGGAAGACTTCATCTTTGGCTTCGGAAGATTTTACACTTAGACAGTTTTTTAGGAGAAGTGTAAAACTTTCGAAGTAACTTCTGCAATGCACATGCATGCAAGCGGGAAGCTCTTTGACTACTTTGGTTGCATCAGCCTTTCAAGTATTTCTTATAAACTCCCCCAATACTGATACTACCAAAGCAGAGAAGGATACTCAGATGTTGACAGTACTCATTAGGATCAAGACCATGCCTTTCTTCATCAATTGGTAAGGATCCCTCAAACTCTCATAGTATCTCCTCATGTCATAGAGATCATGTAGAGGGAGATCAAACATGTCTTGCCAGAGATAGACATGTTGACCTCCTTGATCTACAATGACATACCATCTGTCTGGATTTGCTGCAAAGCTGCAGGACAGGATGGGTCTTCCAACTGTAAGAGACTCTGCTTGAAAAGGAGTTGGTTGAGCAGCCTTTTCTTGTTCACCCTCAGGATGTTCTGATTCATCATGAGGTGTAGAGGTGGATGCATTGGACTTTTTTTTCTTCTTCTTGTCTTTCTGAAGGCTATCCTTTCCTCTTTCTATACTTTAACTAAGGAGAGTGGCCTGCAGCACCAGTTAATCTTTCTTTATTCTCCTCAGTTGGGTCCTTTTCCTCCATATGTTCAGAAACAAAGGTTCACAACCCTGCTGTGGGTCAGAAGATGAAGTTGGCTTATATGTAGCTTCAGGATCAGGTTGTGTTGTCTCTTATGGTTCAACCTTCACCTCAACTTCAGGTACAGCTTGACTTGGTGGAGAATGCAAGTCAACCAGCTTACCTTCCTTTATCTTTTGCTTGATCCTTCTGATATGCTCATCCAGTTGACCAACAGTTTTTCTTGCTAGCCTCTGTCTATATAGTTTTGCTCTGCTTCTAAACTCCTGCAGCACCCACTCTTGAATCATCTCAGCTAATTCGCCAGCCTGTCTGTTTTGGCTTGGATTAACAAGTAGCAGATCAACTAAATTAATACTCTCATAGAATTTAGGGTCTAAAAATTAAGGACCTCCTGCTACCCTGAGATCTAGAGAGCAGCAATGTCATTCTCGCATTGTTACCGTCATCCCACTATTGGATTTTCAGTAGGGTAGGATGGGGCAGACATGGCCGTTGGAATTCTTTCCTCAAAGAGTTCTTGTAATATGGCCTCCACATAAGTGTGAGCCTGAGGAAGTTGTTGAGTCTGAACAACTACAAGTGAGGGTGGTGAATCCTCATTGTCCATACTCAGGATATAACTCACAGGTTCTGTGGTTGCAGGGACTTTCTCCCCCTTTTTGGTAGCATCACCCACTTCATAGGTGAGCTAGAGATTAAGTCCACCACTTTCACAAGTTCTTATGGACCTGGTTGAGTTGTCTGGGTGGTCTCTCAGCTAGCTTGCCCTTGAGATCAGTGATCTCAAGTTGCTTGTTATTGATCCTCTTCTTTAAGGTAGTCACTTGAGATTCCAAGGGACTAACCTTAGAAACTAAATAGGTGCATGTTTGTTGAAGTTGTTGCACCTTACTTGTAGACTCCCATCTCTTAGATGAAGAATCATGGGGGATGAGAGAATTGGACCAAGGTCTTCTTCCTCATCACCAGCATATTGTTCTTGGCTGCTGGATTTCCCCTACTCCATGACAGCTTCAGTTGAAGTGTCAAGAGGCTAGGTTGCCATGGTTAAGGTCTTAAATATGTAATCACTTGCAGAAGCAAGAGCCTCTTCCATATGGATCTCCTGAACTTGTTAAGAGAGATCCACCTCAGAATGGGGTGGATGATGTGGGCTAGACAGGGCAGAAGCAGGAGCACTCATCTCTTGAGCAATGGTGGAGAAGAGAGACTCATGGTACTCATTAAAACCCATGTCTTCATCTTCATAGAATTCTAGGTGGGGATGGTTGGTTAAGATCTAGAGGCTGGGGATGGTAACTGTCCCCTAAAGGTTGTCACTAGAGTTTTGAGACTCTAAGTGAAGGCTTAAGGCTTGTTGGGTGATGAGCTTATTAGGCTGAGCATATGAAACCTCATCACTGATCATTGTGAGATGGGAGTGGTTTGCTCCTCAGGGAAGTGGGAGCTCAAGTGTCCACTTCCTCCTGCATGGGTGGTGATATGTGGGCCTCCGCATGTTGAATAGCCTGTGTAGGGGTTCGTTTGTATTTTCTTTGGTAGGTGATGGTTATTTGAGGTTAGAGGGTAGCTGGGAGATAACAGTGTGGGTTCAACACTAACTGGTGCTACTAGGTTGTCACCTTAAGCAATGAGTTATAACAGTTTTGGGACAAGGTTGTTTCGACCCCAGAGAATCCCATAGGAGGTTTCTCATGAATTTAAAGATGCCAGGCTTCATCTGTCCCAATTTTAGAACATTACCTGTTCCCCTTAACTGTAAGCCCAGTTCACAGTTAAGAATGTGCTTGACATATCTAGGGAACATTTAATATTCTAATGAGCCCAAGTTTTGTATAGAACAAACTGAGAATACCTGAGCTTGACCCTGAATCATTCGATGGACTATGTAGGAAAGGTCTTTAGGAATTTGATCCCATCCTTCATGCTTGTTGGATAGATTGTGAATGACTACATGGAGGAGGTATTCCACTAGGAGGAGACCTTTCCCGAAGGTTTTACAGAGTAGTCCCCCTCATTGCCCATCTGGCCAAAAATGATTTACAGCTTCTTTGGGGAAGGACAAGTCACCTTTGCATCATCCAGCATGAGATGAGAGTTTATGGGGGCTGGAGTGATGAAGATTGTCCTACCCTGCGCAGCCTTTTCTTGTTTCCCTCCGGATGTTCTGATTCATCATGAGGTGTAGGTAGAGGTGGATGCATTGGACTTTTTTTTTCTTGCTTGTCCTTTCTGAAGGCTATCCTTTCCTCTTTCTATACTTTAATAAGGAGAGTGGCCTGCAGCACCAGTTAATCTTTCT
Organism: Flaveria robusta; assembly: GCA_025506415.1. NCBI lineage: Eukaryota > Viridiplantae > Streptophyta > Magnoliopsida > Asterales > Asteraceae > Flaveria > Flaveria robusta. The sequence continues at coordinate 7,523,097 of CM046473.1, forward strand.
TTATTCTCCTCAGTTGGGTCCTTTTCCTCATATGTTCAGAAACAAAAGGTTCACAACCCTGCTGGGGTCAGAAGATGAAGTTGGCTTATATGTAGCTTCGGATCAGGTTGTGTTTGTCTCTTATGGTTACCTTCACCTCAACTTCAGGTACAGCTTGACTTGGTGGAGAATGCAAGTCAACCAGCTTACCTTCCTTTATCTTTTGCTTGATCCTTCTGATATGCTCATCAGTTGACCAACAGTTTTTCTTGCTAGCCTCTGTCTATATAGTTTTGCTCTGCTTCTAAACTCCTGCAGCACCCACTCTGAAATCATCTCAGCTAATTCGCCAGCCTGTCTGTTTGGCTTGGATTAAAAGTAGCAGATCAACTAATTAATACTCTCATAGATCTTAGGGTCTAAAATTAAGACCTCCTGCTACCCTGAGATCTAGAGAGCAGCAATGTCATTCTCGCATTGTCATACCGTCATCCCACTATTGGATTTTCAGTAGGGTAGGATGGGGCAGACATGGCCGTTGGAATTCTTTCCTCAAAGAGTTCTTGTAATATGGCCTCCACATAAGTGTGAGCTGAGGAAGTTGTTGAGTCTGAACAAACTACAAGTGAGGGTGTGAATCATCATTGTCCATACTCAGGAGATAAACACAGGTTCTGTGGTTGCAGGGACTTTCTCCCCTTTTTGGTAGCATCACCCACTTCATAGGTGAGCTAGAGATTAAGTCCACCACTTTCACAAGTTCTTAGGGACCTGGTTGAGGTTTGTCTGGGTGGTCTCTCAGCTAGCTTGCCCTTGAGATCAGTGATTCAAGTTGCTTGTTATTGATCCTCTTCTTTAAGGTAGTCACTTGAGATTCCAAGTGACTAACCTTAGAACTAAATAGGTGCATGTTTGTTGAAGTTGTTGCACTTTACTTGTAGACTCCCCTCATCTTTAGATGAAGAATCATGGGGGGATGAGAGAATTGGACCAATTCTTCTTCCTCATCACCAGCATATTGGTCTTGGCTGCTGGATTTCCCCTACTCCATGACAGCTTCAGTTGAAGTGTCAAGAGGCTAGGTTGCCATGGTTAAGGTCTTAAATATGTAATCACTGCAGAAGCAAGAGCCTCTTCCATATGGATCTCCTGAACTTGTTAAGAGAGATCCACCTCAGATGGGGTGGATGATGTGGGCTAGACAGGGCAGAAGCAGGAGCACTCATCTCTTCTTGAGCAATGGTGGAGAAGAGAGACTCATGGTACTCATTAAAACCCATGTCTTCATCTTCATAGAATTCTAGGTTGGGGATGGTTGGTTAAGATCTAGAGGCTGGGGATGGTAACTGTCCCCTAAAGGTTGTTCACTAGAGTTTTGAGACTCTAAGTGAAGGCTTAAGGCTTGTGGGTGATGAGCTATTAGGCTGAGCATATGAAACCTCATCACTGATCATTTGTGAGATGGGAGTGGTTTGCTCCTCAAGGGAAGTGGGAGCTCAAGTGTCCACTTCCTCCTGCATGGGTGGTGATATGTGGGCCTCCGCATGTTGAATAGCCTGTGTAGGGGTTCGTTTGTATTTTCTTTGGTAGGTGATGGTTATTTGAGGATGGAGGGTAGCTGGGAGATAACATGTGTGGGTTCAACACTAACTGGTGCTACTAGGTTGTCACCTTAGCAATGAGTTATAACAGTTTTGGGACAAGGGTTGTTTCGACCCCAGAGAATCCCATAGGAGGTTTCTCATGAATTTAAAGATGCCAGGCTTCATCTGTCCCAATTTTAGAACATACCTGTTCCCCTTAACTGTAAGCCCAGTTCACAGTTAAGAATGTGCTTGACATATCTAGGGAAATTTAATATTCTAATGAGCCAAGTTTTGTATAGACAAACTGAGAATACCTGAGCTTGACCCTGAATCATTCGATGGACTATGTAGGAAAGGTCTTTAGGAATTTGATCATCCTTCATGCTTGTGGATAGATTGTGAATGACTACATGGAGGAGGTATTTCCACTAGGAGAGACCTTCCCGAGGTTCTTACAGAGTAGTCCCCTCATTGCCCATCTGGCCAAAAGAATGATTTACAGCTTCTTTGGGGAAGGACAAGTCACCTTCTGCATCATCCAGCATGAGATGAGAGTTATGGAGGCTGGAGTGATGAAGATTGTCCTACCCTGCACTGTGGCGGACAGTGACTTCTCCCATGAGATTGTCCTACCTGCACTATGGCAGACAGTGACTTCTCATCGTCCATTCTGCATCATCCAGCATGAGATGAGAGTTTATGGAGGCTGGAGTGATGAAGATTGTCCTACCCTGCACTGTGGCGGACAGTGACTTCTCCCCATGAAGATTGTCCTACCCTGCACTATGGCAGACAGTGACTTCTCATCGTCCATGGTGAACTCTTGATAGGTGCGCCAGAACTCCAGAAGTTGATCCTCATAGAGAGGAGAATCAATAGTAAGGGAGGTGAAGTAGTTTGATATAGATAAGAAGCGCCAAACCTCTGAGAAGCCAGGATCTTTCTAGAGTGCAACAGAGCAACCTGATTGTGTTGCCTGTGAAGATGCATGGAGAAATCGGGTTGGTTTCTGCGGTTGAGGTTGGCCATTTGAAGTAGCTTTGTGGTGAAGGAAGGTAAGAACAAAGTCGGTTTTAGGAGAATTTAGATTAGAGAAATTTTGCACATGAAGAAGATATGAAATAGGGGAACCGTTGAGTGTATAATATGAAATGGATTTGAGAAAAATTTGATGTGTTAAGGATAAACTTTGAAATCCGATGTCCGTCCCCTCTGAAAAAGTGCCCAAAAAGTAGTTTTCTTGAAAGTCGAAAATCTTCCGAAGGTATTTTTTTCTTCGGAAGTTTTGAAAAACTTCTGAAGCCAATTTTGACTTCGGAAGATATTTCTTAGAGTTAGAAGAATTTGCTTCGGAAGAAATTTTCTTAAAGAAAGTTTACTTCCGAAGTATTGTTTCTTTTGAGAGACACTAAGTATCAGAAGTTATACTCAAGAGTAAATCTTCCGAGAGTAATTTGTTTCGGAAGAAAATTGTTCTTCAGTTCAGATAAGTGTTTTAAGCTTCGGAAGACATTTTTCAAATATCTTCCGAAGGTAAGTTACTTATTTGAGTTGAAGACATAAGTTTCTTCCGAAGTTAACCTTAATGTCCTTCAAAATAAATTGCACTTCGAATTCTTTTAATACTAACGAATATCAGTTAAAAAAAATTTTCTTTCAAGTTAACTGTGCAATGGACAACATTTAAGACGCATGCTTTAGAAAATATTTTTGAAATTAATTTAAGAAATTTACTCAAAATTAATCATCCCAATAGCTGATATTAGATACTTAAATCTCTGTTCATCAAATGCCTTGGTGAAAAGAGTAGCATATTGTTCATTTGTGTTATGTTTGACCAGTTTTATCAACCTTTTCTCAAAACATCTTTTATCAAATGATACCTGATATTGATGTGCTTTGTCTTTGGAGTGCTGCATAAGATTCTCTATAATAAAGATAGCACTGTTGTTGTCTATGTGGATGGGAGTCTCTTTGAAGTTAAATCCATAATCCAGCATCTGATTCTGAATTCAAAGCACTTAAGCACAGCAGCTTGCAGCAGCAATGTATTTAGCTTCAGCAGTTGATACAGAGACATAGGATTGTTTCTTGCATTGCCATGAGACTATCCTTCCACCAAGGAACTGACATCCCCCTGATGTAGACTTTGAAGTCATGTTTTAGCCCACCATAGTCACTATCTATATATGCATATAGATTGAAGTCAGAACATTTTGGATACCAAAGTCCAAGCTTGGGCACCTTTGAGATTTGAGATATCTAAGTATCCTCTTGACAGCAACTAGAGAGACACTTGTTTTAACTTGAGTCTTGCACAATACAATGTTGCAAACATTATATCATGTCTACTGGCTGTGAGTTATATGAGAGACCCAATTATGCCCCTATAGAGATTTAATAACACACTCTCCCTCAGGTCAGGACCTAGAGAGTGGTTTCTTGCTATGTGAGTCTTGGCAACCTTGCAGTCAGTTAAATGAATCTGGTCAGTGTGTTGAACATACTTGGACTAGTTTATGAAGATACCATTATCCCCTGCTTCACTTGAATTCGTAGAAAGAAATTGAGTTCCACCATGGCACTCATTTCAAATCTATTCTTTATCAGCTTCTCAAACTCTTTGCAAAGACTTGGATTAGGTGACAGAAAAATGATGTCATCTACATAAACTTAACCAGAATCAATCATTCCTTATTCCTTTGAGAAAAAGTGTGCTATCTATGTACCTCTCTTGAATCCATGCTGGATAAGGTATTGTGACAGTGTCTCATACCACTTCCTTGGAGCCTGATGAAGCCTATAGATTGCTTTGTTAGCTTGCAGACATAATCAGGATGATCTGGGTCTGCAAAAGCAGGTGGTTTTTGACATACACTTCCTCTTCAATCACACTATATAGAAAAGCACATTGACATTAAGCCTGTAGACATTGAAATCCTTGGATGCAGCAAATCCAGGAATATCCTAACAGCTTCAAGTCTTGCTACTAGAGCAAAGAAATCATGTAGTCAATCCCTTCTTCTTGAGTGTACCCTTGAACAACTAGTCTAGCCTAGTTTTTGATGACAAGTCCTCTATCATCCTTCTTGTTTCTAAAAACCCATTTGGTTCCTATAGTAGTCTTCCCATGAGGAAGAGTACATAGGTTCCAAACCTTTTGCCTTTTGAATTGAAGCAGCTCCTACTGCATTGCTTCAACCCAACTTCCATCCTTCAAAGCCTTATCAATTTTCTTAAGCTCTATCTGAGACCAGAAACAAGAGTGCAAACAAACATTTTTATCATGGGTTTGTCTTCTTGTCCTTACTCTTGTCTCACATCTCCAATGATGTTTGTGGTAGGGTGATACTTGTGGATTCTTAGTTGAGAATCATATCAAGTTGCTTTGACAGATCTAAGTTTGTGAAATTCAGATATGGTGATTGAGGATCACCCACCACATCAACACACTTATCAAGATTGAATTGATCCAATGAGTGTGTGACATCATTGATGTTAACTTCAGTGGAGAGATCATGGAATTCTTGGTCAGAATCATCATCTCCACATTCTCCTACATTTGAAGGTCCTTCATTTGAGTTTTGTGCCTCTGAGCTAGATTTTGTAGGCACCTCAGATGTATTAGCTGAATTTGTTATTGTAGTGCTGATAGGATCTCCATCTGAAGGGTTAGTTACCATTGGAGCTAAAGTGGTATTCAAACTTGGCCTTCTCAGCTCAATCTTGGGTCAGGATCTCCTGATGATAAATTACCTGCAGATCTTGAAACATTTTCACAAGAATTGAAGAAATAGTTGGTAACTAAATCAAGATCAAATAGCCAATCAGGACCAGAACCCTTCACACTAGGTGTGTGTTCATTGAAAGTCACATTTGCAGACCCCTCAACCACTCTAGTTTTGAGATTGTATACTATAAGCCTTAGCTTAAGAAGAGTATCCAATGAAATGTCCATCATTTGATTTCTCAATAAATTTGGCTAGATGATCTTTAGTATTCAAGATGGTGCAAGAACATCCAAATGATTTGAGGAAACCAATGAAAGGTCTCCTTTTGTGCCACAGCTCATAAGGAGTCTTACAATGAGTCTTGACAACTAAAACTCTGTTATGCATATAGCATGTAGTGTTAACTACCTCTGCCCAAAAGGTGATAGGCAGTTTAGAATCATACAGCATGGTTCTTGCAGCTTCATAAGTGTCCTGTTTTTTTCTCAGCAACACCATTTTACTGAAGAGTCCTGGGATCACTGCATTATCTTGAAATACTTTTTTCCTCACAAAATGAATCAAGGATATGATTTTTGAATTCTGTTTCTTGATCACATCTTATGATCTTGACCTTGTGATCAGATTGATTCTCAACCTTCAGAATGAAGGACTTCAAGATTTCAGGAGTCTCATCCTTAGTTTAAGAAAGAATACCCAAGTGTATTTTGTGAAGTCATCTATGATCACAAGACAATATTAAGTTTTTTCTAAACTCATTACACTTGTGGGGCCAAACAGATCCAAGTGTAATAAGTGAAGGGGGGTAGTGATAGAGTTGACTTCCTTTGGCTTGTGAGACACTTTGTGTTGCTTTTCTTTCGGACATGCAACACAATGGTCATCACTTGTAAACTCTTTCTTTGCCATTCCAGTTATCAAATCATTTTAATTAATCTATTCATGTTCTTAAAGTTTACATGGCACATTCATTTATGCCAGAAGAAGGACACATCACTATTGGCTTTAGACAGAAAGCAGAAACTTCTCCAGAAGGGCAGATTTCTTGCAAATTCATCTTGTACTGTTTTCTTTCCTAGGGGCTCTGAGTAGGATATGCTCCTGAGGAATGATCACCCCGGGCTTGAGAATAATGCACTCATGTTCGGTGAAGAACATGTTATGCTTCTGGTCACAAAATAAAGATACACTCTGGAGATTATACTCAAGCTTCTTGACAAAGTTTACCGTTTCAATGTTAAGCTTACCATTTGTGAGCTTGCCCCTTCCATTATTGTAACCACTAGATTCTCCTCCAAAATCAACTCGCCCTCCATCAAACTTTTCAAAGTTTTGCAGCAAGGAGCCATTGCCTGTCATGTGCCTGGAACAACCACTATCAATAATCCATACATTCCTTTTGGTCTTCAGCTGTTTCTACACAAAAAAAGAGATGGTTAGTTACATTTGTAGACCCAAGCCTTGCTTGTCTTGGGTTCATTTATATTAACAGAAGATAAATCAATAGTTATGGATCCTATGTTTAAGTAGTGAGGATCTTGAGCTGTTGATGATGAGGAAACTTCAGTCACTTGGCTTTCCTTTGTCTTCCATACCATCTTGGACAGACTAGACTTGGCCTTCAATGCTTCAGAAGTTTTTATAACTTCAGAAGTTTTGCAGATTGAACCTTTGGAAGTTTTTGCATCCATTGCAGACTTCAGTACATTGGAAGCAATGCTCTCTTCTGAGACCAAAATATCTTCCAAAAGCAATTTTTCACTTATCTTCTGAGCCTTCTTTTTGGAGCTTTCGAGGGAAAGAGACTTTCCTTCTGAATCTGTTTTCTTTTTTTTTCTTCTCAGAAGCCTTCTTGGTCATGTTGACAGTACTTTTGGGATTGTAGATGCAATCCTTTGGAAGATGAGAAGTACTGCCACACTTGATGCATGTAATTGATGCTTCTGAGAGACTTCTTTTGAGAGGCTGGTTGAGCTAGATCACTTTCCAATTCCTTCTTCAACTTTGCAGATGATACAACAGGCTTCTTAGGGATAGACTTGCTCTTAGAACTGGATGGTTTAGACAGTGCAGCAGTGGTGCACCTTTTATCAACATTCCTTTTTTGACAAGGCTGGTTTGAACTTGATTAGGACTCCTGGTACCAGAATCCATAGTTAAGTTTGTAGATATGAATACTTGTTCTGCTTCAAGTAGAAGGTGGCCTTGATCTCTTGAGCTTTCTTGGCTTTTCTCTTTGCATTCCTTATCAACTTCTTTCTTGCAGAATTAGCCATCTTTGTCCATTTCTTCTCTCTAGGAGAATGGTGTCCCTCGTTAGATTGATCCTTCTCACTCAGTTTAGGTTCATCCTTCACCATCTCCTCTTCATCATCATCATCTTCATCTTTCTCTTAAATTGGATCTTCTGGATGAAGCTCATCTTTATTAGTTCCACACCTTGGCTGTCTTATAGATAATAGAGTGTGTGGATAAGCTATTTCACTAGATCCCAGTCCCTACCTGTTCTGATAAGACACTTTGGCATGCTGAGATGAAGATATGATGTTCTTGAAAGTTTCCTTTTCAAGAACACATTTTTCTGCCCTTGCTTTGCTAATCACAAGCTTAGTCTGGCATTCAGTTAACTTAGCAATGAGATCTTTGATTTGAGTCCTGTAATTTATGTGCTCATGTTTAATAGTAGAAATTGTTTTCTCTAGATCTTCTATTTTAATTTTATAATCATTTTCTACTCTTTTAAAATCATCTTTTAAAATATACATGCTAACTTTAGCAATGCACTCAGGTATACAAAGATGTTCTGTTACATTAGGTTCTTTATGGTTAGCCATCAAGGCATGGTTTGGAGAAGCATCTTCAACCTGGAAACTTCAATCAAAGCCTCCTTCTTTAACAGCTACTGCAGCCTGTTCCTTGGGCTTATCAGCTTTTGGAGCTCCATCTGTGTAGTTTGATCTGGATTGTGCCTGGCCACCATTTGTTCTTGGTGCCTTTCACTCTTTAGCAAGTGTCCTATCTGGTTACAGTTGTAACACTTCACTTTGCTTTTATCCAGCCCAAACTTGCCACTGGATACATTGTTGGGAAACTTCCTCCCTGTCCTTTGGTAGAACTTTTTGGCTTTATGAGTGAGGAGAGCCATCTGCTGCACAATCTCCATGACTCCAGATCATCTGGATGAATGCAGTCTAAGTCTTCCAAAGTAAAAAGAAAGTTTCCTAAACTTTCATCAGAAGACACAAAGGCTTGAGAAAAGCTTATCTCTTGGATTGGGCTTCCTTGGATGTAACTCTCCCTTGGTGTCTTTGAGAAGGTGATGAAAGGGCCCTTTTGTGAGTTGTCAGGATAGCTGAGGAGATGATGTTGAGATTCTCTTCTATCCCTTTCAACCACATGGAGGGCAGAACTCTTGTGGGTACTGGATGAGCTGTGAGATAGATTTTGCATGTTCATCTCCATCTGGTAACTGCTCAGTATACCATACAGCTCAGTAAGGGTAAGAGTTGAGAGGTTCTCAGTTCTTTTGATGCCCACATAGTAGTGAGTCCATTCTCTAGGAAGAGAGAACATAAACTTCCTCACAATGTCCCTATTTTCCAGTTTGACACCAGTACCCACCAGAGTATCCATAATCTCAACATATCTGAAACACTACTAAGTCATAGTTCACCCGTCTTGAAGGTGAAGTTCTCAAACTGCTGCTTCATGAGGTCTTTCTTGTTCTCTTTGGCTTCCTCAGACCCCTCATACATCAACTTCAGTGCATCCAAGAGCTGCTTGGCAGTTTTGCACTTCTTGAAGCCTCTGTAGATGGAGTTAGGAAGAGCACTTTTAAGAGCGGTCATGGCTTTCTGATCTACATCTATTCTCCTCCAATCTTCCTTAGAATAGTCAGCCATATCCTTTGGTATCATTTCACCAGCAGCAGTTGCTCAAGGTGTGCATGGAACATGAGGTCCAGAGACAACAGATCTCTACATCATGCTGTCTTGAGACTTGATAAACCCTTCCATTCTTTGGCACCAAGTATCAAAGTCATCAGGAGTGCTCTGTGGAGACTTTGTCATTGTGCCGGTTTCCATGTTAGATTTGGAGAGACCTGCCATTTAAGCAAATAAGTGCTTTGTGAAACTGAGTAGATTTAAGATGGTAAGATCTTACAATCAAGAGCCTGGAAAGCTCTGATACTAATTGCAGGACCGTTTGGGGAGGTCAATGCAACAGTTTCACAGGAATGTTTGAAGAGTAAACTTGATTAACACTTACAAGTCAAATAGGGAACCGGCTTCAAATGAACTAAGAACTTAAAGTAAAAGAACACAAACAAAAATGTTTTTCAAGAATGTTGTATATTGCTCTCAAGTTCTATTACAAAGTTACAAAGTAATCAAGTGATATTTCAAGATACAAGACCTAAGAAACTTTATACTACATACTATAGCTAGACATACTTTGAAAGCCAGCTGGATACACTTATCTAGACAATAAAATCAATGTAAAGTCAAAAAGGCAGATTACCTTTTGACATGTGACTAGGACATGTCATAGCTCACATCCTAATGTATTACAAAAAGGATAAAAGTACAAAGTAGAAAGTTACAGACACCTAGACCATAATCTACATTTTAATAAATGTAAGGATTATAGTAAAGGCTTATGCATCCAAAACACTCATGGAGCTTCCTGCATGTGTGCACATTGTGCATAGCGGAAGTTACTTCGGAAATTTTACACTCTGCAAAGAAAATATTCTAAGTGTAAAATCTTCTGAAGACAAAGACAAAATCTTCCAAAGCCAAAGATGAAGTCTTCCGAAGCTTAGAAGACAAAGTCTTCTGAAGCCATGAAGATAGAAGACTGATTTCTTTCGAAGACAGAGAAGACATGCTTTCTCTGATCTACCTTTTTAGAAAGCTGACCAACTTTTCACTGACACTCTGAAGACTCACCAACTTGCCTAAGTTGGTGAAAAGGTTCATGATTTAGGAAACTGTAGATTATGGTCTTGAGTCTATAACTTTCCACTTTATGTACTTTTATCCTTTTTGTAATATATTAGAATGTGAGCTATGGCATGTCATAGTCACTAGTCAAAAGACAATCTGCCTTTTGACTTTACATTGATCTTGTTGTCTAGATTAGTGTTTCCAGCTGGCCTTCAAAGTATGGCTGGCTATAGGATGTAGTATAAAGTATCTCAGGTCCTTGTATTTTATTTCTATGCTTTGTAACACTTGTAAAAGTACTTGAGAGCAATATACTTAATCCTTGAAAACCAATTCTTAGTTGTTGTTCTTAGTTCTGTCTCATTGTTTGCTTGTGTTCCTTTGTGTCATACAAAAGTTCTATTTCCCTATTTGATCTATTAAGTGTTCTAAGTCTCTCCTCACTGTGAGACTGATTGTATTGACCCCCTTCAACGGTCCTGCAATTGGTATCAGAGCATTCCAGGCTCTTGATTGTACTATCTAACCATCTTAGATCTCTCAGTTTCACATAACACTTAACAACTCAAATGGCATCTGTCACAAAGGCTGATATGGAAACTGGAACCATGACAAAGTCCCCATTGATCAATCCTGAAGACTTTGATACTTGGTGTCAAAGAATGAAAGGCTTCATCAAGTCATAACTCCAGGATGTGGGAATCTATTGTCTCTGGACCTTACATTCGATGCACCTCTTCAGCTGCTGTTGGAGGTGGCATGATACCAAAAGAGGTGGCTGACTTTTCTGAATAAGATAGAAAGAAGATTGATATAGATCAGAAAGCCATGACTGCCCTCCAAACTACTCTTCCAAACTCCATATACAGGGGCTTCAAGAAGTGTAAACTGCTAAGCAGCTATGGATGCACTAAAGCTCATTATGAGGGGTCCTTTGAAGCAAAAGAGAACAAAAAGAACCTCTTGAAGTAGCAGTTTGAGAATTTCACCTACAAAACAGGTGAAACCATGACTCAACAATACTTCAGGTATGTTGAGATTGTGGATACTCTAATGGATCTTGGAGTAGATCTTGAAAACAGGGATGTCCTCTCTTCCTAGACAATGGACACATTGCTATGTTGTTATCAAGAGAACTGAGAACCTTAAAACTCTTACTCTTACAGAGTTGTATGGTATTATTAGTGGCTAACAATGGAGATGAACATGCAAAATCCATCTGGTAACTCCAGCAATTAATAGAGTTCAGCCCTTCATGTGGTTGAAAGGGATTGCAAAGAACCATATTATCATCTCATCTGCTACCCTGACAACTCATAAGGGTCCTTTCATCACCTTCCTAGAGACACCAAGGGAGAGCTACATCCAAGGAAGTCCATTCCAAGAGACAAGCTCTTCTCAAGCATTTGTGTCTACTGATGAAAGTTCAGGCATCTTTCTCTTCACCTTTGAAGACCTGGACTGTATCCAACGAGATGATCTGGAGTATATGGAAATAGTCCAACAGATAGCTCTTCTCACTCACAGAGCCAAGAAGTTCTACAAACGGATAGGGAGGAAGTTTCCTAGCAATGCGGCTAGTGGAAAGTTTGGACTGGACAAAAGCAAAGTGAAGTGTTACAACTGTAACCAAATGGGTCACTTTGCAAGAGAGTGTAAGACCTAGAACAAATGGTGGCCAAGCACGAACCAGACCAAACTATACTGATGGAGTTCCCAAGAATGAGAAGCAAAAGCAGCAAGCTGCAGTTGCTGTTGAAGAAGGAGGCTTTGACAGGAGCTTTTAGGTTGAAGATGCATCTCCAAACCAAGCACTGATGGCAGATCATGATGAAGCCAAGGTATTGGCACATCTTTATACTCCTGAATGTATTGCTAAAGTTAACAGATATAGGTCCTACAACTTAGAGATGAGATATGATCTTTAGTCTTTAAACATCTTAAAATCTGATTTCAAAAGAGCTGAAAGGGTATAAACTTACAATAGAAAGATTTAGAGAAAATCATTTCCACTCTTAAACATGAACATACCAACTACAGTAATCAAATCAAAAATCTCATCACTAAGTTAACTGAATGCTAGGCTGAGCTTTTGATCAGCAAAGCCAGGGAGAAAGTGTGTTCGTGAAGAAGTGACCATCAAGAACATGATATCCTCATCCTTGCATGCCAAAGTTTGTTATCAGAATAAGCAGGGACTGGGATCTACTGAGATAGCTCCTCCACACTTTATACTTTCTGTAAGATCTCCAAGGTGTGGAACTTGTGAAGATGAGCTTCCCCTCATAGACCCCATGAGTGAACAGGATGATGAGGAGATAGTGAAGGATGGATCTTAGAAGAGTGAAGAAGGTCATTCTAAGAAGGGTCACTATTCTCTAGAGGAAAGATAAGTAGTTGGGATGACTAAGTCCAAGAGAAAGAACCTGATCAGAAAAGCCAAGAGAAAGTCTAAGAAGGCTCAAGAGATCAAGGCCACTTTCAACTCTAAGTAGAAACATGTGTTCATCTTTGTAGGATTTGAAGTGGTGAAGACTGAAGACTCAACTATGAATCCTAGTACCAGGGGTTCTAGTTCCTGTCAAACTCATCCCAGCAACAAGAAGAAGGCTGATCAGCTGTGTACCACTGATACACAGCCTGAACCATCCAAATCAAACTGCAAGTCACACCCTAAAAGGCTTAATACTTCATCTATGAAGATGAAGATGGAAATGAAAAGTGATCAGGATCAGTCTTGCTCCCAAAGAAGACTCTCAGAAGAAAGCAAATGGATTGTATCATGTGTGGCAGTACTTCTTATTTGCTAAGGATTGCATTTTCAATCCTAAAAGCACTGTCCATATGATCAAGAAGAAAACTTCTGAGAAGATCAAAAAGAAGCCAGCTTCTAAAGGGAAATCTTTTTCTTTCGGAAGTTCCAATAGTGAAGAAGAAACAGTGAAAACTTGCCTTCGGAAGAAAAATTGGTCTCGAAAGAAAGGAATGCTTTCGAAGTACTGAAGCCTGTCGCAGTGATAGCAAGATCTTCCGAAGGTCCAGTCTCCAAAACTTCCGAAGTTGTCAAAACTTCTGAGGTGTTGAAGGTCAAGTCTAAGCTTCCAAAGGTGGTGTGGAAGATAAAAAAAGACCATGTGACTGAAAGTTCTTCATCAATAGCAGCTGTTGGTCCACAAAGCTTGAACATAAGATCAATTACTATTGCATTATCTTCAATTAATGTTAATGAACCAAAGACCAGTAAGGCTTGGGTTTTCAAATGTAACTATCTCTTTTTGTGCAGAAACAACTAAAACCAATAGGAATGTATGGATCATTGATAGTAGTTATTCGAGGCACATGACAGGCAATGGCTCTTTACTCAAAAATTTTGAGAAAATTGACGGAGGGCCAGCTGCTTTTGGAGGAGATGCAGGAGGTTACATTACTGGAAGGGGCAGGGTCACAAATGGTAAGCTCAGCATTGAGAACGTAAATTTCCTTAAAGAGCATGGGTAGAATTTACTGAGTGTATCCTAATTTTGTGATCAAAGACACAACATGCTCTTCACTGAGCATGAGTGCATTGTTCTCAAGCCTGAGGTGGTCATTCCTCAGGAGCATATCTTGCTTAGAGCCCCTAGGAAAGAGAACATATACAAGATGGACTTGTAGGAAACATCCCCTTCAGGAGAAGTGTCTTGCTTTCTATCTAAAGCAAATAGTGATGAGTCTTTCCTCTGGCATAAAAGAATGTGCCATGTAAACTTTAAAAACATTAATAAATTAATTAAGAATGATTTGGTAACTGGAATGCCAAAGAAAGAGTTTACAAGTGATGATCATTGTATTGCATGCTTGAAAGGAAAGCAGCACAAGGTATCTCACAAGCCAAAAGAAAGAAACTCTATCACTACTCCCCTACACTTGTTACATTTGGATCTTTTTGGCCCCATCAGTGTAATGAGTTTAGAAAGGACCTCATATTGTTTAGTTATCACAGATGATTTTACAAGATTCACCTGGGTCTTTTTCCTTAGATTTAAGGATGAGACTCCTGAAATCTTGAAGAATTTTATTCTGAGGATTGAGAATCAATTTGATTACAAGGTCAAGACCATAAGATGTGATCCAGGAACTTAATTTAAGAACCACATCCTTGATACATTTTGTGATGAAAAGGGTGTTACAAGACAATATAGTGCTCCCAGGACTCCTTAGCAAAATGGTGTTCCTGAAAGTAGAAACAGGAGACTAATTGAAGCTGCAAGAACCATGTTGTCTGACTCTAAACTGCCTATCACCTTCTGGGCAGAAGCAGTGAACACTGCTTGCTATGTGTAGAACAGAGTTTTAGCGGATAAGACTCATGGTAATACTCCTTATGAACTATGGCACAAAAAGAGACCTTTCATTGGTTTCCTCAGATCATTCGGATTTACTTGCACAATTTTGAATACCAAAGATCAAATAGCCAAATTTGCTGAGAAATCAGATGATGAATACTTCATTGGATACTCTTCCTAAGCTAAGGCTTATAAAGTATACAATCTCAAAACTAGATTAGTTGAGGAGTCAGCGAATGTGACCTTCAATGAAGACACTCCTTGTGTGAGAGGTTCTGGTCCAGATAGGCTGTTTGATCTTGATTTATTTACCAACTATTTTAACAAGTCTTGTGAGAATGTTTCTGGATCTACAGGTATTTTATCAACAGAAGATCCTAACCTAAGGTTTAAGCTGAGAAGACCTTCAAATCAAACTACTTCAGCTCCAGTGGTAACAAATTCTGCAGATGGAGTTCCTATCAGCACAACCATGACAAATCCGGCTGATACATCTGAGGTGCCTTCAAATTCCAGCTCAGAGGCACAAAACTCAAAAGAAGGAGCTTCAAATGCAGGAGGAAGTGGTAGTGGTGACAGTGATCAAGAATTTCTTGATGCTGACAAATCACTTCATGGAAGACAACATCAATGATGTCACACACTCATTGGATCAAGTCTCTATTGATAAATGTGCTGATGTGATGAGAGATTTTTCACCTGATCAAAAATTTTCAAATTTAGATCTCTCAAATCAACCTGCTATGATCCTTCAACTCAGGATCCACAAGTCACACCCCACCACAAACATCGTTGGAGAAGTTGACAAGGGGGTAAGAACAAGAGGACAAACCCATGATAAAAATGTTTGTCTCTACTATTGTTTCCTATCCCAAGTAGAGCCAAAGAAAGTTGAGGAAGCTCTAAAGGATGGAAGTTGGGTTGAAGCTATGCAAGAGGAGCTACTTCAATTCAAGAGGCAAAAGGTTTGGAACTTATGTCCTCTTCCTTCAGGGAAGACTACCGTAGGAACCAAGTGGGTGTTTAGAAACAAAAAGGATGATAGAGGACTTGTCATCAAAAACAAGGCAAGACTAGTTGTTCAAGGGTACATTCAAGAAAAAAGGATTGATTACACTGATGTTTTTGCTCCAGTAGCAAGACTTGAAGCTGTTAGGATATTCCTAGCTTTTGCTGCATCCAAGAACTTCAAGGTTTACCAGCTTGATGTCAAGTGTGCTTTCTTATATGGGGTGATTGATGAAGAGGTGTATGTCAAACAACCACCTGGCTTTGCACACCCAGATCATCCTGATTATGTCTGCAAGCTTGATAAAGCTCTTTATGGGCTGCACCAAGCACCAAGGAAGTGGTATGAGACTCTATCTCAGTACCTATGTCAGCATGGTTACAGAAGGGGTACTATAGATGGAACTCTTTTCATCAAAGGAACAGGAAATGACTTAATGCTGGTTCAAGTTTATGTAGATGACATCATCTTTGGGTCAACTAATCCAAAGCTCTGCAAAGACTTTGAGAAGCTGATGAAGAATAGATTTGAAATGAGTGCCATGGGAGAACTCAATTTCTTTCTAGGAATTCAAGTGAAGCAGGTTGATAATGGCATCTTCATAAGTCAGTCAAAGTATGTCCAGGACATACTTACAAGATTTAGCATGATTGAATGTAAGGTTGCAAAGACACCCATCTCAAGAAAGCACTCCCTTAGATCTGACCTTAAGGGGGAGTGTGTGGATGAACATCTTTACAGGGCTATGATTAGGTCTCTTATGTACCTCACAACCAGCAGGCTTGATATCATGTTTGCCACATGCATTTGTGCTAGATATCAAGCCAACCCCACGATGTCACACTTGGTTGCTGTCAAGAGAATTCTAAGATATCTCAAAGGTGCTCCATCACTAGGCCTTTGGTACCCAAAGAATTCTGACTTCAATCTGTATGCCGATACAGATAGTGACTATAGTGGCTGCAACATGACTGCAAAATCTACATCAGGGGGATGTCAATTTCTTGGTGGAAGGATAGTTTCATGGCAATGCAAGAAACAATCCTGTGTATCTACATCAACTGCTGAAGTGGAATACATTACTGCTGCTAGCTGCTGTGCTCAAGTGCTTTGGATTCAGAATCAGATGCTAGACTATGGATTCAACTTCAAGAAGACTCCCATCCACATAGACAACAATAGTGCTATCTCCATTACATAAAATCCTATGCAGCACTCAAGGACAAAACACATCTAAATCAGGTATCATTTAATTAGAGATAATTTTGAAAATGGCTTAATCAAACTAATCAAAGTTAACACAAATGAACAATATGCTGATTTGTTCACCAAAGCTTTTGATGAACAGAGATTTAAGTATCTCGTATCAGCTATTGGGATGATTAACTTTGAGTAGCTTTTCTTAAACTTAAACTCAATGTTATTTCTAAATATCTGTGTGTCCAAAGTTGTCTACTTTATCACCTTCATAAGCCCTTGATTATCTCGGAAGAAGAGTCTTTTAAAATATATTTCTTAGATTTTTGAAAAACTTTGAACCTATTTCTTTTCGGAAGATATCAGGTTAACTTCGGAAGAACATTATGTCTTTAACACCATATAATTACTTATGATAATTCTCCTTTAGAAGAAATTTTTGCAATATCTTCCGAAGCTTAATTTACTCATAAGTACTTATATGCTCTTGAAAAATGATTTTTTCCGAAAGTAATTATGTCTCGGAAGATTTATTCTATTAAAGAATAAAAAATTTCAAGTCTTGATCTCTTCCGAAACCGAAGCATGTCTCAGAAGTGAAAATTCTCTAAGTATTTTTCTTCTGAAGTAAAACTTTCAAAACTCTTAAAAATATCTTCCGAAGCCAAATTGGCTTCGGAAGCTTTTATCAAAACTTCCGAAGCCAAATTACCTTCGGAAGATTTTTCACTTCCAAGAAAACTACCTTTTTGGGAACTTTTTCAGAGGTGGGACCGACATCCACATTTCAAAGTTTATCACTTCGCATTAACTTTGTCTCAAATTCATTTCACATATAAATATCCAACGGTTTCCCCCTCTTTCACTTTTCTCTTCATCTGCAAATTCTCTCTAACCTAAATTCACCCACAAACCGCCCATGCTCTTATCTTCCTTCACGCTGAAGTTCTCTCAAATGGCCAACCTTGATCGCAGAAAGCAACCCGGTTTCTCCATGCACCTTCATAGGCAACACAATCAGGTTGCTCTGTTGAACTCTGAGAAAGATCCTGGCTTCTCAGAGGTTTGCCACTTTCTTTCTCTGTCTAACTACTTCACCTCCCTCACCATTGATCCTCCTTTCTATGAGGATCAACTATTGGACTTCTAGAGGAACTGCCAAAAGGTCACCATGGATGGGGAGAAGGCCTTATCTGCCATAGTGCAGGGGAGGACAATCTTTATCACTCCGGCCATCATAAATTCTCATCTTCAGCTGAATGATGCAGAAGGTGACTTGTACTTTCCTAAATATGTTGTTAAGCAATCCTTTGCGCAGATGGGCTATGAGAGAGACTTCTCTATTAGAACCTTCAGGAAAGGGAAGGTCTATTCTCAGTGGAGGTACCTCCTCCATGTTATCATACATAGTTTATCCTACAAGCATGGAGGATGGGACTAGATTCCTGAAGATCTTTCCTTCATAGTTCATGGACTGGTTAAAGGGGTCAAGTTCAGGTATTCACACTTTGTATATCTAAATCTACTTGCTAACTTGGACTCCCTAGAATATTACATGTTTCCTAGATATGTCCAGCACATTCTCAACTGTGAACTGGGCTCACAGTTGAGGGGAACAGGTAAAATTCTTAAATTGGGACAGATGAAGCCCGACATCTTCAAAATCATGAGAAAACCAACTGTGAGATTCTCTGGGGTAGAAACAATCCTTGTCCCCAAAATGTTAGAGCTTATTGCTCAAGGTGACAACCTAGTAGCACCAGCTAGTGTTGAACCCACACCTGCTATCTCCCAGCAACCCCGTCAACCTAAAATAACTCTCACCTACTCAAGAAAACACAAACGAATCCCTGCTCAAGCTATTTAGTTTGTGCAGGCCCCTATATCACCACCCATGCAAGAGTAAGTACACACTGGAGCTCCCACTTCCCTTGAGGAGCAAACCACTACCATCTCTCCCATGATCAGTGCTGAGGTTCCTCATGCTCAGCCTGATGAGCTCATTACCCAAACAGCCTTAAGCCTTCACTCAAAGTCTCAAAACTGTAGTGAACAACCTTCAGGGGACAGTTACCATCTCCAGCCTCTTGATCTCAACCAACCAATCTCTAACCTGGAATTCAATGATGATGAGGACATGGGATTCAGTGAGTACCATGAGTCTTTCCTCTCCACACTCGCTCAAGGAGAGATGAGTGCTCCTACCACTTCTATGTCCAGCCTGCATCATCCACCCCATACTGAGGTGGATCTCCCTAAACAAGTTAAGGAGGTCCATATGGAAGAGGCTCTCACTATTGTTAGTTATTACATCCTTAAGACCTCCACTATGGCAACTCAGCCCATTGATACTTCACTTGAAGTTCTTAGTGAGCAGAGCAAACCTAGTGGACAAGAACACTATGCTGGTGATGAGGAAGAGGATCTTGGTCCAATTTTCTCATCCCCTATGATTCTTCATCTAAAGATGAGGGGAGTCTGCAACTAAAGGTGCAACAACTTGAACATTTATGCACCTCTTTAGTTTCTAAGGTTAGTCACTTGGAATCTCAAGTGACTGTCTTACAGAAGATGGTCAATGTCCAGCAACTTGAGATCACCGATCTCAAGGGCAAGTTAGCTAAGAGACCAACTAGACAAACTCAACCAGGTCCACAAGAACCCATGGAAGTAGTAGATTTGACCTCTAGCTCACCTATGCAAGTGGGTGATGCTACCAAAAAGGGGGAGAAAGTCTCTACAACCACAGAACCTGGGAGTTTAGTCCTGAGTATGGACAATGAGGACTCACCACCATCACTTGCAGTTCTCTAGATTCAACAACTTCCTCAGGCTCACACTGATGTGGAGGCCATAATTCAACAACTATTTGAGTAAGGAATTCCAATGGCCATGTCTGCCCCATCCTACCTAGCTGAAAATCCAATAGTGGGATGGTGGTTTGACACTACAAGAATGGCATTGGTGCTCTCGAGATCTCAGGGGCAGCAGGAGCTTTTCAACTTTCAAACCCTGATATTGCATGAGAATATTAACTTGGTTGATCTGCCACTTGTCAACCCAAGGCAAAACAGACAGGCTGGCAGATTAGCTGAGGCAGTTCAAGAATGGATGCTGTAGGAGTTTAGAAGTAGAGCAAAACTATATAGACAGAGGCTAGCAGGGAAAACTATCGGTTAACTGGATACTGATGCGAGATTAGCTTCAAAGGGGAAACCTTGGTTGAAGGCCCAGCAGTGGACCCTGTGAACATTAAGACAAGCTTAACCTTAGCACCCAATACCCTCAGTGAAACACCTGTAGGTGAAGGTGTATCACAACCTCTCTCTAGCAAGAGCTCAAGCTCAGCATAATCATTAGAAGGCCAAAGCTCTCTCCACCCTGAGTCATACAGGCCAACAATTGACAAAGGGAAAAGGAAAATGACACCTAAGGAGATTGAGGAGGAGAAGAAAGAGAGGAAGAGGAAGGCTAGGGAGAGAAATTTGGAGACATCCTAAGCTTTATGCAAGCTACAATCAGGGCTGCTCACAGGCCTAACACTCAGGATGATGAGGTAAGAGCAGCAAGATTGAACTATCTGGGATTAAGAAATTACAATATAGATGAAATCATCTCTCTCCTTTTGGTAAAATTAAATGAACTGGCAGACAAAGAGTTGTATAAAGAGAGGAAAGAGGCTGAGGCTGTAGAACTGCTCCTCAAAATCAAGGAAGAAAGAAAAAGAAAGAAACTTTATAAAGCCCCTATCCTCTCTCCAGTTCAAAAAGCCCTGAGAAAGAGGCTGTGGCTAAACAACAAGAACAAACTCAGATAGGCAAAGAGCAAAAAGACAGAAAATGATAGCTTATCTGAATGCCACAGGTCTCTATCAGGCAGTAGCTCTCAACCCTCTCTCATATGAGTATATTGAGTTTGAATACCTCAAACAGCTGGAAAAAGAAGCTCAAACTAAAAGAAAAGCTGTTAAGATGAAAATGAGAGAGGAGGCTTCTAAAACAAGAGACACCATCAGAGCACAAGAAAAGAAGTCTACTGACAGGCTAAAGATGGTAAGCTTCTTAAAGCTGTATGGTTTTTCCAGAAGAAGACTTGGTCCTATGTCTCTATTCACAATGGATGAGCATAAAAGAAGGATCAAGCAGAAGATAAGGAAAGGTCAGCTGGTTGACTTGCATTCTCTATCAAGTCAAGCTGTACCTGAAGTTGAGGTGAAGGTTGAACCACAAGAGACAACACAACCTGATCCTGAAGCTACATCCAAGCCAACTTCATCTTCTGACCCACAGCAAGGTTCTGAATCCCCTGATTCTGAAAACATAGGGAAGAAGGACCCAACTGAGGAGAATAAAGAAAGCTCAACTGGTGCTGCAGGCCGCTCTCCTCAGTTGAAATACAGAAAGAGGAAAAGGATGGACATCAAAAGGGACAAGAAGAAGAAAAAGAAGTCCAAGGCATCCACCTCAGCACCTCAGGATGAATGAGAACATCCCAAGGAAGTGTAACAAGAGGCTGCGCAATTAACTCCAATCCAAGTAAAGCCTCTTGCATCTGAAAGACCAATCCTGTCTTGGACCTATGCTGCTAATCCAGACATGAGGACTGTCAACTATTGAATATCATCTCTATTTTGGTAGCATCAGCCTAGGGGGAGTTTGTAAGGATTATAGGAAAGGCTGATGCACCCAAAACACTCAAGGTGCTTCCTACATGCATGCACTTTGTGCATAGTGGAAGTTACTTCAGAAGTTTTACACTCTGCAAAGAAAATATTTTAAGTGCAAAATCTTCCGAAGCCAAAGACCAAATCTTCCGAAGCCAAAGATGAAGTCTTCCGAAGCTTAGAAGACAAAGTCTTCCGAAGCCATGAAGTTAGAAGACTGATTTCTTCCGAAGACAGAAAAGACATGCTTTCTCTGATCTACCTTTTCAGAAAGCTGACCAACAAGACAAAGTCTTCTGTCTTGTTGGTCAGCTTTCTCTACAAGACTGTTGTCCTTGATATACATGTAAAGTAAACATACATTATGCAGATTTAGAAAACAAAGTATATCAAGTAGTTAGCTAGACTACTATACATGTTACACTAGTGTGCGAATCATTCACGACCGAAGCTGACAGTAATGTATGTACGGTGTGCCTTGGACAATACCTCCCAGGCATGGTAAATATAGGACAATCAATCACCCGTTTGACTTTCATGGTGCGGGCGCGACCAGCCCAGGTGGGGTTTGTCAGACCTAGTAGTACTACTAAAAATTTTCTCGCTAAGTAATGTAATTAACGGTCCGAATAGTAAGGCAGGAAAGTGACACTAGGTACCCATGTGATCATACAGTTTTACTAATCTGCATACGGGGTACACCACTTTGTAGATCATGTCAAATTCTAGTTAGGTTTTTGTTTGAGTAAAGTAACAAATGATGCAAAGGTAAAGGACAGAATTATTCAAAAATATATCTCAATTAAAGGTTTTTAATACTTTATGCTTTAAGATGCATTTTTATAGATATCGACTCAGGTGGCCTTCATAAGTACTAAGTTCAAGGTTGCTTATGTATAGTTGGGGATGAAAACTAGTAAAATATATGGTGAATGTGGATTTGGTATACTAAACAAGGTGACAACATGATTTTTTTACGCTCAACCCCTAGATGCATAGCAAACTGACAAGCTAGAAGGAGTGTTAGACAGTTATTGATGTAAAAGCATAATGGAGTAATACATGTAGGCTTCGTGTTCATGGTCATTATTGTTGCTTGATCGATCCTTCCAAATAGAGTCAACAACGTTCTCTATTATTCATTTAAGGAAGATCGTCCAATTAGTTTTAACCGAGGTATAAGTTCAAAATTAACCACATCACTGTGTAAGCGGATCCAAATGGTAGTAGCTAGATTGAGTTCATACATGCAAACCTTTTTTTAAATCGAGTTGTTTTCACCACGTAGGGTACTCAATAGGTACTAAAATTATTAAAGGTTGAAATCAGGTGAGGGTGAGTTGGTGATGGAGGTTTTTGTATCACTTTCTGATTGGTTGTACCAACAGACATTGGAGATAAATTGTAAAATTGGCTTTCCAAGTTAATTGAAGTGTCGGCTTGATGGTCATAGACTACTTGGTTAGAAATCAAAGGTCTTACTTAGAGAAGGAGAAAAATAATCCCCAAATACAAGCATAGGTAATACTAGCAAATTGGGCTATGTGACTAATAGGGTTAAAGGAATAATTCCATAAACGCTTATTGTTTCAATTACACAGCCATTGGTTTCCCTTAAAGTCTGAGTACCATCGCACTACTAAGCAAATCTATGAAATCCTGCTAATACTTTCGGTGGATGTCATGCTTATAAGGTGAGCGTTGGTCACTGTATTGGCTAAGAAAAAACATTTGCTCAAAAGAGTGAAACTGAGTGTTGATTTATTTGGTTTTCTATTTCTCCTTGTACTCAAGACAATAAAACTATTATGGGAATCCCCTTACAGAATTGGATACGTTAGGTTTTAAATTAAGTTAAACTAAGAATTAATCAAAGTATAGAGTGATAGGATCAGGAGGGAATTTATAGTTGAAGCATAAGGGAATAGGTGTAAACTTTCAAGGGGCGCTTCGTATTCTGCTTATTGGTTAACGTTGAAGGCTTGCCTCGAGATTCTCATAAAATTTCAAATCATGAGAGCTTCAAAATTTTAATGAGAATTTTGGGTTTATAACTACCCTTACGCGAGTGAATATTAGATGGATTATATTGGAAATTGTTCAAGGTGTCCGTAAACCTCTTCAACCCAATGGTTGCGTCCATCAGTTGTTGAACGGTTTCAACGATACCAGCTAATCATTGAGCGGGTTACAAGAACTTCTATTGATAACTGAACTTAAATTGATAAACTTTTCAGACGAGGACCACTTATCCACATACTAGGTCTTACTAGGATTCTCATGCACTACAAATTACTATCCCGTGTGCACCCGTGATAGTGACATGTCTTGCATGCTTACCCTAGTTCCTCCTGTCTGTTTTTAAAAGTGAGAATTGTTGAGTATGGGGCATTGTTCAAGACGAAAGGCCATCAAAGGCTTAGTGATCAATCACGGTTTGAACAACTAGTAGTTATACAGGAAGAGTAGTTAGAAATTATTTATTACAAGTATTCACTCGAGTTGAAATACTCTATGGGACTCCAATATTATGGACATTGGAGGGAACCATGCTCATGAAATATGATCCTCAGAAATGAAACTAGTTCATTGATATAAATTACTAGAAGAAGCAAAGTAGTTTTATTATTCAAGTCAGGATAATGTTCGAGTATGCGATGAGCAAGTTGCTCTCAACTTTAGGTGTAACCTATGTTCCTAAGAAGATTGGTCAAAGACGTGAGCATGTAGCTCAAAAAGATGATGTCACCTCTATGTCAATGGATTTATACAATAATGTGGGTAAATGTCTACCACCACATAGTGTATTTCATGCGAGGCCCATGGCTTCAGGCTTGAAGTAAAGTATGGATAGTAATGTTAGGGTATTTGCGATGGTAGGTAAGGGAGGGTATCGTTTTAACGAAACCAGCCCCTAAAGAGATATGTGCCAATGTTGGGTCTCGCCCCTAACACGGATATGAGAAGTCTTATCATAGCTAATGGTGTCACTGATAGCCTCAAGTAGGTGTCTTCCTTGACCCTGGTGGTGCAGGACGGGGGTAGATATTAATATGGCAATGAGATTGGTGTGTTCCTCATAAATGGAGAGGGATATGGATGATGTCAATAGGCCCATAATATGTTGTACATTTGGTTGGTATATACGTAAGTACCTCATGTAAAAGTGTCAGTGTATACAATGTGTGAGTGTCTTTGTTAGTATGAGAATAATGCTAAGTACAAATTTCACAACAAATATAGTAATGATTTTTAGTTAAGTTTATGTGTGTGTAACTAATGCAATGTAGTAATAGTCTAGAATGCAATGCAATGTAATTCCTAGTTCGCTATAACGAATGGCTCTGATACCAATCTGTCACACCCTCAAATTCCGCTGACGGTGTATAACCGCGATAGTGTGATAAACTAGGATCTCAACCATTAGTTACACCAAACGACTCTATATGAGTTTAGAGAAAAACCATATATAAAGGAAACCATAAACCAAATCAAAGTTCAAGATTTAAGAAATGCAGAAGCAAACTGAAAATGCAAAGAAAACACAAACAGTTATCTTATGTAAATTATTGCGCAAAACACGCACGCAAAACAAAACTTTAGAAGCATGTAAAACGTAAATATGTATTTCCAAAAACCAAAGATGTGATGAGATGCCCTACGTGCTCTTAATCTTGATAACCTGTGAGAAAACTTGCTAAAATGTGTCAAAGTAAAGTTGGTGAGTTCACAAGTTTTCAAGACCATAAAATAAAGTTTATGCAGATTTAGAAAACAAAGTATATCAAGTAGTTAGCTAGACTACTATACATGTTACACTAGTGTGCGAATCATTCGTTACCGAAGCTGACAGTAATGTATGTACGGTTTGCCTTGGCCAATGCCTCCCAGGCATGGTAAAGATAGGACAATCAATCACCCATTTGAATTTCGTGGCGCTGGCGCGACCAACCCGGGTGGGGTTTGTTAGACCCTGCAGTACTACTAAAAATTTTCTCGCTAAGTAATGTAATTAACGGTTCGAATAGTAAGGCAGGAAAGTGACACTAGGTACCCATGTGATCATACAGTTTTACTAATCTGTTAATAAAAATACAGCATGTTATCCATCGCGAAAGAGTAAGTTTAAGTAATGTAGTGACACTCACATTTGGGTGCACAGCAAATGCAGTACGCAGCAACCTATACAACAATAGGTCCTAAAAGTGTAAGTTCATGTAGGTTTATGTAAACCCTAAGCATCCAAACAATCCCATTGCTTATTTGTGTATTAAAAGTTTGACCCGTTTGACCAACTTTTGCCAAGTTCAACTTTTCTTGACCGGACATGACCCGACGACTCGTTGGTGACGCATTAAGTGTATTAATGTTTGTTTATGATCAAGTTGTAAAAATAAGCAAATTAAGTTCATCACATAACACGTATGGTTCACGTTTAAACTTTATTACCGATAAAGTTTCTCTTTTTAGCAAGTAATGATCAAAAAACAACCCTTTTAGTAACCTAACCTTACTAGCATGTTTAGGTGACTAATTTAACATATCGTAAACCATCACACCACATGTAGCACGTCTAGAACACAATATGTAATTCACAAGTCCAATAAAGTTTCTAACTTTATTAAGCAATGAACCTTTCAAGTTTTAATGACCGAAGGTCAGGTGTATGCTTTCAACAGGTTAACAGTTTAACATACTTGCATATTCATTACAACACATAATCAACCATCACCTTTCATCTAACATATATAGATTTCACTTTACAAATTCCAAAAGCAATAAAGTTTATACTTTTTAGAAACACTAAGAAACTCTAAGTAATCAAGCTCCGTTTATGAGATTTAATTCATCAATCCACTTTTATATGATTCAATTAGAATGTACCTAACCACACAACCCATCAAACATGTCTAACATGCAATCTAAATCATAACTATAACAATAAAGACAATATATGAATACAAGGCTTTATTTCTATTAATTAACCACATACTACACATCATTTACATGTTCCCAACATGCATATATATTCATTTCTAAACATAGTCAATCATCACATCTCATTTAACATGTCTAGAATTCAATATTAATTTTGAAAAACCTAAAAAGTTACTATTTTAAGTAAGCCATGAACAATACATGTGATTTTCACAAATCAACCCTTTACATCATATGAATATGTTCTAACTAACATATTTTTACCATCAATAATCAACAATCACGCATAAAACTCAAACCATAAAACATTCAGAATCAGTAAAGTTACTATCTTTAGTAACATAAGAACTAACATGAATCTTAGAACTTCTAATCACAATTGAATCCATATAAAAGCTAAAAACATCATGGCAAAGAATAATAACAATTCACTTTTAAATCTTTGTTTGATTTGACACTTGTTTGGATAAACTAGGGTTTTGAGTGATCATTAGAAATGACATGAAAGAGGTATAAGAATCATTAAAACTTACGAATTAGTGTAAGTCTTTGTTAGTGGATGAATCCCTGTTGCTCAAGACATCCACGAATTGTACCCGAATTGGAATAAATACGAATGGAGGTCGAAACCATATCAAACGAACTCGGAATTGAGTGATTCAAGTGGCCATGCGTCCGTATTTCAGAGCTCTACCATCACCTCTACTTGCCGCCGCCGGATCTCCGGGGATCGTCGGATCTCTGCTGCAATGTTCTTGAAAACGGTAATGGAGGTTGTGTTGGACGATTTTTGGGTGAGTGGGGGTTAGGGTTGGGTTAATCTTTACTAAGTAGTGTAGTTAGAACTTAGGCGGGCTTTTATTAGGCTTTGAGTCGGGCTTTTGTAATTTTACAAGAACCGAACTAACTAATCAAATCTAACATTTTAAATTATATAAACGAGCATTCATATATTATATAGATGACGTTTTCTTATACACATATTGAAGCCATAACGTATAAGTTACATGTATCACGAAATCACGTATTACACAATTTTATCAAATAACGATACATATATATTTGCAAACAAAACATACAAATTCAAAAAATTATATTTAATTAACTACTCATGAATATTATATTTCATTTTGATCACCAACGTTCGAGAACCTACTTCCCTGTGAAGACACGTGAGTTGCATACAAAACTTCACTGAACTAACTGGATTAATGAAATGTTACTAATAGAGGTAACTGGACTAACTTAGAATTACTGCGTGTCATAACAGGGTACTTCATACGGTAAGTAAACAACTTATATAACATATAAAATCATTGACAAGTAAATGTGTCCACGAAAATAGTAATTTGCGTGTAATCTTCCCCAAAATGAAACTAAGTAAAAATGGGGCCGTGAAACTCACCTGACAGTGGATAATCGGGTATGTAAACTGATGAGTATCCAAAATGCTCAAGAAAACCGACCTAAGTTCGCCCTAGAATAAATAAGGCAACTTATGTCTAAGTAATTGCTCCTGCATGTAATGTGAGTATGTAACTATTTCATCCACATAACTTGATAACAAAGTGTTTGACTCGACGACCCGTAGGTGATACTGGATGATAATTTGTGAAATATATATATTACTTTAGGAAATATTAATAAATTATACTTCATTTGAAAATGTTCAAAAACCTTTGTATTTTAAAGTTGACATATTATTTGGGTAGCTAAATATCATTTTGACTCGACCCGGGATGTGACTCGAGTGTCTTGAATTACTTATATATTTTTCATATGTAATTTATAAAAATTAGGGTTTTGAAGTAATCTTATTTTTCTCAGTAAAATAATACTTGTATTATTTTGAATGAAATACTATTTTAAAATATTTACATCCAAGTAAAATCACTAACTTTCATATTTTACAACCCATGTATAAATATATATATTTACCCATAAAATAATTATTTAATTATCTTCTTAGTAGAATTATTATTTTATTTTATGTAACTTTTATGTACTTACACTTACTAAATTAGGGTTTCTTTAAATTGTTTATAATTTTTATTA
The DNA here is from genome assembly GCA_025506415.1 of Flaveria robusta. NCBI lineage: Eukaryota > Viridiplantae > Streptophyta > Magnoliopsida > Asterales > Asteraceae > Flaveria > Flaveria robusta. The sequence continues at coordinate 7,551,529 of CM046473.1, forward strand.
CCTTATATTATAATGTAAAATATCTTTAATGAATTTATTAGCTACTTTAGTCAATTTATCAACTTGTTTTAACCCATATTTTTAGTGAACTAAAAGCTAACATTATAAAGTCTATAAGTTTTATATTTTAAGTCCCATGTCAAAGCAACAAGGTCATGTGTAAACTTTGTTAAAAGTCACCTACTAACCATTTTAGCATCTCCTTTAAACTAACATAATATTTAGTTATGAAGCTCATATTTTCCATTTAAGGTCCCATGTATATATACTTAATCATACTTGTAAAATTTACAATTGTTCGTAATAATACTTGTCGCACATTAAAAATCTCATAAACATAAAGTAACCCATTTGAACTCTTCTTGGGTTTTAACATGTTTTTATAACTTTATATAAAATCTTCAACTAGTAACTTGGTCAAACATGAATCTATAAATATTTACTTTTTAAGAACAAGAATCATCATTTAACTCATGTTAAAATGTTTTGTATGAATATTATTCTTGAAACTCTTTGTTGATTAAAACACTATTTTTAACAAGAATGAATTTTTGTGGATGAATGTTACATGTAAACTTGTATTTAGTAAAACATAACAAGGTAAAATATATATATAAACAAGAAGAAGTTGTTCTCACTAAACCATACAAGGAAAGGTGAAGATGTTGTTGTAGGATGCTTGAAGACTTCAAAAATCACTTGATTTTCACCCAAGGGTTCTTGAACACACAAGATTGGTAAGACTTAAGTTTGAAAGATGGTGAAGTGAGGATGGTGGTGGTTCGCCGAATTTTGAAGGGAGAAAGAGGGAGGAGAGTGTGTTAGTTTGTGTTGGTGATTTGTGGTTGAAGATGTTGCCTCCCATGCCCTTTTAAACCCACACTAGATGCAATCACAATTTTTTGTATAAATTTAATTCAAAATGAAAGTTACAAAAGTCGTAATGGAGGTTCCTGTCTTTAAACCTTGTAAAAGGAATTTCATCCAAATGGAAAGCGTCCAACTTCACACAAAGTCAACATGGAATCTTGCATGGGAAAAATGAAAAGGAGAAAGGTGAGATGATGGGTGGGGTGGATGGCCAAGGCATGGAGAAGGGAGGATTTTTGTTTAATTTTGAGTAGTATTGGATATTTGGGTGGTATTTGTTGCATTATAGGTATTTTTACGTATTTTTATTTTTTTATTTTTTATATTTTTACTTTTTACTTTTTAAAATTCATAAAAATATAATAAGAAATCATATAATGTCATATATTTTAATATTGATGATATGTAAATAATAACTCATGTATCTATTAGTTGCGTTATAAGCGTTTGATCCGGGTAAAATATCAATTTAGGCGTTAAGGTTTATCTTTCATTTTAAATTTTCCCAATATACTCAATTTGGAATCTAAAGTATTTTGAAATACTTTAAAGTATTTATTGACACACATATATATGTTAATTATCACCAACGTTCGTGTGTGCCGGTCGCATTGCATGTAAAATTGGTAATTACGCCGAATCACCGATGCATAAAGTGTTATGCGTGAAATTTTGCAATGCATGAAATGACTTCAATAAGGAGCAAAGGAAGTGGAACCAAGAGCTCCCACTTCTTCTAAGGAGCAAACCACTCCCATTACCTCTTTAATCAATGATGAGGTTCCTCAAACTCAGCCTGATATGCTTATTGCTCAAGCTGAAACCCTTCACTCTAAGTGTCAAAACTCAAGTGAAGAACCTTTAGGGGAAAGTTACCATCCCCAGCCTCTAGATCTAAGCCAACCAATCCTTGACCTAGATTTCTATAATAATAAAGATCTGGAATTTAGTGAGTACCATGAGTCTCACTTTCCCTCCCCTACTCAAAGAGAGATAAATTCTCTTGAAACACCCATTTCTAGCCCACATGATTCACCCCCTATTGAGGTGGACCTCTTTTTAACATGTTCAGGAAGTCCATATGGAAGAGGCTCTCACTTTTGTAAGTGACTACATCATTAAGACCTCAACCGTGGCAACTTAGCCCCTTGACACTTTTCCTTAAGCCGACTCTTGTCATGTTTTCTCATCCCTTATGATGAGGAAACTAACTCAGGTCATGTTCTCTCATCCCCCATGATTCTTCTGCTGAAGATGAGGGGAGTCTACAACTAAAGGTGCAAAAACTATTAAACCTATGCACCTATTTAGTTTCAAAGGTGAATCACCTGGAATCTCAGGTGACAACCCTTTAATGGTAGGTGTTTGTTCAGCAACTTGAGATCACCGATCTCAAGGGAAAGTTAGCTAAGAAACTTACAAGGCAAACTCAACTAGGACCACAAGAACCTGTGGAAGTGGTGGAACTAACCTCTAGCTCACCTATGCAAGTGGGTGATGCTTCCAAAAAGGGGGAGAAAGTCACCGCAACCACAGAAACTTAGGAGTTCTGTCCAGAGTATGGATAATAAGGATTCACCACCCTCACTTGCAGTTGTCTAAACTCCACAACTTACTCAGTCTCACACTGATGTGGAAGCCTTACTACAAATTCTATTTGAGGAAGGAATTCCAAAGGCTATGTCTTCCTATCCTACCCTGCTGAAAATCCAATAGTGGGATGGTGGTATGATGCTGAAAGAAAGGCCTTGGTACTCTCTAAGTCTCAGGGGCAACAAGAAGTCTTCAATTATCAGACCCTAAGATTCTATAAGAGTTTATCTTTAGTTAACCTGCCTCTTCTCAATCCAAGCAAAAATATGTAGACTTGTAGGTTAGCTAAGAGAAATCAAGGAAGGGCTTGAATAATTCAGAATAAGATCAATTATATATAGACAGAGGCTAGCGGGGAAAACCAGTGGTGAACTAGATACTGAGGCAAACCCTAAGATTAGCTTCGAAGGGATAACCTTGGTTGAAGGCCGAGTAGTGGACCCTGTGAAACTTGAGAAAGGATCTACTTCAGCATTCAGTTCCCTTAGTGAAACACCTGTTGGTGAAGGTGTATCACAATCTCTCGCTGGCCAGAGCTCAAGTGCAACACAAGTTTCAGAAGGCCAAAACTCTCTCCACCCTGAGTCATAAGGCAAACCATTGACAAAGGGAAAAGGAAGATGACTCCTAAGGAGATTGAGGAGGAAAAATGGGAGAGGAAGAGGAACGTAAGGGGAGAAAAAACAAGAGACACCCCCAGCTTCATGCAAGCTACAATTAGGGCTGCCCACAGGCCAAACACTCAAGATGATGAGTTGAGGGTAGCCCGATTGAACTATTTGGGGTTAAGGAACTACAATATTGATGAACTCATCTCTCCCCCCTTGGAAAAAATAAATGAACAGGCTGACACAAAGGTGTAAAAAGAGAGGACAGAGGCTGAGGCTGCAGAATTGCTTCTCAAAATTTAAGAAGAGAGAAAAAGAAAGAAACTATACAAAGCCCATGTCCTCTCTCCAGTTCAAGAAAGTCCTGAAAAATAGACTGTGGCTGTGAAAGAAGATGAAACTCAGGTAGGTAGGGAATAAGACAGACAGAAGATGATAACCTACCTTAGTGTCACATGTCTCTATCAAGCATTGGCTCTTCACCCTCTCTCATTTAAGTATATAGAGTTTGAGTACCTAAAGCAGCTAGATGAAGAAACTCAAACCAAAAGAAAAGTTGCAAAGAGGAAAATGAGAAAGGAGGCTGCTAAGTTAAGAGCCACCATCAAAGCCATTGAAAAGAAGTCTACTGACGGGCAAAAGATGGTGAGGTTCTTAAAGCAGTATGGGTTCTCCGGAAGGAGACGTGGTCCTATGTCTCTATCCACCATGGATGAGAATATTAGAAGGATCAAGTAGAAGATTTAGAAGGTTAACTAGAAAACTTACATTCTCCACCAAGTGTGTTGGAATATATGAGGCTGGTGCAACTGAAAAAGTCTTCCGAAGACAAAGCTGCTCTTCCGAAGACAAGTTGAAGACTTTCCGAAGCTTAAGTATGAAGAGCTTTCGAAGGAAAACTAAGTCTTCCGAGACTAAGTAGTTTACATTCTGAAGTATAATCACTTAAAAGATCAAAGACAAAAGTCTTTCGAAGAATAAAGTCATGAAAACTTGCAGAAGTCTCGGAAGAAGTTGATTCTTCCAAAGCATAAATGGCTTCGAGAGAACTTATTCTTCCAAAGCCATTTAAGCTTCGAAAGAACCAACTATGAACGAGTGGACATAAGTATGGTCCGACTGACACTCGCTGCCAACTCTGATATACTGCATGGTGCTTTCCCACACCCATGTAGTTGACCATACTTTAATCCACTGTTCACCTTTTATAAGTTAGTACAGTTACCAACTTTTGTTAGTAACAAAAGGTAAGTCATGGACTTGTCATGTCTACCTAATCTAGGATATTAGTTTATCTTAGACACCTTACTTCTAACAATGTAGTAGTTGTCTAGTTGTAATTGCCTGCTGGTTTTCCAAGTATATCCGGCTGTAGATAGTAGTATATATAGTTTCTCATTATAACTCACCAAGTGTGAATGCTTGTAAAAGAGTCTTGTAACACTTAGTTGAGAAGTAATATATACAAGTATCTTGAAAACCATTCTTGTGTTCTTTTACTTACTATATTATTATCAACTTAGTTAGAGACTCGGCTTTATCATCCGAGTGAGACTTAGTGAGTTTGAGAGATAAACTTGTGTTGAGAGACCAACACCGATCCTGTAATTGGTATCAGAGCTTTTTAGGCTCTTGATTGTGAAATCTAATCATCCCAAATCATCCTTGTTTTATCACTCTCACTCACTTCACTCAAATGGCTCTTAACCAGAAATCTTCTTACTCTAAGATGGGAACCATGACCAAGGCTCCAATTATCACACTTGATAATTTTAGAGCTTGGTGCAAATGTATTGAAGGCTTCATCAAGTACTAAAATTGTCGAATGTGGAGATCAGTCACTCATGGTCCTTACATACCAAAGGTGGCATCCCCAGCTCGTAATGGTGCCATGATTGAGAAAGCTGTTGAAGACTACTCTGATGAAGACTTCAAGAAGATGGACATCGACTGCAAAGCCATGACTATGTTGCTTACAACCATAGCAAACTCCATAATGGTAGGCTTTCAGCACTGTGAGAATGCCAAAGATCTATTTGATGTTTTGATGTTGATGTACTCTGGTTCCACTGATTCCAAAGAGTCCAAGAAAGATATACTAAAGCAGCAACTGAGTCAACAATACTTTAGGTACATGTTCTTGATCTCCTCTCTTCAGTCTATGGGAGTAACTCTTGAGAAGAGAGACATTGTAAGAAAGTTCATGATTGCACTTCCTCATGAATGGACCTTTTACTATGTCTCAATCAAGATAACTGAAAATCTCAACACTCGTACCACGACAGAACTATATGGAATCCTTGATGGATACCATATGGAGATGGAAACTTAGAATGGCCGTCAGATAAACATAAGCTCAAACCTTCGTGTCAGCAATGTTCTACATGCTGCTGAAGGTTCAAGAATTCCCCGGCCCCAGTTGTATCTAAACTACCCCCAACAGCCAGCATCATCCTCTGGACCTTATATGACATGTCCTAAGACACCCAAGTCTCAACAAGCTTAGCATAATCCTTTCCCAAATAGTTGTGCTTTTGTTTCAGGAAATAAGCACTTTGGAGATTTTCAATTCTGTTTTGATGATCTCGAGTGTTTTTGTCCCGATGATTTGGAGAACATGGACATTGTCCAGCAAATGGCTCTTTTAACCTATAGAGCAAAGAAGTTCTTCAAAAGAACTGGAAGGCAATTCCCTCATAACCCAATCAACAACAAATTTAGGCTTGACAAGTCAAAGGCTAAGTGTTACAACTGCAACCAACTTGGTCACTTTGCAAGGGAATGTAAGGCTTCTAGATCCAATCGTGGAGCAACTCAAGCCTCCTAACATCCTGCTACCCCAAAGGTTAAATTGTATTAGGACTATAACATGGAAATTAAATCTGATATTGAGTCCTTAAATATATTAAATTCTGATTTAAGAGAGAAGAATCTAACTATAAACTGAAAATAAAAGAGTTAAAGAAAACTGTATCCTCTTTGAAACATGAACATTCCAACTACAGGGCTCAAATAAAAGATTTAGTCACCAAGTTAACTGAGGCTCAAGCCCACTAGTAATAGCTGAGGCTAAAGCAAAGAAGTATGCCATTGAAGAGCATAACTTCAAAACCATAATTGCATCATCCTCCCACTCTAAGGTGTGTTATTAAAATAAACATGGGTTGGAAACCAATGAAATTGCTCCACCACACTCCTACTTGTCTATTAGACAACCAAAATGTGGTACTGATGAGCAAGAGGTTCCCACTGCTGACCCTCTACCAAATGAGCAAAAGAATGATGCAACAATGGTGACCACCACAGGGACGGATAAGGTAGAAAACCTCATCCACATAGCTGATGATGAACCTCTCACCACAAAAGAAAGAAAGAATAAAATTAATGCAGCAAGAAAAACTACCAAGAAGGTGGCTAAGTTGAAGTTGAAGATAGACCCAAAGCAATAGGGTGTATTCATCTCAACTAGATTCCAAGTGGTTAGAGGCTCTAATCCAAGAAAGAAATGTAGTACTAGCACTCGTATCTAAACAAAGCATCAGACATTAAAGGGGAGGGTGTTGAAGAGGAAAAGAAGTGCAAGAAACAACAGCCCTCACACCCCATCAAGAATAACATTGAGGGCATAATGTGTAGTCTGCACAACCACATGGCTAAAGATTGTTACAACAATCTAGCAAGCACATTCTTCCGAAAGGAAAATAGCTTCGAAAGACAAGCCCAAGAGAAAACAAAGAAACAAAAGAAATCTTTTGAAACCTTCCAAGAAGAAGACTGCTTTGGCAGAAAAGGTGGTGACAACTTTTTTCGATAAGAAAGAAGCCTCAGAAGCAAGTAATGCTGCTCAAGCCTCCACAGGCTCATCTACACGGATCAACCATGGGATAGAATGGAAAATCAGAAAAGATGCTACAGCCCAAACCTTCTCTTCACAAACCATAATTGAATCCCCATGCGTGTATTTTGGTTCAATTATCTCATCTACATTGGAGGAGCCACCGATAAGGCTTGGGTTTCCAATAGTAACTAATCATTTCACCGTATGTGGACATCCACATGACAAAAATGGAAATGTTTGGATTGTTGATAGTGGATGCTCCAGGCACATGACAGGGAACAGATCTATCCTTCTACAGTTTGAAAAATTTGATGGAGTTCCTGTTTAGTTTGGAGGTGAAGCGGAAGGATACATTTCATATTAGAGGTATTGTATCCAATGGTAAGTTGAAAGTTGACAAAGTAAATTTGTCAAACAGTTTGAACACAATCTCTTGAGTGTTTCTTAATTTTGTGACAAAAAGCATCAGATCCTTTTCACAGAACGTGAGTGCATTATCCTCAAACCTGGGATGACAATTCCTGAGGAATTGGTGCTTCTTAGATCTCCCAAGAAAGGGGATATGTACAAGCTAGATATGAACAATGCTTCCTTATTGGGTGAAGTATCATGCTTTCTTTCCAAAGCAAATGGTGATGAGTCAACTATATGGCATAAAAGAATGTGTCATGTTAATTTTAAAACCATAAACAAATTAAGGAATTTTTTTGTAAAGATAATTGTGTTGTCTGTCTGAAAGGGAAGCAACAGAAGGTATCTCACAAATGCAAAGAAGTTAACTCCATCACCACTCCATTACACTTATTGCACATGGATCTATTTGATCCCACAAGTATAATGAGCATTGGAAGGAAATCATACTGCCTTGTGATTGTTGATGATTATACAAGATTTACATGGGTATTCTTTTTAAGGACTAAAGTTGAAACTCCTGAAACTTTAAAAATCTTTTATTCTTAAAATAGAAAATCAAAATGATCATAAGGTAAAAATTATTAGAAGTGATCAAGGGACTGAGTTTAAGAATCAAGTTCTTGACTCATTCTGTAACTCAAAAAAGATTGCCAGACAATATAGTGCTCCTAGAACTCCTCAACAAAATGATGTTGCTAAGAGGAGAAACCAGACACTTATTGAGGCTGCAAGAACTATGTTAGCTGATTCAAAGCTACCCTCTAACTTTCTGGGCAGAGGCAGTCAGCACTACATGCGATATGCAGAATAGGGTTCTCATTGTTAAGCCACATGAAAAATCCCCTTATGATGCTATGGAACAAGAGGCCACCGTTCATTGGCTTTCTTACGTCCTTTGGCAGCAGGTGTACCATACTTAACATAAAAGATAATTTGGCAAAATTTGTTGAAAAATCAGATGATGCTATCTTTGTTGGATATTCCTCAAACTCTATTGCTTATAGAGTATATAACATCAAAAATCAACAATTTGAGGAATCATCTAACATTGTTGTCAATGAGCACACTCCTTTTGTTAAGGGGAATGGCCCTGATTATATTTTCGACCTAGAATTGTTTCCAAACTATTGTAAACCATCTTGTGAGAATGTTTCAGCTGGAATAGGAACTCAAAATGATTCATGTGATGATCAACTGTTTGAGTTACCCAGACCTCTTCCAATTTTTCCAAGAAGTCTTGCAGATCAAGCTCCTTCTACTGGAAATCCTGAAAGCTTAAACATCTCTGGAAATAACGAAGCTTCAACAAGTTGTCAGCAAACTGAGCATCAAAATTCATCAGTTGACAACTCCAACATTCAACACCAAGCTGATGAAGTTAGTGATCTGGAGGAATAGGCAACTGTTGATGCTACTTCATAGCAAAACATCATTGATACTGTCACACATTAATTCAATCAGTCCTCATTGAATGAGTGTGAGATAGTAGCTGGAAATGATGTTCAACATCCTGAGCAAAATTTCTCTAACTTGGATCTATCTGTGCAACTAGATGTGATTCTGAGGCTCAAGATACACAGCACTCATCTAGCTAAAAACATCATTGGGGATGTCACAGAAGGTGTAAGAACAAGAAGTCAAACCCATAATGGGAATGTCTGTTTGTACTCATGCTTTCTCTCTCAAATGGAACCCAAGAAGGTGGAAGAAGCTCTTAAGGACAACAATTGGGTTGAATCAATGCAAGAGGAGTTGCTTCAATTCAAGAGACAAAAGGTATGGAACCTATGTCCATTACCACCCAGTCAAGTTCCCATTGGCACTAAGTGGGTGTTTAGAAACAAAAGAGACGATAGAGGTTTGACCATCAAGAACAAAACAAGACTTGTAGTTCAAGGATACACACAGGAGGAAGGCACAGATTACATTGATGTCTTTGCACTAGTTTCAAGACTTGAGGCAGTGAGAATCTTTCTTGCTTTTGCAGCATCCAAGAACTTTACAATCTATCAACTTAATGTCAAATGTGCATTTTTGTATGGGGATATCGATAGGGAAGTCTATGTGTGTCAGCCACCTGGATTTGAAGACCCACAGCACCCCAACTATGTGTGCAAACTAGACAAAGCTCTTTATGGGTTACACCAGGCACCTAGACTGTGGTACGAGACACTGTCTCAGTTTCTTCTGAAGCATGGCTATACCAGAGGCACCATAGACAAGACATTATTCAAAAAGAAGACTGGGACGGACATGTTGCTTGTACAAGTCTATATTGATGACATCATATTTGGATCCTCAAATGACCATATGTGCAAAGAGTTTGAAAGCATCATGAGAAATAAGTTTGAGATGAGTTCCATGGGAAAGATGGATTTCTTCCTTGGAATTCAAGTGAAGCAGATGGAAGATGGGTTCTTCATAAATCAATCCAAGTATGTCAAGGATATCTTAGAAAGATTTGAGATGAAAGATTGTAAGCCAGCCAAGACACCTATACCCAGAAATCATAATCTCTTTCCTGACTCCAAGGGGGAGGATACTGATCAGCATTAGTATAGGACAATTATTGGATCTTTGATGTATCTCACAGCAAGTAGACAAGATATCATGTTTGCAACTTGCATCTATGCAAGATATTTGCTCCTAAGGAGTCTCACCTAATTGCTGTCAAGAGAATTCTTAGATATTTCAAAGTAGCTCCCAAACTGGGTCTTTGGTATCCTAAGAATAAGGGTTTCAACCTCTATGGTTACACTGATAGTGATTATGGTGGCTGCAAAATTAATAAAAAATCCACATAAGGTGGATGTCAATTTCTTTGTGGAAGGATCATCTCGTGGCAATGCAAGAAGCAATCATATGTCTCTACATCAACTGCTGAAGCTGAATACATTGCTGTTGCAAGTTGCTGTGTTTAGCTGTTATGGATTCAAAATCAGATGCTAGACTACAGTTTCAACTTCATGGAGACTCCTATCCACATAGACAACAAGAGTGGAATTTCTATCACAGAAAATCCAGTCAAGCACTCCAAGACAAAGCTCATTGACATCAGGTACCATTTCATTCGAGATATTCATGAGAAAAACTTGATCAAACTAGTCAAAGTCAATTCAAATAAGCAATATGCTGACTTGTTCACCAAAGCTTTTAATAAACAATGATTTAAATATCTTATCACAGCTATTGGTATGATTAACATTGACTAGTCTATCTCTTTTGAAAATCTTTTAAAAATGTGATTTGTCTGTGTTGTCTTCATACAATCTAAGCACTGTTACAGAAGCTTTTTCTTCAAAATTTCTAAGTGTGAATTCTTCCAAAGAGAAATTTACCCTCGAAATATATCTTTATCCATCTTCCGAAGGCAAATTCCTCTACATAAGTATTATCTTACGAAGAGTATTGAGCCTCGGAAGAAAACTTGATCATAGATCATATTTACTTCCGAAGCTTATAAAAACTTCTTCATTCGGAAGACCATTTTACTCTAGGAAGCAAATTTGTCCCTGTGACATGGTTTGCCTTTGGAAGTAAAAGTGGCTTTGGAAGACAATACTGAGAGACCTAACAGTTTTCTCTCGGAAGTAATTTTACTCTCGGAAGAAAACTCTACTGTGTAACGAAAATCTTTGGGCCCACTTTTTAAAAAGTAAGATTTTACTGATTATTGTCGGAATATTTTAAATGGTCCAACTTACCGCCACTATCAAATCAAACCTAAGCTGTCTTTTCACCTTATCCATTTGATCTCTTTACCCCCTATTTAAAAAACCTCCAACTCTCTTTCCTTAATTTTTTTACCTTCACAAAAGCCCAAATTTCCACTATCTTTCTCTTTAACTATCAAATTTCTTCAAATCAAACAGTACTTCCTCAACAATGGCCTTGAATTCTCAGCATAACCAGGTCGCTATCCTTGATTCTTCTAAGGATACTGACTTTTCCCCAATTGTGCAATTTCTAACACAGTCTACATACTTTACCGCTCTCACTGTTAATCCCACTACCTACTCAAACCACATGGCCGATTTTTAGGCAAATGGTCAAAGTGAAATGCTTAATGGAGAATGGATCATCAAATCAAGGATCTGCGGGCAGGAACTTGTCATCAGTAAAAAGACCATCAGGGAGCATCTGGGGCTTCATGATAAAGGCGCCCCTACTAAATTCCCTAAGTCTAATTTGAAGGACACTTACATTCAGATGGGATATAATGGAAATGTGAGCAAGTCAACTGTCTACAAGTTCAACTTCTCCTACAACTGGAAATTCTTGTTGCACATTGTTCTACATAGTCTCTCCAACAAATCAGGGGGTTAGGATCAAATCCCATATGATTTGGACTGCCTAGTCCACAAGTTGGATAAAGGCCTCAGATTCAACTATTCATGGTTTGTGTTGAACAACCTACGAGGTAACCTTGCTAGGGATCCATTCTTCATGTATCCCCCGTTCATTCATAATATAATCAATTGTGAGCTAGACCAGAACAAACTTTCATGTGAAGACATCCTACTGATCCCTCACATAAGGTCGGGCATCTTCAAAACAATGAAGAAGATGTCCACCAACTTAACTGGAAGATTCACTAATCTTCCTCCAAGTATGCTTGAACCAACGGCTACTGGTGCAATCCCTATAGACCCAATAGGTGATGAACCCAGAGAAGACTTCACCACTTCAATACCAATCTCTTCTTATCCCCCAATCAAATTCACTTATACAAGACGCCCCAAACGAACCCTTATTCAATCTACTCTGATTGAACAAGTTCCCTCTGTTCAAACCAAAAAGGCTAGAGTGGAACTCAGGGCTCCCACTCAGCCAGAGGTCCAACCATCCTCCACCATTGACCTTAATATCAGTGATGAGCCTCCTTCGTCTCAACCTGATGAGCCCACAACCCAAGCTGAAAGCCCTCAGGGTGAGTCTTAACACTCACTTGAGCAGCTTAAAACGGACAGCCACATCACTGGTTCAACTGCTATTGCAAAGGAACCCTTAGGTGTTGACCAAGGTCCCGGGTCATTAGAAATAACCTCCTTATCATTTCTTGACCTACTAACCCAATCTGATGAAGGTATCATGTTTCATCAAGGCAGTGATATTGATCCACCACACCACTCTTCAGTTCAACTAAGCCCCAGGGAACCTCTGATATCTAGCCTACATCAGTTAGCCAAAACTGAGGTGAGTCCAACAGGTGTGGAGGGGACTCATGTAGACTCAACTGCTACTACTGAGAGTGTCTCATTGGACTCTCAGGACTACGGTACCATTAGTGAGACTGAGTCTACAACAACCTTGCCACTTGATGACTCTAAAAGAGACATTAGCATGCAAGGGAAACCAGGGTGCCAAGAAACCACATCTGGTGATGATGATGAACATACTAGGTATGTTATCTCATCTCCCCGTGATTCTTCAAAAGAAGATGAGGGAAGTCTGCAACTTACCATCAGAGACCTACTATCTAAAGTCTCAAACCTGGAATAAAAGGTTAAGACTTTAGAAGATAGGTCTACCACTCAGCAACTTGAGATTGAAAATCTCAAGGCTCAACTAGCTGAGAAACATATTGAGAAGTCTGTTAGGCATGTACTAATTCAGGTTTCTTTAAGTTCTTCCTCCAGCTCATCTACTTCTTAAGATGATGCTACCAAAAAGGGTGAGAATGTATAAAACAAAGACATGAGGAACCCAGCCTTGCTATCTCTTCATTTTACCCCACACAACAACACTCTGTAGCCATATTCCCTCAGCCACCTCCTATTACAATTCAAGTGTACCTAAATTTCTGATACGCTCCTCCCTTGAACAATCCTCCCAGATGTTGCCATTGCCTACTTTGGAGCTGAAGAGCTTCAAAGTTTGAGTGAACCACCTACCTCTAAGTAGGAAGTTGGTCAACCTAAGGTCCTTATTGTACCTAAGATTGACTTCGAAGGGGAAATAAGGACTGATGGCCCAGCAACTGACTTAGTAGGGACAGGTAGTGTAGTTCCCATCTCTTCTGAAGTAGAAATTCATGTTGGGGAAGTGATAATTGAACTATCTTCTTTCTCCGATGATCTGCTCATCACAGAGGCTATTCTTGACTTAGCTTATGAGATAAACAGTGAGGACTTTCCCAAAACCCCTCTATCTATGACACCACAAGAACCAAAGGTTCAACCTCATTCTCTCCAACCTGAATCCTCTAAACCAAAATCTCCAAAACCTGAATCTTCTTCAGATCCTAAAGGAAAAAGGAAGATGACTGCTGAGAAACTTCTAGTGGAGGAAAGATTGGAGTAATTAAAAAAGAAAGAAAGACTTGGTACTAGGAAGCTGCTGGCTGTAAGCTGTAAAGTAGCAGCTGCTGCTGCCCAAGAAAGTATCAACAACAAGAAAAGAGTGGAGGTAATAGACAGAGCCTGGTAGTGGATAATGAAGAAATGCTTCTACTCCCACTTGATGACCTTGTGTGCAGTTGGAAAAGGCAACCCTACTGCGAAAGGAGGAAGAAGAAGAAGCAGCAAGTTTGGCCATAGAGGAGGAGAGGAGGAAAAAGAAAGAAGAAGCTTTGCAAAGGGAGAGGATGGAAAGGATAGCCTTTCTATGCACAAGGGGCTATTCTCAGGAGGAGCTGACACCTCATGAAAATGATACGATCTTGTTCCTTTTTCACAAAAACAAGATCAAATCAACAAGGAGAGGAAGAAGGCTGCCAGGGAAAAGTTGAAGGAGAAAAGGAAGAAAGAGGAGGAGGCCCAACTTGCAGCTGCCAAGAAGGTAGGAGATAAAGCTAGGATGAAAGCTTATCTCAGAGCCCACGGCTTTACCGGCAGACATGTAGGTCCTATTTCAGAAAGGACCCTACAAAGACGTGTCAGTGACATCAAAGCTGACATTCGCTCAGTAACAAGGTAGAAGGTGTCACAAAGCCAAGGTGTATAGAGGATGTTACCGAAACATGCACCCAAACCACAACCAACAAAACCTGAGCCTAGCCATCTTCCTTTCCCTATCAAAACTGAACCAACCACTGAACCTTAAACCCCTGAACCCACACCATCAACCTTACCTACACCTTCATCCATTGTCTCTCAACAACCACCACCACTACCAATCCTTAAACCCAAAACACAACCTTGAACCCAAATCATCCTCTGACCCTTCTAAGCCCTTGACCTTAGAAGAATTCAAGGAGATCAAGAGAAAGCTCACCAACTGCACAACCTTGAGCGAGATCTCTTGTGAGGAAGAGCCTATTACACTGAAGTTTATTGACGGCTCTTCATGTTCCCTCGCAAAAGATGAATTTCTTGATCTGCCTAGGGTAATACTACACCAAGCTCTTCAACTTCTAGCAATCAACTCTAACACTCTCAAGGAAGAAGAGAAGAAGTTGAGAAGAATACTCGTGACTCTGATGGATGCCAAGAAATGGAACAAAATGTCAATCAAACCCCTCAATCCTAGGAAGCAAATCATCCAGTGGAGGTTTGATGAACCTTCTCACAACTTTGTTCTGGAAAGAGAGAATGGTGAAATCAACCGACTTGATACACCATCTCTGCTACACTCCAGCAGAGAAACCATTCTCCAACCCCTCCAACTCTCAAGTGGCTACTCACATCAGAAACCATCTAAGCAGCCTTCATCTTGCTGAGCACACAAAGAAAGCAAAGACTGAAGAAGAGTTTAAGATGAGAGCAAATGAAGAAGAAGAAGGTGCAACTACTAAAGGAAAGACATTCCTGCAGATGGTTGAAGGACCAACTTCGAATCCTATAGTTAGATGGGAGTATGACTATAATTCTCATCAACTAACTCTCCTTAGAGGGCCACATCAAAGGGTGCATGTTGTTTAGAGCAACAGATTGGATCTACTTTCTATGAACGACTTGTACAAGCTTCTCACCACCACTTCAGGAAAGAATAAAGATACAGATAAATATCTTCTTTCCTTGGTGTTGAAGACTTTAAGAAGCAGAAGTAAGTGAAGTTTTGGTAGCATCAGCCTAGGGGGAGTTTGTTGGAAGATTCTGAAGTTCAACTAAAGAAGTCTTCCAAAGACAAAGCTGCTCTTCCGAAGACAAAGACAAGTAGGTTTCCGAGACTAGGTAGGTTTCCTTCTGAAGTATAATCACTTAAAAGATCAAAGACAAAAGTTTTTCAAAGAATGAAGTCATGAAAACTTGCAGAAGTCTCGAAAGAAGTTCATTCTTCCTAAGCATAAAAGGCTTTGGAAAAAGTTATTCTTCCATAGCCATTTAAGCTTCAGAAGAATCAACTATGAACCAGTAGACATAACTATGGTCCGACTGACACTCGCTGCCAACTCTAGTATATTGCATGGCGCTTTCCTATGCCCATGTGTTTGACCATACTTTAATCCACTGTTCACCTTTTATCAGTTAGTACAGTTACCAACTTTAGATGGTAACAAAAGGTAAGTCATGAACCTGTCATGTCTACCTAATCTAGGATATTAGTTTATCTTACACACCTTACTTCTAGCAATGTAGTATTTGTCTAGTTGTAATTTCCAACTGGTTTTCCAAGTATAATCGGCTGCAGATAGTAGTATATATAGTTTCTCATTATAACTCACCAAGTGTGAATGCTTATAAAAGAGTCTTGTAACACTGAGTTGAGAAGTAATATATACAAGTATCTTGAAAACCGGTCTTGTGTTCTTTTACTTACTATATTATTATCAACTTAGTTAGAGATTCGGCTTCATCATCCGAGTGAGACTTAGTGAATTTGAGAGATAAACTTGTATTGAGAGACCAACACTGATCCTGCAAAGTCAGGCTGTACTTGAAGTTGAGGTAAAGGTTAAACCCTAAGAGACAACACAACCTGATCTTGGAGTTGTATCTAAGCCAACTTCATTTTCTGACCCATGGTAGGGTCTTGAACCTTCCTTTTCTAAACATGTGGAGGAAAGAGACCCAACTGAGAAGGATACTGAAAGAACAACTGGTGCTCAAGACCAACCTTCTCAGTTAAAATTCAAAAAGAGGAAAAGGATGGCCATCAGAAGGGACAAGAGAAAGATGAAGAAGACCAAGGTATCCACCTCAGCACCTCAGGATGATTCAAAACATCTTGAGGGTAAACCAGAAGAGGCTACTCAACCAACTCCACTTCATGTAAAGCCTCTTATTGTTGAGAGATCCATTGTGTTCTAGACATTCTCAACCAATCCAAACACATGGTATGTCACAAGAGATCAAGGAAGTCAAAACATATACTTCCTGTATGATCTCTTGGATATAAGAAGATACTTTAAGAGTCTAAAGAATCCTGATTAGCTAATGAGAAAGGGAATGTTCCTAATTCTAATAAGGACTATAAGAAAGTAATGATCAAGACTCAAAGCTTCTTAAGAATTTTGGTAGCATCGGTCTAGGGGAGTTTATAAGAGTTATCTTAGAGGCTAATGCTTACCAAGATCTCTCCTATGTATTCTAGAGTACAAGGAAGCTTCTTCGGAAGATTTGACATAGTTACTAAGAAATTCTCTAAGTGTCAAATCTTTCCTATGTATTCTAGAGTACAAGGAAGCTTCTTCGGAAGATTTGACATAGTTACTAAGAAATTCTCTAAGTGTCAAATCTTTCGAAGCCAAAGACCATTTTTTTCAAATCCAAAGATGAAGTCTTCCAAAGCTTCACAGACAAAGTCTTCCAAAGCCAAGAGACTGATTTTTTCCGAATACAGAGAAGACATGCTTTCTCTAACATACTTTTGACAAAGCTGAACCACTTTTTGCTACCACCTCTGAAGACTCACCAACTTATACAAGTTGGTGATAATTCCATACTTTTGTCAACTATAGATTATGGTCTTTGTCTGTAACTTTCTACGTTGTACTTTTTATCTTTTAGTATTAGATAAGTATGTGAGCTATGGCATGTCATAGTCACATGTCAAAAGCTAATGTACCTTTTGAATTTACATTGATCTTGTTGTCTAGATTAGTGTTCTATCTAGCTTTAAAAGTATGGATGGCTGTAGAAGGTAGTATAAAGTATCTTATGTATCAGTCCTTAGGAACTAAGCCTTGTAACTTTGGTTGAACACTTGAGAGCAATATCCAATATTCTTGAAAACCAACTTCCTTGTTTTTGTTATCTATTCTTTGTATTAGTTCTTTGTTTCATTCAGCCGGTTCCCTATTTGATCTTATAAGTGTTTATCTGTTTTCTTCTCCAACACTTGTGAAACTATTGCATTGATCTCCCTAACCAGGTCCTGCATTTGATTTTGATGATATTTTATCATTCAAGGTTGATCTTTATGCAAGATATAATCATCTACACCTTCTCCGGTAAGAAAACCGTTCATTTTGATGATTTTATCTTTGTTTGTTCATGTTCGTGTTGTTATTCATCAAGAATAATGAAAATCGTCATCTAATATTCACCTTCTCTCGATTATGGTGTTCGGATCATGAAGGAATTGCACTTTTGAGGATTGGATCATCACAAGACGATAAACCCTAGTTTTATGATTATTTCTTAATGTTGTTTTAACAGGATTGCAATCTACAGTAATTTATTCCTTATGGACAATTCAGAACAAAATTTATCATAAAACATTAAGGAATTGTAATGTATTGATCGAAAATGAATAGAATAGATTTGAGGTTCAACTGACAAGATTGTGAATTTGGACAGCTTGCTGTCTATTACTTGTATGTTTTGTACATGTCATAACTCGGTCATGTGAAGTTCAAATTGGTCAATATTTATTTCTAAAATCATGAGTCTGCTAACTAAACCAAGTGGTCTCGTGTCGTTTCGACGTTGTTTGGTCCTCCAAACGTAACAAACAAAATGAAAGGTCAAACCTGTTAAATTCAGGCAGAATGTTAGGTTGTGTTTGCTAAGTCATATCTCCCTAATACTTGGTCCATTTGAGGTGATTTTTTTTGGTAAGTTGGTTTAGGGTCTTGTATTTCAAACTGTTCTTGTTACATAATTTTTCGTTACCATTTTGACCTCCAAACAGTCTACATAAGACTAGTGCGCGATCAACTCTACAAGCTGAAATATTTTTACTAAATTAAATGTAAAGACTTGGGTCTAATTAACTAAAATAAGTTAAAGTTGGGTCCAAACATGGATTCTAAGGCATAAAAGGATAAGAACATAAAAGGTTCACATGTCAACAAACTTGAATTAATAAATGTACATTTCGGAACATCAGTGACAATGGTACATGTTGAGGACATAAAAACTAAAATGAATTAGGATTGAGAATTAATGTTGGAAATTAGACTTGAAATACTAGATGAATTAAGGTATAATTAAAATAAGAATTTTGATGGGCATTAAGGACTGGATTATGCGCATTAA
The DNA here is from genome assembly GCA_025506415.1 of Flaveria robusta. Taxonomy (NCBI): domain Eukaryota; kingdom Viridiplantae; phylum Streptophyta; class Magnoliopsida; order Asterales; family Asteraceae; genus Flaveria; species Flaveria robusta. The sequence continues at coordinate 7,570,215 of CM046473.1, forward strand.
AACCAGTTAGGTCTTTTTGACCTTGAGTAATCTTATGTTGTTTTGTTATCCATACACTTTTTGCACTTGTTGTGGACTTTGGATTGTGCTATCATCGAGGTTAGTTTCACGGCCCCTTTTAATATGTTTTACTTGGGGGAAAAGCATGCTCATTGTTTTTGCACTATGTCATGTTAAATTTTGTTTTGGACTTGGATTGGACTGTCATGTGTGGTTTGAGTCCTAGGATCAAGTCTAGATTCCCTTCATGAGTGTTTGGGCTTACTTTGTACTTGTACTTGACTGTCATGTAAAGGTATTGTTAGGACTAACGGGTTAACACCCCCACCCTTATTGTCGGTATGCTAGCTAAGACTGACGTTGCTTGTGCAGGCCCTTAGGTGAATATAATCCGGTTATTCGGACTAGTCATGAGCTTATGTTGGTTTCTATGATTCCTATGTTCTCATACACACACATATTTTGTACATGACTTACATGGCAACTTATTTGTTCTCTTAAAGCTGTGAACTCACCAATGTATGTTGACTTTTAGAGCATGTCTCTTTAGGTATCAATGCTTAAGTACTTGGACAATGAACTCTAGACGAGACCGCTCCTTCAAGAGCATTAGACATTGGAACATTAGTTCCGGACAATATGTTATTATTGTTGGATTTATAATTGTTTTGGTTGATGTTGTACTGGTTGTTCTAGTTTTAAACTTTTGGATTATTTGTGCATTTATGGAATAACGTTATGGTATTGATTGTTCTTGACACTTGTTTTTTTGTGTCAGGCGACATCATGATCCATTGGTGGAGAATTTCTTTAGAGATTCTCTTAGACCCCAATGTGTTATAACGATCCCGTCCGTCGGATCCTCGTGTTTCCTCTACTAGCGGGGGTGTGAAAGTGTGTGTGTGTGTGTGTGTGTTGTGAAAAATAAGAAGAGGTAAGGGAGAAGGGTTGGTCGCTAAAATGAGGGATTAGGGTTGGGGGGTTGGCTTTATATATTTTTTACTACAAGCAATACCCTCGTCGCTTCATAAAATCATTTCATCGCTACGTGAGTTAACTTTTCCTACAACAAAACCACTAAATGCTCACAAAATGTCAAATAAAAATTATTAACATGAAATAATATTTATTTTTCTAGTTTAAAGTCCTTTTTAATAATAATTAGGCTTTAAAAACCAAAACTACGCGAAAACATGTAAATGCCCGAAAATTCCTAATTTTCACAAGTAAGCTAAAAATTTACTCCATTAATCACATAAAAAATATTTTCACACCAATTATAATTGTGTGTAAACTATTTTGGCAAATCACCAACATTCAAGGACTGACGCATATATCGTTAAGAGAAGGGTTCGTGAATGTTTATGCAATAAATGACGTATTTAAGTGAACAACATTAAATGCATCAATGCATGATTGGAAAACAATATTTGTGTAGATTGGAAAGTGATTTGAAAATTTTGGGTGTCACATCATTCCCTTATTCAAAGAAATTTCGTCTCGAAATTTAACTAACTTCAGTAAAAGACTAATGAAAATTTCCCGGTGGTCACAGGTAGATCTTATACTTATCATTCAATTAAAGAGAAGTGAGGCTTTAAAACAGGGTTGTTACCATGTGTATGTTAAATTTTTACATATATTTAAAAATATTACAATGTTGTTTTAAATATGTGTAAATATTCTTTATGATGCAATTATGGAGTTGTAGATACATTATAGTAACATTGTTTACATAAGTGTGAGTTAAGTACTTATAAATTATAATTAATATTCACATATATGTTAATTTTGGATGTGCATTGCTTATTTGAATTACCCGTTTAAATAATATGTATGAAATTGCTTTACATATTATTAAAATCATGTAATTAAGTTGATATAATTTTATATATCTATGTAACTTTGGACTTGGTAATGTATTCATACAGGATTAGACATATAATCTAACGTTGTTTAGAATATTTATAAATTAACAATTTACATATGTGTACTTTTTTTACATATATGTAAATTAATTATTTTTGTATGTTTAAAAATTGTGGTGACATGAGATGAGAGATAAGAGAATATTAATTAATTAATCAACTAACTACAAAGAGAACTTATGTTTTTACTATTATACCATTTTACCAAATCTAAACTCATTTAATCCTATACAAATTTATAAATTTAACCTTCTTAAATCACAACCATTGATTGATACTAGTTCTGCAAGTTCTAAAATAAACATAACCCTATATATATAGTAGGATTCCTAAGAAAAACATAATGTTATGAGAAAGCTAGAGAAAACTAATGAAACCAGTCACATAATTTATAATTTTTTATCACTACCCTCTATATATGTGTGTGAATATATATAAATAAGGGTATGGATCAAATAGAAATCGTAGCATGGTTTTACATATACGTCACACATAGGTTACGTGTACGTAACCATTTTTCATTCGACACAGTGTTACATATATGTAAGACTCTTCATTATCGTATGTATGCTCCATTTTAAAAATTAAAGTAACAAAAAATTTATGAATTATTTTATTGGTTTTCGTGGTTTCTTTGGTTTTTACATAAGTATTGGTTTTCTCAAGAAACCTCCCCTATATATATATATATATATATATATATGTATGTATGTATATTTACACACACACACACACGTGTGTGTGTGTGTTGGGGGCGGAGTTGTTGTACAAAGTGGATTTTTACGTGCGAATTGTACAAAATTATTACGCAAAAAGAAATGTGATGGATGTAATTATATGCAATGGGTCAAATTATTCATGCACAAATAGATTATCACACAAGTGTGAAATTATCACACAAGAAATATTGTTGCATAATATTTTCCTCTCTACACTATGATTTCATGCAAGTGTAATCCTTCATGTGTAGTAATTGCACTTCATTTTGTATACTTTGTAAAAAGGACTTTGTATTGTAATGCAAGTAACATGAGACTTGTTTTCCTAATATTTTACATGTGAAATACATGCATCATTTAAAGAGTTAGAGATTTAAATAAATTTTTTGTTTAATATACACATGTAGACTTATGCGTATACTAGATTAAATTCTTGCAAAAAGGAAATATATAGCAAATATATCAAGAGTATGGTTATGTTTATTGTATAGTACAAAATAACAACAACCACAATCATTTACCCATCATCTCACCAAACTAAAGAAGGTAATGGTTCCCGATGCCATTTGAGTTTAGATAATACTTTCTCATTTGAATTATGTAATGTATCGTTGTACTTGTGTGTTCTCCATATTTTGTGCATAAAATGACTGTTGATTATTATTTATTACTATATAAATTCAAGGAAAAAAACAAAGAGTGAAAGGTGGTATTCTCCACTAAAGAAAGGAAGAATAAGGAGGTTCATCATCTTGATTGATAAACACTTTATAAACTTCTACAAATTACCTTCTTTTGTGTAGTTTGATTGTGTTTTATATAAGTTTAGATTTCTCCTTGAATACATATATAAACCACCATTCAACTTGTGTTTTCTTGGAGAAGATCATGTGTGGGATATTTCATATTCATCAACTAGTAGCAACCACTTCCTTACATAGGTTGTTGTTTCTAAACAACTTGTGGTTGTTGTTTTAGGTGGGAGTATTTAGAAAGGCCTACAACAATATGTTAAAATATACTTCCATGGCTAAATAGTTTCAAATGATGTAAGGCCTCATTTCCGGTCAACATCATAGTTGGATGTGATCATTGGAAACATAATTGTTAAACCCAAACTTTCATTAAACCTTAACCAACTAAATTAAAAACACTATCTATCAACCAATCTGCAACATTAAAATAGAAAGCTTTCACCAAACATAACTATTTCTAGATGGTAGTCTTTAACATGATGTCAGGTAACCTTAAAACCCATACCAAGCTCACTTTTTTATTCATTATGCATACAAAAGTTAGTGTTATTGAGTGAGATCTAGTGTTACTTTTGCAAAAGGCAATATGAAAGTTATAACGTTAATTTTATTTCTTTATCATACTTTAGCTATGCTTTAACTTTGACGTTCATATCATAATTTAACAAGTACCTCTACTTTATACTTTTTTACTTTATATGTGTGCTTACATATATATATATAAGTCTTCCTTAGGTATTATTATGCTTATTCTTCAACTATACTTTAGCAATTCTTTATCTTTACTTTAGCTTTACATTATCATTATACTCCTTTAGCCATTGCATGTGTAATCCACAAGAATTTATTGTCGCTTTCAACAAATGCAAGACTTTTGTCGCTTTCCATTATGCAACTCTTATGCTAAGGCTTGAAATACATTAAGAACTCTGTGATTACAAGACTCCTTTAGCACAAGCTATCATTTGATGGTTGTGATTTAGCTGTAAATATTCTTGAAGTATTATACAAGTACTTTATCATTTCACATGTAAATTGTAATTTTAGCATTTTGTATAAGTGATTATGTATACCTCTTTATCTGTAGTCTAGCTTCTTTAACTAAGGTTAACTTTGTCTTTTTCTTTGAACTTTAACTTTTTCCCTTTATTATAGTTTAGCCTTCTTTACTATGGTCTTTATAATTCATTGCTTTAACATTCTATGGTGTTACTTTATCATTTACAGACACTATTATACTATCTTAAATATATTCTATGTATGTTCAGCTATGGCTGAACTTACTCTCATGCAGATGAGTGTTTACATTTAGAAAACCAACTTAGATTCAGGTGACTAAGTCAAGTGCACGTGACTAAGTCCTTCAACTTTAACTAGGCATATGCAGGTGAATGCCTTCACCTTTGGTGAACAATGTCACCTACGGCTGAACAACTTCACCTTCAGTGAACAGTGTCACCTACGGATGACTATTCCTATCAATTTTAACCAAACACCTCAAATACTAGTAAGATGTCGCATATGGATGAACTATCTCGAATTTAACAAGTTCGAAGAATGAACCGTGAACTTATTAACATACCGATAATATTGTCACGCCGAATACGCTTAAAATGCTAAAAAACCCGATTAAATCAAAAAAGAAGGGTTTAGCACTTTAAAATTATCAAATAACTAATTAGAGTTATTCGTTAGAAAAGTTAGCAAAAATATATATTACAAAAATCATAATTATATATAGCCTACCACTATCAATCATGTCGGATAGAGATAGTCGGTTTACTTCAAGTTTCTGGATGAGTTCGAGTAAGAGCTAGGAACCAAATTGAATATGAGTACCATGTATCATCCCCAAACTAATGGAAAAAGTGAATGAACCATTCAAACTCTTGAGAATATGTTACGAGCTTGGGTAATCAACTTTAGTGGTAGCTAGGATGATCATTTGCCTTGGATTGAATTTTCCTATAATAGTAGTTATCACGCAAGCATAAAGATGGCACCATTTAATGCACTTCATGGAAGGAATTGTAGAACCCTAGGTTGTTGGACAGAGGTTGAAGAAAATCAAAAAGTTGCTAAGAGAGATAGAACTGATAATCGTAGACGATCTTTAGAGTTCCAAGTTGGAGATTGTTTCATATTAAAAGTATCTTCATGGAAGTGATTCATACGATTCATGAAATGAGGGAAGTTAGCCCCAAGGTATATCAGTCCAATTAAAATTGTGGCAAGAGTTGGGAAAGTTTCTTATAAGCTAAAATGATTGGCTAATTTAGTTCAAGTTGTATGTATAGAAAATATCCAAGTTAGTGAAAAACTAAACTTCACCAAAAGTCCTGGAAAAATTCTTGATACATAAAAGGGGAAGTTAAGAAAGAAAAGAATAAAACTGGTATTAGTTTAGTGGGAAGGATAAAAAGGTCCAGAACAGACATGGTAATTGGCGATGAAAGCAAAATACCCTCAGTTGTTCACATAACTATTTAATTTCAAGGATGAAAGAGGCAAGAATGTAAGACCCAAAATGAGCAAGTGTTCAAGTGGAAGGAGAATCGATTGAATAAAACATGATACGATGAATGAAAACATTCAAGAGAAATATAAAGTTTCATCATTAAAGATAATTTCGAGTATGAAAACAATTAGAAATAACAGAGGATTGAAAACCTCAAATCTGAGTTATAATGAAGTGGGAATCATGAAAATATGATTGAAAGAAAGTTTGCCATTATTCTGTTAAGGAGGCTCTCATTCAAATTATGATGAGGCCCTCATCAAATGATGCTGGGTGCATCCAAATTTTGATGTGGGGCGCATCGGGAAGGGTGCTCTAGAAATGTCCATTTTTGACTCGTAGCAATAACTAATCACACAAGAACAATGGCGGCGCATCCTCAAGTTGATGCGGGGCGTATCGAATCCAGAATCAGCCTATAAAAGGGGGCCTTGGCCTCCCTTATTTCCACACTATTTGATATCTTTCTCTCTAACTTTCTAGAGTGAGAAAAAGTAGTTATGCTTAGGAATGGTGTCTAAACGCACAGTAGCCGATATTTTAACACTCCTTTGAATGTGAAACCAAGTAGTTTTCTTTCACGGGTGTAGAGATTTACCTAGCAGAAGAACGATGGACGTTGAGGTAAAATCTCTTTCCTTCACTCTTACGATAAGAGGAAAGTTAGATCAAGAACCCAACGGGTATGTGACCTGTAGGACGCAGAATATGTGCGCAAAGTAAGCTTTGATGTAAAGACCCATGATAACTAGGATAAACCTCAGGTGTAAGATAAAGGGTTATAAGTTCTATGTAATGTAGGTAAGATAACCAAATGTATCATGATTTGAAAAACATATTACTAGTAGCCAAAAATGAAGAAAGATGTAGTAGACTACGTAAGTAAGTGCTTGACGCAATTACAAGTGAAGACTGAACATCAAAAACCATAAGGGAAGATCCAACTCATTGGATATTCCAAAATGGAAGTGGGAGCATGTAATGATGGATTTTATTACGAAGTTAGCTCGTACATCAGAGGATTTGATAGTATATATTGTTGTGGTGGATCGACTGATGAATAGTGCACATTTTCTACCTATCCTGGAGATGTTTTTGTCTGAGAGGTTGGCGGAATTATTTATCAAAGAGATTGTGGCACATCATGGTGTGTCAGTGTCATTTATTTCTGATAGAGATACTTGGTTTGTATCTATGTTTTGGACAAGATTTACCAAAGCTATGGGCTTCAAGACTGCTTATTAGCACAGCCTAACACCGGTAAGCCCATGAGAAATCAAAAAGAATCATTCAAACATTAAAAGACAAGCTTCGAGCGTGTATCATTCACTTCGGTAGAACTTGGGATGAGCACCTGCCTTTTGGAGAATTCTCATAAACTGCTACCATGCAAGTATCAGCATGCCACCATTCGAGATGTTATACAACAAGAGGTGCAAAACCTAAGTAGGGCGTGATTAGACAGATAGAGTTGGGAAGCATTGAAATTACTGAGGATGCGTAAGAGAAGTTGGAAAAGATCAAGGCTTGCTTGAAGGCAGCTAAAGACAGGAAAAAGTCTAATGCTAATAAATGGTAGAGACCGATTGAGTTACAAGTAAGCGATAGGGTGATGTTGAAGGTATCTCTATGGAAAAGGATTATCCGTTTTTGCGACAGAGAAAAGTTGAGTCCAAAGTACACTGGGCCGTTTAGAATCTCCACTAGAGTGGGGGAAGACGCGTATAGGTTGGAACTTCCAAAAAAATTACGTTGAATTCATCCTCTATTTCATGTATCTCACTTACGCAAGTGTTTGGCGGAAGGCAATGTTTTTATTCCTCTTGATGATAATGAAGTTAATGAGAGGTTGAACTATGTGGAACAACATGCAGCTATCTTAGATCGCAAAATGAAGCAGTTGCGGAATAAGGTGATTAGCCGAGTGAAAATACAGTAGAAACATCGAAAGGGATCAGAAGCAACTTGAGAATTTGAGGATGAAATGAAACTGCATTACTCAGATCTCTTTAAGGAATAGAATGTTTCAAGGATGAAACCTAAATAAGGGGGTGGACTTGTAACACCTAAAACTTTGGAACAGAAACGAAAAGAAATAAAAAGGGGACGTTTTAATTAAGTTGGAAGGAAAAAGGTGGATAAATGAAAATGTGCCCATGTGGGGGGTATAAAAAGGAAGGTATGTCCCCTTTTCTCATTTGCATGCACCCAAAGCAATCTTCAAGCTAGAAAGAGAAAGCTCCGTTGTGATTTCTAGAGAGAAAAAATGGGAGAACTTGCAAAAGGTATGATTTTTTCATACTTACTCATTGATCTAAGCTACATTTAGACTTTGAAGATGTTTTGATGTGTTTCTAAGAATAAAGTTTGAAACTTTATGTGTGCATGTTTAGATCTCGGTTCCTACTCTCAAGTTTTGGATTTTTGACTTAAAATCTTCAAAGGTGAGTTCTAGATTCCTTTGTTTTACATGTTTTTGAGCTTTGAGACTGATATGCATACCCATATGACAAAACTTTGTTAAGTCTATTTTTTTCTCAATTAAAGTTGACATTTTTACGTAAGAATGATGTTTTTAACATGTTTTATGATGATGTTTTGTGCATGGTGTGTTCTAATGATGAACCGTAGCTATTCATGGACTAGATCTATTGATAGAATCATGATCTACATAATGATGGGCTGGAACATTAAGATTGATACCGAACCATAGGGTTTAGTCATCCACAACAAGATACTATATTCTCATTTATGGTCCACTCTAATTTATTCATTCACATTAGTTACATCACTCACATTGGTTGTCCGCACTAAGTATTCATCCATTTTTGGGATACTTAACCCGTATTGACTAAGGCATAGTCATCCGCACTTGGGTAGTTAACTCGCATCGACTAAGGTATAGTCATTTGCATTTGGGTACTTAATCCGCATTGACTAAGGTTTAGTCATTCGTATTAGTTACTTCACCCGCATTGGTTGTACACATTAGTTACTATAGGAGTTATCTTAAAGGCTGATGCTTACCAAATATCTCTCATCATTCATTCTGAAGTAGAAGTAATTTACTTCGGAAGATTTTACAAAGTCAGTAAGAAATTCTCTAAGTGTCAATTCTTCCGAAGTTAAATACCATTTCTTTCGAAACCAAAGATGAAGTCTTCCGAACCTTCACAGGCAAAGTCTTACGAAGCCTAGAGACTGATTTTTTCTGAAGACAGAGAAGACATGCTTTCTCTAACATACTTTTGACAAAGCTGAACCACTTTTCGCTGTCAGCTCTAAAGACTCACCAACTTATACAAGTTGGTGATAATTCCATACTTTTGTCAAACTATAGATTATGGTCTTTGTATGTAACTTTGCAACTTTGTACTTTTTATCTTTTAATATTAGATAAAGATGTGAGCTATGGCATGTCATAGTCACATCTCAAAAGGCAATCCGCCTTTTGACTTTACATTAATCTTATTGTCTAGATTAGTGTTTCAGCTGGCTGCCAAAGTATGGCCGGCTGTATGATGTAGTATAAAGTATCTCATGTATCAGTCCTTATGAACCAAGCCTTGTAACTTTGGTTGAACACTTGAGAGCAATGCACAACATCCTTGAAAACCAACTACTTTTTCTTGTCTGTGTTCTTTCATTTAGTTCTTTGTTTCATATAGCCAATTCCCTATTTGATCTCGTAAGTGTTTGCTAGTCAACTCTCTAACACTTGTGAAACTGTTTCCCTAACCCAGTCCTATAATTGGTATTAGAGCATTCCAGGCTCTTGATTGTAAGATCTTACCATCTTAAATCTCTTCAGCTTCACAAAACTCTTACATGCTCAAATGGCGCTCTTTCCAAAGTTGATATGGAATCTGGCACCATGACCAAATCTCCACTGATCACTCCTAATGACTTTGACACTTGGTGCCAAAGAATGGAAGCATTAACCAAGTCTCATGATAGCAGAATGTAGAGATCTGTTGTCTCTAAACCTCATGTCCCATGCACACCTTCAGCAACTGCTGCTTGTGAAATGATTCCAAAGGACATGGCTGATTACTCTGATGAAGATTGGAAGAGAAAAGATGTAGATTAGATTTCCATGACCGCTCTTCAAAGTACTCTTCCTAACTCTATATATTGAGGCTTCAAGAAGTGCAAAACAGCCAAGCAACTCTGGGATGCATTTAAGCCTATGTATGAAGGGTCTAAGGAAGCCAAGGAGAACAAGAAAGACCTTATGAAGTAGTAGTTTGAGAACTTTACATTCAAGATAGGTGAAACCATGACTTAGCAATATTTAAGATATGTTGAGATTGTGGACACTTTGGTGGATACTAGTGTCAAACTGGAGAATAAGGACATTGTGAGGAAGTTCATCTTCTCTCTTTCCAAAGAATGAACTCACTATTATGCGGCCATTAAAAGAACTAAAAACCTCTCTACTCTTACCCTTACTGAGCTGTATGGTATCCTGAGTGGTTACCAGATGGAAATGAACATGAAAAATCCATCTCTCAGCTCATCTAGTACCAACAAGAAATCTGCCCTCCATGTGGTTGAAAGGGATAGTAGAGAACCTCAACATCATCTTCTCAGCTACCCTGACAGCTCACACAAGGGCCCTTTCATCAACTTCCCGGAGACACCAAGGAAGAGCTACATCCAAGGAAGCCCATTCCAAGAGACAAGCTCTTCTCAAGCCTTTGTGTCTTTTGATGAAAGTTAAGGCAACTTTTTCTTCAATCTAGAAGACTTAGACTACATTCATCCAGATGACCTGGAGTACATGGAGATTATGTAGCAGATGGCTCTCCTCACTCATAGAGCCAAGAACTTTTACCAGAGGACTAGGAGAAAGTTTCCTAGCAATGTATCCAGTGCAAAATGAAGTGTTACAATGGTAACCAAATGGAACACTTTGCTAGGGAGTGCAAGGCACCAAGGAAAACTGGTGGCCAAGCACAATCTAGACCAAACTACACTAAGCAATCTCCAAAAGCTGAGAAGCCCAAGCAGCAGCCTATAGGTGCTGTTGAAGAAGGAGGCTTTGATTGGAGTTTCCAGGTTGAAGATGTTTCTCCAAACCATGCCTTGATGGTTGATCATGAAGAACCCAAGGTAATAGAACATCTCTGTACTCCTAAGTGCATTGCTAAAGTTAGCATGTATAGGTCCTATAACTTGTAAGTGAGATCTGATCTTGAGTATTTGAATATTTTAAAAACTGATTTTAAAAGAGAAAAAAATGACTATAAACTAAAAATAGAAGATTTAGAGAAAACAATTTCTACTCTTAAACATGAGCACACAAATTACAGGACTCAAATCAAAGATCTCATAGCCAAGTTAACTGAATGCCAAGCTGAGCTTGTGATCAGTAAAGCCAAGGTAGAAAAATGTGTTCTTGAAGAGGTAACCATCAAGAACATTATATCCTCATCTTTGCATGCCAAGGTGTCTTATCAAAATAGGCAGGGACTAGGATCTAGTGAAATAGCTCCTCCACACACTCTATTATCAATGAGACAGCCAAGGTGTGGAACTAGTGAAGATGAGCTACCTCCTGAAGATCCATTTCAAGAGAAAGATGAAGATGATGATGAAGAAAAGATGGTGAAGGATGAGCCTGAAGTGAGTGAAGTGGCTCAATCTAAGAAGGGACACCACTCTCCTGGAGAGAAGAAAAAGACAAAGATGGCCAAGTCATCAAGAAATAATTTGATCAGGGCAACCAAGAGAAAAGCAAAGAAAGCCTAGGAGATCAAGCCTACCTTTAACTTGAAGCAGAAACAAGTCTTCATATCTGCTGGGTTTGAGTTGATGAAGACTACAAACTTAACTATGCATTCTAGTACAAGGAGTCCTAGTTTAAGTTCAAACTATCCTTGTCAAAAGAGGAAAGTTGATCAAAAATGCACCAATGTTGCACTGCCTAAACCATCCAGCTCCAAGAGCAAGCCTATCCCTAAGAAGCCTGCTACATCATCTGCAAAGATGAAGAAGGAACTAGAAAGAGATCAAGCTCAACCAGCCGCTCAGAAGAAGTCTCAGAAGTATGACAGTTGAATGCATCATGTGTGGCAGTACTTCTCAATTTGTTAAGGATTGCATCTACAATCCTAAAAGTACTGTCAACATGACCAAAAAGACTTCTGAGATAAAGAAGAAGAAGATAGCTTCGAAAGGAAACTCACTTTCCTTTGGAAGCTCAAAAATGAAGGCAAAAAAGATAGGTGGAAAATTGCCTTCGGAAAATAAATTGGTATCGGGAGAGAGGAATGCTTCTGAAGTACTGAAGTCTGCAGTGGATTCAAAAACTTTCAAAGGTTTTGTCTGCCAAGTTTGATGAGAAATCAGATGACAGCCATTTCATTGGATACTCTTCCCAAGCTATGGCTTATAAAGTATACAATCTCGTCACCAGAGTTGTTGAGGAGTTAGCCAATGTGACTTTCAATGAACACACTCCCAGTGTGAAGGGTTCTGGTCCTGATTGGTTGTTTGATCTTGATTTAGTTACCAACTATTTTAACAAATCTTGTGAAGATGTTTAGGATCTATAAGTAACTCATCAGCAGGAGATCCTAACCTAAGATTTGAACTGAGAGTACCAACTGATAAAATTTCTTCAGCTCCAGTGGTAACAAACCACTACAGGTGGAAATCCAGTCAACACATCCATGAAAGACTCATTAGCTGACACATCTAAAGTGCCGACCAGTTCCAATTATCATGCATGGAATTCAAATGAAGGGATTTTCAATGTAGGAGGAAATGGAAATGGTGATTCTGTCCAAGAATTTCATGATACTAAAGACCTCTCCACTGAAGACAACATCAATGATGTCACACATTCATTGGATCAAGTTTCTCTTGATAAGTGTGTTGATATGGTGGGTGATACTCAATCAATAGATCTGAATTTCATAAATTCAGATCTGTCAAATCTAATTGCTTTGATTCCTCAACTGAGGATCCACAAGTCCCATCCCTCCACAAACATTATTGGAGATGTTGAGACTGGGGTAAGAACAAGAGGACAATCTTATAATGCCAACATTTGTCGAGATTCTTGTTTCTTTTCCCAGATCGAGCCAAAGAAAGATGATGAGGGTTTGAAGGATGGAAGTTACGTTGAAGCAATGTAGGAGGAACTGCTTCAATTCAAAAGACAGAAGGTTTGGAACCTATGTCCTCTTCCTCATGGGAAGACTACTAGAGGAACCAAATGGATTTTTAGGAACAAGAAGGATGATAAAGGACTTGCCATCAAAAAAAAGGCTAGACTAGTTTTTCAAGGATACACTCAAAAAAAAGGGATTGACTACACTGATGTTTTTGCTCCTGTAGCAAGACTTGAAGCTGTTAGGATATTACTTGCTTTTGCTACATCCAAAGATTTCAAGGTCTATCAACTTGATCTCAAGTGTGCATTTCTATATGGAGTGATTGATGAGGAAGTGTATGTCAAACAACCATTTGGCTTTGCAAACTCAGATCATCCTGATTATGTCTGCAAGCTTGATAAAGCTCTCTATGGGTTGCATCAGGCTCCAAGAAAGTAATATGAGACACTGTCATAGTATCTTGTCCAACATGGTTATAAGAGAGGTACCATTGACAACGTAGTTTTCCTCAAAGGAAAAAGGAATGAATTAATGCTGGTTCAAGTTTATGTAGATGACATCATGTTTGGGTTGCCTAATCAAAACTCTACAAAGAGTTTGAAAAGCTAATGAAGAATAGATTTGAAATGAGTGCCATGGGGGAACTCAATTTCCTTCTAAGAATTCAAGTGAAGTAGGTTGACAATAGCATCTTCATAAACCAATCAAAGTATGTGCAAGACATACTAACCAGATTTCATCTTAGTGATTGTAAGGTTGCTAAGACTCCCATAGCAAGAAACCACTTTCTAGGTCCTGACCTTGAGGGGGAGTGGGTTGATAAACACCTCTATAGGGCTATGATTAGGTCTCTGATGTACCTCACAACAAGTAGGCCTGATATCATGTTTGCCACATGCATCTGTGCAAGATATCAAGCCACCCTAAGATGTCACACCTAGTTGATGTCAAGAGGATACTTAGATATCTCAAAATGCTCCCAAGCTGGGACTTTTGTATCCAAAGTGTTTTGACTTCAATCTATATGCATATACAGATAGTGACTATGGTGGTTGCAACATGACTACAAAGTTTACATCAGGGGGTTGTCAGTTCCTTGGTGGAAGGATAGTTTCATGGCAATGCAAGAAACAATTATGTGTGTCTGCATCAACTGTTGAAGCTGAATACATTGCTGCGCTAAGCTGCTATGCTCGAGTGCTTTGGATTCAGAATCAGATGCTGGACTATGGATTCAACTTCAAGGAGACTCCCATCCACATAGACAACTACAGTGCTATCTTTATTATACAGAATCCTGTGTAGCACTCAAAAACAAAACACATCAATATCAGGTATCATTTGATATGAGATAATTTTGAAAAAGGCTTGATAAAACTGGTCAAAACTAACACAAATGAACAATATGTTGATCTTTTCACTGAGGCTTTTGATCAACAGAGATTTAAGTATCGTATATCAGCTATTGGGATGATTAACTTTGAGTAGATTTTCTTAAATTAATTTCAGAATTATTTTCTAAAATGTATGTCTTTAAAGTAGTCTTTTTAATCACTCATAAGGCTAGTTATCTTGAAAGAAAATTCTTCTAAATGATATTCCTTAGAATTCTAAGAATTTGAAATCTAGTTTCTTTTGAAAGACATTAAAATTGACTTCAGAAGAAATTTATTTCTAATTCTAATAAGTAGTTTATAAGAAGTTTACCTTTAGAAGAAATTCAAGTATATCTTTCGAAGCTTAAATTTTCTTTTAAATGCATATATGACTTGAAAAACAAATTTCTTTCAAAAGCAATTTAGTCTCGGAAGATTTATTTTTAAATAAAACTTCTGAAGTTTAATATATTCCAAAACAAACTATAACTCAAAGCAATTTTACTCTAAGTAAATTTCTTCCGAAACAAATTCTTGCAAATCTAAGAAATATCTTCCGAAGCCAAAATTGGCTTTGAAAGTTTTTCAAAACATTCAAAGACAACTTACTTTCAGAAGATTTTTCTACTTTAAAGAAACTACCTTTTGGGGCATTTTTTCAGAGGTGGGATCGACATATTCGGATTTCAAATTTTATTTCCTGCAATAACTTTGTCTCAAATCCAAGCATATATATTCCTTTTCCAACGGGTCTTTCTTTATTTACTACCTCTTCATCTGAAAAATCCTCAAGCCATAAATCTCCCAAAACCCTTACTATTCTTAGCTTTCTTTACAACCAAGCTCTCTAAAATGGCCAACACTGAACCTAGAAATCAACCAAATTTTGCCATGCAACTTCACAGGCAACATAGTCAGGTTGCTCTGTTAACATCCAAGAAAGATCCTGGTTTCTCAGGCATCTACTGCTTTCTTGCTCACTCTTCATATCTCACCGCCCTCACCATAGACACTCCAATCTATGAAGATCAACTGCTGGACTTCTGGAGGACCTACCAAGAGGTCATCTTGGATGGTGAGAAGGCACTTAAAGCCAAGTGCAGGGGATGACTGCTTTCATCACCCCAGCCTTCATCAACAATCATCTGAGGCTGGATGATGCTGAAGGTGAAACATCCATCCCCAAAGAATCTGTCAACCACTCTTTCAGATAGATGGGCTATGAAGGTGACTACACAATTAGAACCTTCAGGATGGGTAAGGTCTCTTACCAATGGAAGTACCTCCTACATGTTATTATCCATTATTTATCAAACAAACATGGAGGATGGGACCAAATCCCTAAGGACTTATCATACATAGTATACGGGATGGTACATGGGGTCAAGTTCAGGTATTCTCAGTTTGTATATACAAATTTGCTTGCAAATTTAGACCCCCTAGAGTATTACATGTTCCCTATATATGTCCAGTACATTCTCAACTACGAACTGGGCTCATAGTTGAGGGGAATGGGTAACACTCTTAAACTGGGACAGATGAAACCCGGCATCTTTCAAATCATGAGAAAACCCACTGTTGGTTTCTGAGGGGTAAAAACAGCCCTAGTCCCAAAAAAAGGTAAAGCTCACTATTCCAGGTGACAACCTGACAACACTAGTTAGTATTCAACCCACACCTAAAACCTCTGTATCACCCTCACAGCCTCAAATCACCATCACCTACTAAAGAAAATCCAAACGAACCTCTACTCAGTCTATTTAGGTTGAATAGGCCCCCATATACTCACCTACATAGGAGGAAGTGAAAACAAAAGCTCCAACTTCTCCTAAGAAGCAAACCATTCCCTTTACTTCTTTGATCAGTACTAAGGTTTCTCAAACTCAGCCTGATGAGCTCACTACCCAAGCTGAAAGCCTTCACTATCTCAAAACTCAAGTGAACAACCTTCCGAGGAAAGTTACCATCCCCAGCCTTCAGATCTAAAGCAAACAATCTCTAACCTTGCTTTCTATAATGATGGGATCTGGCTTTCAGTGGGTACCATGAGTCTCTCCTCCCCTCCCCTACTCAAAGAGATATTAGTGCTCCTAAAACACCTATTTCTAGCCCACATCATTCACCCCCTACTAAGGTGGACTCTTCTGAACAAGTTCAGGAAGTCCATATGGAAGAGACTCTTACTTTTGTAAGTGATTACATCCTTAAGACCTCAACCATGGCAATTCAGCCCCTTAACCCTTCTCCTGAAGATGTCTTAAGAGCAGAGAAAATCTATGAGCTAAGAAACAATCCCTACAGGTGAGGAAACTTACACGGGTCATTTTCTCTCACCCCCACCACCCATGATTCTTCTTCTGAAGATGAGAGAAGTCTGCAACTAAAGGTGCAAAAACTGTCAACTTATGCACCTATTTAGTTTCAAAGGTGAGTCACCTTGAATCTCAGATGACAATCCTTCAAAGGCAGGTGTTTGATCAGCAAATTGAGATCACCGATCTCAAGGGCAAGTTAGGTGAGAGACCTACAAGACAAACTCAACCAGGACAACAAGAGCCTATGGAAGTGGTGGATTTAACCTCCAGCTCAACTATACAAGTAGGTGATGCTACCAAAAAATAGGAGAGTCACTGCAACCACAGAACCTATGAGCTCTATCCAGAGTATGGACAACAAGGATTGACCACCCTCACTTGCAGTTGTCCAGACTTAACAACTTTCTCAGGCTCATATTGATGTGGAAGCCTTACTACAAGAACTATTTGAGAAAGAAATTCCAAGGACTATGTTGCTCCATCCTACCCTCCTAAAAATCCAATAGTGGGATGGTGTTATGATGCTGCAAGAAAGGCCTTGGTACTCCCTAGGTCTTAGGGGTAGCAAGAAGTCTTCAACTATCAGACCCTAAGATTCTATGAGAGTTTCTCTCTAGTTGATCTGCCTTTGGTTAATCCAAACCAAAACAGGCAGGTTGCCAGATTAGCTGAAAGAATTCAAGAATAGGTGCTAGAGGAATTTAGAAGAAGATCTAGCTTAACTAGACAAAGGCTAGCGGGGAAAAGTATTGGTCAACTGGATACTAAGGCAAACCCTAAGATTAGCTTTGATGGGGAAACCTTTGTTGAAGGCTCAGTAGTAGACCCTATGAACCTTGAGAAAGGATCAACCTCAGCACCCAGTACCCTCGGTGAAACACCGACTAGTGAAGGTGTATCATAGCCTCTCCCTTGCTAGAGCTCAAGTTCAGCGCAAGTCTCTGATGGCCAAAGCTCTCTCCACCCTGAGTTATATAGGCCAACCATTGACAAAAAGAAAAGGAAAATGACTCCTGATGAGATTGAGGAGGAGAAAAGAAGAGGAAGTGGAAGGCAAGGGAAGAGAAAACCTAAAAAACCCCCAACTTTATGCAAGCTGCAATCAGGGCTTCTCATAGGCCAAACACTCAAGATGATGAGTTAAGCGCAGCTAGATTAAATTACTCCCCTTGGATGAGTTAAATGAACTGGCAGACACATAGCTGTCAGAAGAGAGGAAGGAGGCTGACACTATAGAATTGCTCCTCAAAATTAAAGATGAAAGAAAAAGGAAGAAACTATACAAAGCCTCAATCCTCTATCCAGTTCAAAAAAGTCCTGAGAAAAAGACTGTGGTTATGGAAGAAGAGCAAACTCAGGTAGGCAGAAAACAAGAAAGACAAAAGATGATAGCCTATTTGAGTGCCACTGATCTCTATCAGGCAGCAGCTTTTCACCCTCTCTCATTTGAATACATTAAGTTTGAGTATCAAAAGCAGCTAGAAAGGAAGCTCAAACCAAAAGAAAAGCTGCAAAGAGGAAAATAAGAGAGGAGGTGCTAAATCAAGAGCCAACATCAAAGCAATAGAAAAGAAGTCTGCTAAAAGACAAAAGATGGAGAGCTTCTTGAAGTTGTATGGGTTCTCTGAAAGAAGACTTGGTCTTATTTCTCTATCCATCATGGATGAGCATATCAGAAGGATAAAGCAGAAGATCAAAGAAGGTCAGCTGTTTGACTTGCATTCTCCACCAAGTTAGGTTGCACCTGAAGTTGAATTGAAGGTTGAACCCCAAGAGACAACACAGCGTGATCTTGAAGCTACATCTAAGCTAACTTCATCTTCTAACCCACAGCAGGCCCTAAACCTTCTTCTTCTGAACATATGAAGGAAAGGGACCAACTAAGGAGAATATAGAAAGAACATTCGATGCTACAAACCACCCTCCTCAGTTAAAATTCAGAAAGAGGAAGAGGATGTCCATCAGAAGGGACAAGAGAAAGAAGAAAAAGTGCAAGGCATCCCCTTCTACACCTCAGGATGAGTCAGAACATCCTGAGGGTGAACCAGAAGTGGTTGCTCAACCAACTACACTTCATGTAAAGCCTCTTGCTACTGAGAGACCCATTATGTTCTCAACAAATCTAGACACATGACATGTCACAAAAGATCAAGGAAGTCAAAACATATACTTCTTGCAGAACATGCTTACTACTCTTCCTCTGCATGATCTCTTGGATATGAGAAGGTACATTGAGAGTCTGAAGAATCTAGATCAACTGATGAGAAAGGGAATGTTCATGATTCTGATAAGGATTGTAAACAAGTGAAGATCAAGAATCAAAGCTTCTTAAAAGTTTTAGTAGCATCAGCCTAGGGGGAGTTTGTAAGAGTTATCTTAAAGGCTGATGCTCACCAAAGATCTCTCAGCATGCATTCTAAAGTACAAGGAAGTCACTTTAGAAGATTTGGCAAAGTCAGTAAGAATTCTCTAAGTGTCAAATCTTCCGAAGCCAAAGACCATTTCTTTCGAAGTCAAAGATGATGTCTTCCAAAGCTTCAAAGACAAATTCTTTCGAAGCCAAGAGACTGATTTCTCCCGAAGACAGGGGAGACATGCTTTCTCTGACATACTTTTGACAAAGCGGAACCACTTTTCGCTGCGAGCTCTAAAGACTCACCAACTTATACAAATTGGTGATAATTCCATACTTTTGTCAAACTGTAGATTATGGTCTTTGTCTGTACCCTCCAACTTTGTACTTTTTATCTTTTAGTATTAGATAAAGATGTGAGCTATGGCATGTGATAGTCACATGTCAAAAGGCAATCTGCCTTTTGACTTTACATTGATGTTGTTGTCTAGATTAGTGCTCCAGCTAGCTGCCAAAGTATGGACGGCTGTAGGAACCAAGCCTTGTAACTTTGGTTGAACACTTGAGAGCAATATACAACATCCTTAAACACCAACTACTTTGTTCTTGTCTGTGTTCTTTTTTTTAGTTCTTTGTTTCTTATAGGTGGTTCCCTATTTGATATTGTAAGTGTTTGCCTATTAACTCTCAAACACTTGTGAAACTGTTGCATTGATCTCTCCCTAACCCAGTCCTGTAGTTACTCATCCGCATTTAGTCTAATGACACGCATTGCCTCACGGTCACCTACATTAGGACACTTCGAAGATTTCACTAAGAATTCCAACTAAGTGTTGACCCTGATTTGATTTTATTTCAAAGTGGTTATCTTTTCCATATGAGTTCACATATATGTTATTTGTATAATTAGTTATTTAATATTTTATGCTATGTGATTATATGAAAAATATCCGATAAAGTATAACTTGTGGCAGTTAAATAATGAAAGGAATGACAATGAAACTCAATGGGTAAGCATAAAAGTAGATATAAAACCATATCAGTAAATGTGCAAAACATGGCACCCAATGAAAGTATTTAATGAAAATGAAAGATGCTTGAAACGTTTGTTAAGCATGAAAACCTTAGAGCTGCAACCTAATCCTTTGGCATGATAGCGACCTAAGAAAACATGCTAAAGTGTGTCAATATAAGGTTAGTGAGGTCAAAGGTTTAAGTAATATAAAATATGTTTGAATTACCTCGCTAGCTCGTTACTAATCGTTCGAGATGATAAGGACTTTTGTGATAATGTTTTCACTACAGTAACACGTGCTATATCAATAATACTAAAACCAAATAAAAGTTCGTTTGCATGTTTCTCGCCCAAAAAGAAAGTAAGTAAAAGTGGGGCAATGAAGACTCACCGTAGATTGCTTATGAAAACATGTAATGTTGGTGCTTGAGATTAAACGATGCGTATCAAACATAGATCTGTAAGTATGTGTACATAATGGTCCATATGAACCCCGTTCTAACCAAACAACATTAACTGTTGTTATGTTTGTGAAAGGCTTAAAATGTTTGATAAGTTTGACTTTTTTACAAAAGTTGACTTATGTTGACCAAAGTTGACTAGTTTGACCCGACAACCCATTGGTGTCCCAAAAAAGTGAAAACATGTTTAGTTATACTCAAAGAGTCCAACTAAGGTTGCACATAATGTTTCTTGTCTGAATTCTATTTATGGAAAGTTTGTATTTTTGGAAAGTATATGATTTTGTACACGTGTAACCCATTTTAAAACCATGTATCATATCATAACATGCATTCAATTCATATGCAATTCAGCTAATACCCAACCATAGCATGTTAAGAATACAAAGAACATTATCATGAGCAAATATAGAAACATAAGAACACAAATTTCATAATTCACATCAAAATCCCCCAACATGCTCCTATGACCATTCTAACACAACCTAGTCATCATACAAAGCTCTACACATACATCATACAAAACATCATTTTAATAAAGTTACCACAAGTAGCAAGTATTAATATATGAAGCGTTTTCTCAATTCAAAGATTTCCAATTCATTCTTACATCTTATACAATCATATCAATCATCATCATCATCATCACCCAAACATGCTAAAAACTCAATCTAGGAACTAACTTGCTCAAAAAGATACCATTATTAGTAAGTGCCTGAAAAACTAGTCGAATTCACAAACCCAAAAAATAAAACTTCATCTAATAGAATCAACTAACATCATAGCAAGATAAATCAACTCAATTTCATCAAATTCACCCAATTTCTACAATAGTTCAAAATTAAAGTTTTCTTTAATGGCAAGTTTTGCTTTTTAACTTAAATGAAACTTTTCAGTGAAATTAACTGTACAATCATCTTAGAATTACATACTTGCAAAGTGAATTTACTTTACCCTCATAACATTTCTCATGAAAGCTATACTTTTACTTTATGCAAAGTGTATTACTTTCACATACAAGTCACTTTTACTATTGGACATTTTAATGTGCTTCATACCTTTTTTTATGTTTTACTTTTGGGTAAGCATTGCTCAGATGCATTTTCATGTCACAAGCTTTATTTACAATTTTGGACCTAGATGGTGTATGTGTTGTAAGCATGATTTTTTTATGTACATAAACAACTGATGGTTCTTTATATATAACTACTTAACTCTAGGTTGAAGCCAATGGAGAGTTATTGGTAGTATTATTGGGTTGACACCCCCACCCTCGGTTGTTCATATGCTAGCTTTAACCAATTTTAGTCAAGTGCGACTCTTGGGTGAATATACTCTTACAATTTTGTTTGGTCGTCACTAGGTTTGATTGAGAAACTCATGTTTACATTCGTTTCTACATGCATATAACCTTCATGAAATGTCATGTTCATACAATTGTAGTCGGACCTATAGGAAGGTCTAGGGGGTCCATTGACCCCCTTGATTATCTTTAGTAACATTAAATTTAGAAGAGAAAAATAAAGATCTTCGAAGTTTTATAGCGAGTGAGCGGTGGTCTGACAACACGAACAACTATCCTGTGTAAGCTGCTGGATTTGTGAAGAATTTGAAACAGAGAAGAAAGTAAAAGAAGAAATGATCTAAAACGTTGAGTAGTTTATTATTGTTAGGTTCAATACTTAAATTACCATTGTGGGATTTATGGCCCAATTGAATACATAAAACCTAATTTTTTTAACTATTGTGTTTTCTTTTCTCAAGAAAGTCTTTATGGTTTACGTGCCTACGGCCGTCAAAAAGTCAAGCATTGTGTTGATATTGACAATTCGTTTAATCTTTTGAGTATTATACGATGGTTCATTATCGTCTTTCAATTTTCATCATGAAGTAAGTTTTGTTTTCTTCAACAACTAATTATTATTTAATTAGTATTGATAAATGATGAATATTCACGAATATTTGTTGCTATTTTTTATTTTAGTTAGCTTAATGTTTATTATTTTATAATCAATGTTTAATGTTTTGTCATAATTTTTCTGTTAATTAATATGTAGGAATGCTTCTCTAGAAAAATATTTTAGCTAAAAGCCCAAACCAAGTATCGAGTCTTCATCAAATACGTTAAATTCTAAGGAAAATAATAATAAAAGAAGTCGAGAGGAAATCGAATTGTCTGAAGATGAAATTGTCGGTGATCCGGCCTTGGTAATTAGTGATTATTCGATTAATATACGAGATGAAGTAAGGAGACGGTATATAAGGAAAGGCCCTTGCCAACCAAAAGGTCATATTTTTCCTAAAAGGTAATTTGTGGATGAATGAGAAAGTTTCAAAAGATATGGTTTGACAACTTTTGTTGGTTAGAATATAGTGCATCGAAAGATGCCACATTTTGTTTATGGTGTTATTTGTTCCCAATGATAGTTCTATTCATTCTATTTGTATGGTTTTAATGTGTTTTCATGCAATTTACACAGTTTTATTATCCACTTATAGATAATAAAAAATATTGAAAGCTTTTTGAATAGTTATATCATTTTAGATTTAAATGATATTATAAAAACCTAAACAAATTCAAACATACTTGAAAATTAATAAACATGGGGATGATGTTTTTATTAACCAAGGTTTTAAAAACTGGAATAAGGCATTTGAAAATTTTTGTGATCATGAAGGGGGTCAGATAGTAGACATAATCATGCAAGAGTTCAATTTGAGTCATTCAAAGATCAAAGGTATAATCTAGACTATATGTTGTCATGACAATGTAATCCAGACGAGATTGATTATCGTATTCGGTTGTGGTCCGGTTCCTGTTAAATTAAGGTTTGGCTTTTCACGGGCATGACGAGTCTATAAGTTCTAATAGTAGAGGTAATTTTCTTCAGCTTGTAAAATGGTATTATGGCCATAACGACGAAGTAAGCAAAGTGTTTAATTCAAATGCTCGTGGGAATAATCAATTGACTTCGCCTAAAATTCAAAAGGAGATTGTAAATGCTTATGCAACCGAGGTAAGAAACATCATTGTGAATGAGGTTGTTAAAGGAAAGTTCTTTTCTCTATTGATTGATGAGTCTTGTGATCGTTCTATAAAGGAGCAAATGGCAGTAGTTTTAAGATACGTTGATGATGGTGGGGAAGTTATCAAATGGTTTATAGGGTTGGTGCATGTTACTGACAATTCTGCATCATCTTTGAAATTGCTATTGATAATTTCTTTTCAAAACATGGTTTAACAATGTCAAGAGTTAGAGGTCAAGATTACGATGGAGCTTCTAATTGCGTGGTGAGCTAAATGGATTGAAACAAAAGATTTTAGATGAAAATAAGTTTGCCTTTTATATTCATTGTTTTGCTCACCAGCTGCAGTTAGTCGTCGTGGGCACATCATCTAAATATGTATTCGTGAGTAATTTTTTTGATTACCACGCAAGATTGTGAATGTTGTTGGTGCTTCATGTAAAAGAAAAGATTCTATTTGGAAAAAACAGTATGATGATTTTATGAAACGTAGATGGGTGAAATATGTAAAGGAACAGGTAAGAACCAAGAAATGACCTTCCCGAGCTGGTGACACTCGATGGGGTTCACATTTATAAACAATACATCGTCTTTCTGACTTGTGGAAACTGATAAGAGAAGTGCTTATAGCTTTGTCTAGAGAGGGTATAGATGGAAAAACCAAAGGCATGGCATTTAGTTTGGCTGAAAAAATGGAAAATTTTGAATTTGTGTTTGTTAGTCATCTAATGTGCACTTATTAAGAAAAACAAATGACTTGTCACAAGCCCCACGATTAAAGAATCAAAATATTGGCAATGTTGTTCGATTGATTGAAGATGTCAAATACAATATAAATAAATATAGGGACGACGGGTGGGATGAAATAATGAAAGAAGTTACTACATTTTGTTCTCAAAATGAAATTCATATGCCTAATATGGAAGATGTCATTACCGACCGAGTTAGAAGGACAATTGATGGTGAACCACAAACATATCTCCATCGTTTTCGTGTAGATATCTTTAATCAGGTATATTACCTTTATTTATTTTAGTTAACCATGTTTTATTTATTAAAATTTGTGTTAGAAAAAATTAACACTTTATTTACATGTTTTGGGTTGTTGATCTTCTCCTTTATGAGATGCATGAACGTTTCACTAAGTAAAACTCGGAGTTGCTTATGTGTATAGCATGTCTTGATCCTAGAGACTCATTTCAGAACTTTGATCGTGAGAGGTTATTACATCTTGCTAAATTATATTCAGAAGATTTTCGTAGCTTTGATCTTGGACAACTAAAGATACAACTCGACATATACATTATAAATATGAAGAGTAATGAAGTTTTTTCAGGTCCTCATGATATTGGAGAACTTCCAAAGAAAATGGTTGAGATGAAATATAACATTACACATGAACTAGTATATCGACTAATAGAATTGGCTTTGGTCTTACCTGTTGCAATTGAAAGATCTTTTTCCGCAATGAAGTTTATCAAGACTAATTTGCGCAACAAGATGGATGACAATTTTCTTTCTGACTCGGCGTTGTGTTATGTTGACAAAGATATTTCTGCAGGTGTTGAAAATGAAGCAATTTTACAATGTTTTCAAGATATGGGGCCTCAAAATATTACAACTACCGGCTAATACTAGTAAAAAAATAATTTGTGCAGATTAATGATTGTAAGATATTTTTATTATGACCCTCCAAGTTGAAATTTCTTGTTCCGCCACTAATTGCAGTATATCATGACATCATGAACATGTACATAGATTTCATTTCAAGAAAAGCATACATTTATACGCATGATACATTCATGTGAAACATACAATTGAAAAAATACTTTGGTTAAAAATATATCAAACCATCATTGCAAAGCTTACCAACTATTTATAGTTGACCTTTTTTAACATTTTTTTCAGATTTGAACATTGAGCTTATTTGGATTGCAAAGAGCATGACTATTGTGATTTTGGGACTAAACATAGACTTGAAGATATGATTGTTTAATATTTGTAATTTGATGTTCTAGACATTAGGCAGTTGTGCTTGTAATAGACTAGTTCAAGACACTATAATCACTTTTAGTTGTTCTTTTGTAAACATTGTGTTCTTGATAGTTGATTCGTTGTATTCCTACGATTCTGTCTTGTTGGGGATGTAACAGACAAAACTATGAATGTCATACTTAACTCTCATTCCGTTAATAAATTTGAAATACTTCTTGGTGGAAAAGTAGTTATTTTTCAAGGAGACTTTCATTAAATTCTACATGTTATTCCAAATGAAACAAGACACAACATTGTAAATGCCTTCTTAAGCATGTAAGGTACTAAGGTTAACAAAAAAAAAAAATGAGGATAAGTATGGAAAGTGAAGCATGCAATATCAAATGAACAAAAATGTTTTCAAATTGACTTTTGGAATCCAGGGTAGGAAAAGTTGGTGACTGCAATGATAGGGAGTCAGTTATTAATATACCCGAAGTTCTTTTAATAATTGATTAAGATGATCCTATGTCGAGTTTAATTAACTTTGTATACCCTAAAATTATTGAAAACTCCAAAAAAACAATTTTTTTTCCCAAAAAAGAGCTACAATAGCACCGACAAATGAAGTTGTCCAAGATAGTGATCGCTTGCTTGCATTATTCCCTATTTATAAAATGGAGTACTTAAGCAATGACAATATTTGCTGGTTAGATTATGTTCGCGATAATTTTGACGAAAGCTTATACTCACCTCATGTTTTGAATGCGTATGCATCAACATGACTAGTAACAAAAGTGAAAGATAATCACTATCAAAGATTGGTTTATATTTGAAACATCTGGTGTTTACCAATAATCAGTTATACTCTGAAAGTAAAAAAAGATGAATTAAAACTATTACTATTAAATAAAGAATGTAACCTTATATATAGAACAAAAATGTTTGTTTATAAATAATAATTCGGCAATTTGTAATATATCTCTATGGTAATTTCTTTCTTGTATTATTTGTATGCAACAATATGTAACTTAAATGTCTAGAGATTTCTTATCTTTTTTAACCTTAACTTTTTCTTCTCCGCTCAAGTATATCATATGCAAGACTGATTAGGGAGGTCAATGCAACAGTTTCACAGAATGTTTGGAGAGTGATCTTAACAGACAACACTCACAGAATCAAATAGGGAACCGGCTACTTAGAACTTAAATGTAAAAGAACACAAGCAGATGGTTTTCAAGGATGTTGTGTATTGCTCTCAAGTTTTATTACAAAGTTACAAAGTGATCAAGTGATAATTCAAAATACAAGACTTGAGATACTTTATACTACATCCTACAGCTGGCTAGCTGATACACTGATCTAGACAACAAAATAAATGTAAAGTCAAAAAGGCAGAGTGCCTTTTTAACATGTGACTATGACATGCCATAGCTCATATCCTAATGTATTACAAAAAGGATAAAAGGTACAAAGTAGAAAGTTACAAACACCTAGACCATAATCTATAGTTTACTAAAGTATGGACGTTTTCACCAACTTATGCAAGTTGGTGAGTGTTTAGAGTGGCAGCGGAAAGTTGGTCAGATTTCTAAAAAAGTAGATCAGAGAAAGCATGTCTTCTCTGTCTTCAGAAGAAATCAGTCTTCTATCTTGTTGGCTTCGAAAGACTTTGTCTTCTAAGCTTCTGAAGACTTCATGTTTGGGTTCAGAAGATCTTGGTCTTGGATTTGGAAGATTTTACACTTAGAATATTTCTCATTAGAGGAGTGTAAAACTTCCGAAGTAACTTCTGCCATGCACATGCATGCAAGGAGGAAGCTCTTTGGCTACTTTGGTTGCATCAGTCTTTCAAGTATTCCTTACATCATATAAACACAATCCAACAAAATAATTAGGTAGATTTATTAATGTATTATAAAACTAATACTACATTAGTATTTACACGACCGGTGAAGGTGTTCAATGCAAATCAGTTTCACAATGAGGATAGACTTAGAACACTTAACAGATCAAATAGAGAACTGGAACCTTTATGGAGATACTAAGAAACACAAGTAAACAAGAGAGACAGAAACTCAAGAACAAACAGATTGGTTTTCAAAGATAAAGTATATTGCTCTCAAGTTCTATTACAAGTGTTACAAAGCATAGAAGTAAAATACAAGGACCTGAGATACTTTATACTACATCTTACAGCCGGCCATACTTTGAAGGCCAGCTGGAAACACTAATCTAGACAACAAGATCAATGTAAAGTCAAAAGGCAGATTGCCTTTTGACAAATGACTATGACATACCATAGCTCACATCCTAATGTAGTACAAAAAGGATAAAAGTACATAAAATAGAAAGTTACAGACTCAAGACCTTAATCTACATCTTCCTAAAGCATGGACCTTTTCACCAACTTGTATAAGTTGGTGAGTCTGCAGAGTGGCAGCTAAAAGTTGGTCAGCTTTTTTGAAAAGTTGTTGATCAGAGAAAGCATGTCTTCTCTGTCTTCGAAAGAAATCAGTCCTCTATCTTTGAGGATTCGAAAGACTTTGTATTCTAAGCTTCGAAAGACTTCATCTTTGGCTTCGAAGAATTTTTCTTTGGCTTTGGAAGATTTTACACTTAGTGTAATTTCTTTGCAATGTGTAAAACTTTCGAAGTAACTTCTACCATGCACAAAGTGCATGCATGCAGGAGACACCTTGACTGTTTTGAGTGCATCAGCCTCTTTCAAATACCTTATAGTATTCTTATTATGCCGCTACATAGTATTATAATATCTAAATTAATATATTTAATATATTAAGTTGTAATCTTGTTCTAAATTATATTAGCATCTAATACTATATTATATGATGTAAGGACCTATCCTTTATGGATTACAATATCAAGTGAAAAGCAAACACTCAAATTATGCTAGAAATACAAGGATGTGAGAACTACAAGATGATGGATAAAATCTTATTGCATGAAAACTTTGAGTTGTCGCACGAAAACATCTAGATAGTATAAATAGATGTTTTTCCCTTGTATTTCATTATGTTTGTTTATCTTGTAAAAATGATCTAAGGGTGAGAGAGCTTAGAGTTGTGTGATAAGCCGCCCGAGGGGAGATCACCTCGGGTGGATCGAGCTTAACGATGTAAACTCCTTTGGTATTCTAATCATTTGATTAATAATATCTGTTTGAGTTTATTTAAAGTTCGTTGCTATCACACACGCACATATCCGTCTTAAATTTGATTATCAAATGCAACAATATGTGGATTCGATCGATATGAGGACTTTACATTTGGTATCAGAGCAAGGAGTTGCTCTTGATACACGGATTTTCATTCCGCAATCATTCGTTTTAAGACGTTAAACATGGAGGTTGAAGATCTAATGGTTTAGATCGAGTTTGGACCGGTTTCGAAGGAGAAGAAGGTGAAATCGAGGGTAAACACACATGAAATCGGCTTTGCTACATGCTATATTCATATCTTCAACTTTTGATTGTGGAAAACGAAGATTTGAGACCGTAGCAATGATTCAAACTCATAAAACTCAATTTGGGTTGATGCATTTGTGGGAATAACTGCATCATGCGAAACTTTGCAAAAATAACTGCATTTTTCGAGAACTTTTTCATGAGAGGAATTTTCATGCAAGAAATTTCATACGAGAACTTTTCATGAGAAAACTTTTCATTAAAAAATTTTCATGAGAAAACTTTTTCATAAAAAAACTTTTCATGAGAAAACTTTTCTATCAAAATCTTTGCAGCAGTAACCGTCATTTGCGAAAATTTTCTCATGAAAATACTTCACTGTATGAAAACTTCATCATCCATACAAAAACTATGGTTGACTTCAATTTTTGCAAAAACTTTGCAAAATGCAAGAACATTATCCAGATGTAAAAACTTGTTATTATTTGAAGGTTTCAGAACAAGTGTTTCTGCCTAGATTTAAAAGATGCTGGATGATTTGAAGTTTGGTACTTAAACAAGGGTTTTTGTGATGTTTGAACAAGTTCAAGATTCTATATTGACAACATTTGACAAATGGTTCATGAATTGAAACTTGACAATGTGGGCTTACTTTATCTTACTGATAGGGACAATGATTAAATGGTGGAATCAAGTGAATAATCAAGGTTGTTTGATATTCTGACTCTGAAAATTTGGGCTTATTATATCTTACATAGGGGGAAAAGTTTGAAATAATCTGATTTGATATCATAGAATCCTATCATTAGATTGTAGAATTGGATTGTTCAGAGATTGATTAATAAGTTGAAACTCTTTTCATATGCCTGAAAAATCTTATGTATTCGAGATGGAATGAATGAAAAAGAACCTAAAGGTCCGAAACTTTCAGGATAGACTTTGACGAAAGTGGGAAGGCTGATATGAAAGATATCTGACAATTTGATAATCCATGAAGATGTGTGACCAAAGACAAACATAGCTTGGTATCATAATCTATAGGGAGAAATTGTAAGGACCTAGCCTTTATAGATTATAATATCAAATGAAAAGCAAACACTCAAATTGTGCGAGAAATACAAGAATGCGAGAACTCCAAGATAATGGATAAAATCTCATCGCGGGAAAACATCTAGATAGTATAAATAGATGTTTTTCCCTTGTATTTATTATATTTGTTCATGTGTGCTCTGAGGGTGAGAGAGCTTAGATTTGTGTGATAGGCCTCTCGAGGGGAGCTCACCTCGAGTGGATCAAGCTTAACAATGTAAGGTACTTTGGTATTGTAATCATTTGATTAAAAATATACGTTTGAGTTTTTTAAAGTTCGTTGTGATCACAAACACACACATCTGTATTAAATTTGATTATCAAGTGCAACAATATGTGAATTCGATCGATATGAGGATTTTACATTTGGTATGAGAGCAAGGTGTTGCTCTTGATACACGGATTTTCATTCCGCAATCATCCGTTTTAAGACGTTAAACATGGAGGTTGAAAATCTAAAGTTTTATATCGAGTTTGGACCGGTTTCGAATGAGAAGAGGGTGAAACCGAGGGTGAACACACATGAAATCGGCTTTGCTACATGCTATATTGATATCTTCAACTTTTGATGGTGGAAAACGAAGATTAGAGACCGTAGCAGTGATTCAAACTCATAAAAGTCGATTTGGGTTGAAGTTTTCGCGGGAATAACTGCATCATGCGAACACTTTACAAAAATAACCGTATTTTGCGAGAACTTTTTCATGAGAGAACTTTTCATGATAAAACTTTTTCGTGAACTTTTCATGCGAGAACTTTCATTCAAGAACTTTTCATGAGAAAATTTTTTCATGGGAAAATTTTTTCATGAGAAAACTTTTCATGCAAAATCTTTGCAGCACTAATCGTCATTTGCGAAAATTTTCTCATGCAAAAACTTCACCATGTGAAAACTTCGTTATCCATACAAAAAACTTACTAACTTTAATTTTTGCAAAAACGTTACAAAATACTAGAAAATGATCTAGATGCAAAAACTTGTTATTATTTGAAGGTTTCCGAACAAGTGTTTCTGCCTCTATTTGAAAGATGCTGAAAGATTTGAAGTTTGGTACTTAAACAGGGGTTTTTGTGATGTTTGAACAAATTCAAGATTCTATATTTACAACATTTGACAAATCGTTCATGAATTGAAACTTGACTATGTGGGCTTATCTTATCTTACTGATGGAAACAATGATCAAACGATGGAATCAAATGAATAATCAAGGTTGTTTGATATTCTGACTCTGAAAATATAGGCTTATTATATCTTACATAGGAGGAAGAAAGTTTCAAATAATCTAATTTGATATCACAAAATTCTATCATTAGATTGAGAATTTTATTGTTCAAAGATGGATTAATAAAAGTTGGAACACTTTCATATACCTGAAAAATCTTATATATCCAAAATGGAATGGATGAAAAAGAACCTAAACGTCCAAAATTTTAAGGAGAGACTTTGACGAAAAGGGGAAGACTGAGATGAAAGATATCTAACAATCTCATAATTCATGAATATGTGTGACCAAGGACAAACATAGCTTGATATCATAATTCATAGGGAAAAATTGTAAGGACCTAACATTTATAGATTACAATATCAAGTGAAAAGCAAACACTCAAATTATGCGAAAAAGACAGGATGCAAGAATTCCAAAATAATAGATAAAATCTCATCGCGCGAAAACTTATATTTGCCGCAAGAGAACTTAATGTTATCGTGCTAGAACATCTAGATAATATAAATAGATGTTTTCTCTTTGTATTTCATTATGTTTGTTCATCTTGTAAAAATGCTCTAAAAGTGAGAGAGCTTATAGTTGTGTGATAGGCCGCCCGAGGCGAGCTCACCTCGAGTGAATCGAACTTAACAATGTAAACTCTTTTGGTATTGTAATCATTTGATTAATAATATCCGTTTGAGTTTATTTAAAGTTTGTTGTTATCACACACGCACACATCCGTCTTATATTTAATTATTAAATGCAACAATATGTTGGTTCGATCGATATGAAAACTTTACATATGATCATGTTAGCAAGGATTTAGACATGAAGAATACAATCCCCCAAAAAAACCAACACAAAATGAGACAATATGTATCATGACAAAAATGGAACACAACCATCTTCAATCACACCTTCATTATATAAATCATTCAAGTCCAGACTTTCATTGTTATTATTATTATTATTATTATATGAATCTCCGCCACCAGGTTTTGATTTCACATGTTTGATGATGCCCCACCAATAAAGTTTTTTTCCATCAAGCTATCTACAGTTTCCTTGATACTTTGTTCAAGGGGAATGTAGTCTATCCCCAAGCTCTTTGTTTTTTCCTTTGACACTTGATATATGGGAACAAAAGGCTTGTCATCTGCACACCTGCATCTCACCACAACCATTCAATTTTCACCTTTTGCAAATGCAGTAAAGGATAAAACATCAGACAAAGTAGTTGTTAGTCAACCCCACCTCACCTGTTTTGACCATATAAAAGTTTACCTTTTTTTTCGACCTCGACCAGAGCTTGTTACCACTCATTAAAACAAAAACAAGGCAGCCATTTTGCGACCTCTAAGTAGTAAATACAACAACTTACACAGGTTGAGTAATATGCATCAAACTGGGAAATCTCCGGGCAAACCCACAAAATTATTATTTTTCTTTTTTATGTATGGAGCGTTAATATAGAGGGGGCAAAAAGGTAGGTTGAATTACAGATTAAAAAGAATGTTTTTCTGGTACGCATGGAGGCAATATCACATCAATTATGCTGAAATAAAAAAAAAACTAACAGTCCAATCTTTTACTTCATATAGATAACTAGTGTCTTGGTTAAAATTACAAAATTGTATTAGAACATTTTTGGAGATAGTGTATAGAATAAATCGATTCAGTACACTTCAACTTGTGATCAGTTTGCCCAACTTACTCCATTTCCTATTTAGCCTTTTTTTTCATCTTCTGTTTGGGTAGTTAGACATTACAACATAACACGCAAATTGACTTGTACTTAAGCAAATGTAAAATGCTATGAACATGTAAAATGCTGCTACAAGCTTTAAATGAGAAAAAGCTTACTTTTGGGGAAGATGGTATGACGGATAATGCTTGCGTAATATCTCAATTATATCTGAAAAATGAGCAACTCGTTCCACCAAACAATATCTTCCATTTGCTGAAGGAATTTCAAAAGCTTGGATGTGGGCATTTGCAACATCCTTAACATTAACCCACCCAAAACTAGAATTTGGATATGTTTGTGACCCTGCATAATGATTTTAAAGAAAACAAAATCAGATAAAGCACATTGGTACTTATTAAGAAACTTACACATAGCATAATACAATCACTTTTAAACATATGACATAGCAACAATGATCTTGTCAAACTAAACGATTCAAGAGGTTCTCTCTCTGCATTCAAAACAGACTTGCGCAACTTTCAACCCATTGCCTTTTCAGCTTAACTCTTTGATCTGAACCATTTCAGATAAAATCACAACCCAAATAGATTCATTAATAAGCTGATGACTCGAAATGGTCATCTCTAATCCAACACAGAAGAACTTACATATTTCTTATTAAAGGAACACATCAAGTTGAAGATAAAATTAACTAACGATTAGTGTTTGGTGTAAACTACTAAACTGTGTTTATCCATCCCTAATTTCCACACGTATTATGGAAGCATAAAGAAAATGGCATTAGAGATCTAGATAGGAGAGAAATCAACAGTTTCATTATTTAAAGTATAACTCAAACCATTTGACCGAACTGGCTCATTTGCTATGTTTTCTTTTAACCAAATGTTATGTAATTACCTGTTTGACCTATCAGAGAAGCAGTATAACTTGAATTGAGTAAATAGAGCAATCGAAATCACCATTTCAAATCTGATCAAACCCAATGAGGTTGACTTCATCATTTTCAAAATACCTAAACTCAAAAGGTTCCAAAATTACCCATCGTAGCATAGAACTGTAAGCTATCTGGTAATAGCTTACATTATCAATTGACTAAAGATTTGGACATGAGGTTAGAATCCTGGAAAGAGCCGCATTACTTTCCACTACAATTACTCCATTCATCAAAAATACATGTCCGCCTCCCTATTTTAGTTTGCCCCGGAATAAATTTCTATTAAAGTATGATTTGTCAAGCTTCCCACTCCGCCTTTAATCACTAAACCGTATTAACTAATTTCCTAAAAGTTGTGAACTTTATGTTGGGAAACCCTAGGAACCAAGAAACCCCACAGCAACAATAAGAGCAAGAACAATAACAAATTAACAACACACGATATAATGTGACTAATTCCATCGATTTTATGGGCTGCATTCACAGCCGCACCAAAATTTACTAAATCAAGAATTCAAGATTAAGAGAGTACAAATTACAATAATGAGATGTCTATATATAAGAGTCAGATATGCATTAAAAACTTGATCACCATGTTGCATAATCGACTCATGAATCGGGCCTATGAACCATAAGGGTGAAGCAGTTAATTTTATGCTAGCATTTGATTATCAGTGCTTGTCCTTGGCGTATAGAAACTTAAATCAGATGAGCTATGCATAATTTGACTTGGCTGAAACTGTCTTAGGGGTTGTTTGGCAACTTCTAAATGGGTAAGTGCTGAATTATTAAGAGTTCTGAACCATTAAATGCTGAACCAGTAAGAGGTCTGAATCATTAAGATCTAGTATATTGCTTAACTATTCAAAGGCAAATGTCTGACCAATTCAGATAAAAGCTCTTAACCATTCAGACTTAGTATAATGCTTAACCATTCAGAGGCAAAAGTGCTTAACCATTCAGAAATCTGCTCACGAAACAAACGCTCTGAACCATTAAGTGCTGAACCATTCAGACATCTGAATGGTTAAGAGGCAGGCAAACAAACAGCCCCTTATTAGTATAATTGTCCAACTCTTCCACAAGCTGATCAAAGAATCATCAGCTCCTAGCGCCTGAACCCACTCCATATTCATCTCACCTTGGAGTTGATGAACAAGCCAACTCCCACCGAAGAGTTGTGAATTGAGTAAACCAAATATCCCCATCTTCTTTGATATCTTCTTAGGAAATTTGAAGCTATGTAATCAACTTCTATGTTGTAACATGTGTTAGGTATCACAATCAGAGTAGGTTCCAACGGAAGCAATCAAACACACACAATCACACAATATATATATAAAGTAGACACGAGAGAATTATAGTGGTTCGGTCTAGGTGACCTACGTCCACTCTGCAACTAGGGTTTATATTATTATTGTGCTCAAGAATACAATTACATCATGGGTCTATTTATAATGCTAGATTAGGGTTGTAATTAAGGTAATAACTTAGGCTCCAAGAATTAACTAATTAACCCTAATTAGGGCCGGCTAGCCCATTCTTTTGTTTATCATTAGCCTAGCAAAATAGGCCCGAGCCCCGTCCGGCTCGGCCCAAAGCCTTCACAACCCAACAATCTCCCACTTGAAGGCTTTGCACAAGTCTACAAACGCCGTCCAAGTAACCCAGATCCAGTAACTCCAGTATTCTTCATATCCAAAAGTCTTCCAAGCTTCAATTCTCATCAGCTAAGACTTCATTGTAACCCCTAGTTGCACCCCCTCTCATCAAGTACATGAGGGGACAGTTGAAGCTCCCCCGAGCTCCAACCCATTCTCTATCTCAACTGGTATGCACAATCCACCAGCTCCAGAGATAACCTGAGAATCATCAACTCTCCTCATTCAGCAAGACATCCATAGGAGAGAATTTAACAATCGGAGTAGTGGTCTTCACAACCCAACGTTGTTTTGTGACTGTACCCGAAACACGCCCCGTGCTCCCACTGTCACCAAACCCCTGATCTGGTTTAGACCTCCGATCCCGCTCAGCTTGAATCACCTTGGCACCAGGCTTCAGTCTTGCAAATTGAACCCTCTTTTGCCCCTTTGACTCCGCGAACCCAACTTTGTTTTGAGGAACGGTCATACTTTCCTCAATAGGTACTTCCACCATGTATAACGATCCCCGCTTGTTTCCACGAGCAATAACTAGATTTCCTTTTGTTACTTTCCATTTACCTCTACTAAACTTTACTTCTTGTCCCTGTTCGTCCAGTTGACTAACAGAGATAAGATTTCTCTTCAAAGCTGGAATCACCCTAACATTCTTCAAGTTCCAGTAGGTTCCCAATGGAGTTAACAGATTAACATCACCTATGCCCGTAACATCAAGGATATTACCATTTGCTGTTTGTACCTTCCCAAAGTTGCCAACTTTTAGATTCACCACCGTCTCCCCGCTGTGCATGGCGTGAAACGAAGAACCGGAATCCATAACCCAAGAGTCCACACTGTTTTCAGCCTCGAGTAGTAATGTGTCATCATTACATTCCTCCTCAGCATCAGTGTTTACCTCACCAGATTTTCCTTGTTTACGCTTTGGACATTGACTCTTAACATGCCCAATCTCATCACAAATCCAGCACTTCACAGTTTTTCGAGCTCTAGACGAACTCCTCCCTCGACTCCCACTGCTCCTGTTATTTTCCCTTCCCCTGCCAACATATAACAAACCAGAAGATGATCCACCACAAGTGCTTTTCCGGTGGGTTTCCTCACCTAGCACAATGTTTCGGACCCCGTCAAATGTCAATCCATCAATCCCCACCGAACTAGTAATAGCCGTTACAGTTCCAGACCAACTATCTGGCAAAGAAGATAACAATACTACAGCTTGAGTCTCATCATCAAACTTCATGCCCACAGAAGCTAACCTGGACATGATCGAGTTAAGATCATTAATATGCTCCAAAACTGAAGTTCCCTCATTCATTCGAGTCATGAATAACTCCCTCATCAAGAACACCTTATTGGCAACAGACGGCTTTTCATACATATTTGACAGAGCCGTCATTATACCACGAGCCGTGGTTTCGTGCATAACGTTAAATGCAACGCTCCTCGTCAAAGCCAATGTAATAGCCCCTCTAGCCTTCTTGTCCTTTGAGTTCCAAACCGCTTCTTCAGCTTTGTTCATTGTAGCCAGCTTTTCTTCCAATACTACTTCCAAATCTTTTTCACCGAGCAATGCTTCTATTTGCATCTTCCACCAAGCAAAGTCTGTCCCGTTAAACTTTTCAATTCGAACCCTCCCGTCTTCAGCCATTGCAAACGAGAAACGAATACAATCAAGAAACAGAAACCGAAGTTGATGAACACCGTGAGAAAAGATTAACCTTTGAAGAAAAAAGCCAAAGAACCAAAGCTAACCGAAGCCAAGCACACCTCCAATAAAACCCTAAAACCCGAAGATACCTAAACCGGTAACTTCACCTGCAGAACTGAGAGCAATACCAGCGACCCCAAGGGTTCAAGACAGAAACCCTAATCGCGAATCGCCAAAAAAATAAAACCCGGACAGCCCTAGATCTCGAACCAGCAAAAAAATCGATAATACCACAGCCCTCTCGATCAGCCTCCTATGATTTCAGTGCAAACCCGGTGTGTTTCCGAACCTCGGCTCTGATACCACTTGTTAGGTATCACAATCAGAGTAGGTTCCAACGGAAGCAATCAAACACACACAATCACACAATATATATATAAAGTAGACACGAGAGAATTATAGTGGTTCGGTCTAGGTGACCTACGTCCACTCTGCAACTAGGGTTTATATTATTATTGTGCTCAAGAATACAATTACATCATGGGTCTATTTATAATGCTAGATTAGGGTTGTAATTAAGGTAATAACTTAGGCTCCAAGAATTAACTAATTAACCCTAATTAGGGCCGGCTAGCCCATTCTTTTGTTTATCATTAGCCTAGCAAAATAGGCCCGAGCCCCGTCCGGCTCGGCCCAAAGCCTTCACAACCCAACAACATGTTTATTGAGTTCTTCTACCAAGACTTTTCTTCAAGGAAAACTACCATCACTCACCAATCCTCTAATGAAGTGATATATCATCTAAATGTGTTTAGGGTTAAAAGTATGAGACACCGGATTAATTGCAAGATGATCTTAGCACTTTGGTTATCACAATAAAGAACATTCTTCTCCATTAATTCTGATAAGAAGCGTTTCAACATGGCTGACTTGCTTGCTTATGCAATAGTCGAGTATGCTCCTAAATGGTTGGAAGAGCTACACACTTTTGTAACCGGGAGACCAAATCTGCATCAGCAAAGCCCTCTAAAATAATACCATTCCAATTGTAACATAGTGGTACTTAGAGGTTCCTTTCAAGTAACAACCAGCTACTTGATTGCTTCCTAATGTTCTTTGCACAAATGTGATACGGATCTGCTAACAACTCTCATTAACTATAGTATCCAAAAATGGCAAACCAAACTGAGTTGGACAGGCCAAAATGTCTAAAAACAATTTCGTTTTGATGGTTTAAACTGGATTTTTTTATTTTTTTCCCCAAATATAGATATGTGGTTGTGTATGTGTGTACATATATACATACACACACATATGAATAAGTTTGGGTTACTCTAAAAAGAAGATTTTGCATGAAAAGTTCAAAAAATACATGATGTCTTAAAGTTTACGCATGGTATTTTTTCTTTTACTGATAACACTTTTTTGACAAAATTTCCTTTTTAGTACAAACTAAACCTATATATATAGAGAGAGAAAGTTTAGAATGCAAAATCCTTTTTCATACAAAGTGCTCAAAGGGGGGTGGTAATATTATGCAAGAAGGATTGCACTTGTATGAAATTATCACGCAAAGATGGAATTATCAAGCAAGAATACCACTAGCGTGATAATTTCACCCTTGTGTGATAATTCCATATTTGCAAGAATAATACCACCTTTTGCGTCATAATGCCATCTGTAACGTTTCTTGGATAACGATTGTGTGCACTTCGCACACAAAATCCACTTTTTAATGAATTTCTCCTCTATATATAAAGAATATACATATACGAATATGTATATATGTATATATGTATATATAAAAACACATATACATTTATATGTATATATCTATGTATATGTGTGTACATAATCATAACCAAACCCAGTAAGTCTCATCAATAGCCAAGATACTAACGAGGACTAGGGAGGGTGGGATGTAAGCAAACCTTACTTCTACCACAATGGATAGAGAGGCTGCTTCCAAAAAACCCCTAGCTCTTAAAGCAATCCAACGAGAATACAG
Source organism: Flaveria robusta (assembly GCA_025506415.1). NCBI lineage: Eukaryota > Viridiplantae > Streptophyta > Magnoliopsida > Asterales > Asteraceae > Flaveria > Flaveria robusta. Next base: position 7,609,463 of record CM046473.1, read on the forward strand.
ATACCAAAAAGCAAAGCAGAGGATAATAACCATATAGCACAATTATATCATGTAACACCAATACAGAAGAAGCAAGCATGCAACACATAGTAACTGTCAATACACATTAAGCAACAAGAAACATAAATCATATGGCATAAGAAAAGATAAAGTATGTCGACTCTAGACCCCAAAACCAAACCATCAGTTGGAACCTTAAAGGCAATTTTTCAAATCATGAACCATGGACCTAAAAGTATAAATCCTAAACCAGTTGAATCGTCCGAATTATTCCAATTTGGATAGTCAAGTTCGTTACAACAGTTTATAAACACCACTACAACTTATCAGCTTGCGGGAAGCTAAACCCACCCGTGACTTAACACTTTAAGGAATAAACTTAGCACTTCGTTATTATATAATGATTGATGTCATTTTCATAAAACTAATGTTGTTTCTAAAAGGACACTTATAAAGGATGAAGAGAGTATTTTATGATTCCTCTTAGTCTCATCTATTTTATACCATATACAAGGGGGGAAGAATACCGCTAAACAAATCGCATTTATTAACGGTCACCAACACATATGAATAACACAAAGAACACACCATCGGATTACCAATTGCAAGATCACATATAAGTAATAGTTGTATAAAATTATAATGGTCACAAAATAGGTAGGTTGTGTAACAAAACAAATGGTTTAGGTCAAAGCTGGTAACTTTTTAGTATAGTTCGTGTTGGAACACCCGAAGGCACTTTGCAATCCTTGTTCTCATTTTATAAATATAATATTTTAATATAATAACAAACTAATACTACAACAATAACAACCTAATCTTTTTAAGGAAGCAAGTTAAAATTTTGTCGATTTCAATTTGTAAAATAAAATGGATACAATATTAACCTGTATATTGTAATTAGAATGGAGGGTGAACCCTCAGTATACATAAGTGAGAAACCTATAAACCCTAGAGTAATCTATTTTGGGCCTATTGGCCATAAACCAATAAACCCTGATAAGGGCCCACTAATAACTATAATTAACATGTTACATCTTGAAAAACTTATATTTGTTTGACCTGCTCAACCGTGTTTGACCAGTTTCCTTTTTTATTAAATCTTATTTCTTAACCCATAAAACCCCTTTAAGATAAAGCACAACCTTAATCAACCCCCTCGCATATAAGCATATTAAAATTTTCACCTTACAAATTGTATAACTGCATATAAAACAAATGTGATAGTTGGCGAATTACACGTACCATTTAATAAGTTTGCAATTGCTGCAGCACTAGTGTTAAGCGTTGGCTGCAAAAGAGGACCGATCACCATTGCTGGGTTTATGGTAACCATGTCTAAGCCTTTTTCTTTTGTGAATTTCCATGCAGCCTCCTCAGCCAATGTTTTTGACAGCACATACCACATCTTGCCATATCAACATGAGAAAAAGCATATTATATTCAAGGTTAAGGCAAAAGATAGAAATATACCCCAAATCAAGGGCAGAAAGCCACGTCACTAAACCTCTAGACAACAACTCATTGAGAAACAAGGAGGTGCCTAAGTTACACTAAAGCATACCTATAACCTACTGGCTAGTAATTTTTTACTTGATCTAGTAAGCATGTAAATTAACTCTTAAAAAGAATATTAATATTAGTGTCAACATGCTATATAATTTCTGGATTCGTGCAGAACCAGCCTGCTAGAGGTGGCAAAGCTGGTGTTTAGATGAGTAGGAAAACAGGTCAAAACAAATATTTTTTATGGTTGATTCAAAACAGCTTTTGTCAAAGAATATAAAACCGAATTAACCTTGTAGAGTGTCAAATATGATTGGAAAATATATTTTTCAAAAATGACTAAATAAAAATGATTTAGGATGTAATATGCATTAACACTACACATTAGGAGACTATTGGCTAGTTTTCTTTTCAGCTAATCCTTTATGAGTTATCCGCTAGAGATGACACAATACCCAAATTGATCGATTCAGAAGTAAATGAGTGAAAATTTGTCACCTTTGCAGCTTACAACCCAGCATACTCAAGCCCAATTATGGATTCCCTATATATTTACAAAGCAAATTGAAGGGTTAAGCACATAGCCCACACCTTTGTTTCCTTGCAAAGATCTGGATCTGAAAACCAAGTCTCATCAACTACAACATCAGGAGTCCTAGGCCTGCCATTGTAAGCAACTGCAGCAACAGAGGATGTCAGAACCACTCTCTTAACTGATGACGCTTTTGAACATGCACCAAGCACATTCAGTGTTCCTTTCACAGCAGGATCAATCAATTCTGCCTGAAACCAATAATGAAAAATATCTCTAGTAAAAAAAAATAGATTAAGAAATAATTAAGATTATTTATATTCGGGACTATTATGCATATAAGAACTTGTCTTTATTGGTAAGCCAAAAACAAGCCCGTCATCATATGCAAGTAAACTTAACACCAGAATTATAAACCACTAACATTCAATTGACAAAAAGTAAAAGCAAATAAGAAAACATGCATAGTATTCACAATCAAAAATCATTAACACACACACACGCTCTTAGAGAGAGAGAGAGAGAGAGAGAGAGACACAGAAGCAGACCAACAATAAAATGACCAAAGAGGCATATAACCTGAGGTAGAGCTAAGGCCTCAATGTGTATGTCCCAGTTTTTTCTTTAAAGTAGCATAATAAAAAGATGCATATGTTTCACTTCAGCTAAACTGAGATGAGACATAAATTTCACTAAACCATATGTTGTGCTTTCGTCTCATTAGTGGCATGCACCTCGAGCAGGTTAAAAAGCATACAACTTTGTTCATATAGCCAACACTCCATTTGACATTTGGGTATTTCTATCTCTTAACTCAGGTTCATGCTATAGCATTCAAACATAATTTCCCATGACATCGTATTTTGAGAATTTCCGCTCCATTACATGAAACTTAGGAAGCAAGGACCAGAGATACAGTACTTAGTGATAGTAATTAACAAACCTGTGGATCGGTGACATTATGGTAGAAGGGAGATGCTGTATGAAAAACACCTTCACAGCCATCAACTGCAGCATCAAAGGAACCATCTTCAAGCAGGTTCGCTTTGAACAAGTGAAGCCTTTCCTTAGCTCCATCAAGTTTAAGCAAGTGATTTGTCTTTTTAGGGTCCGCTAAAACATCCGAGAAAAATCATATTCAATATTATATCACAATGTTTAAACACACACACACACACGCACAAAGAAAGATATTGTAGCCATTAGCATTCGTTTAATCTGAATGAATTCCTGAAACAAACAGCCCTGGTTTGATCAGATATGGGCCATAAGCCAATAACTTAATACTAAAGTGGTAAGACAGGCTAAAAGCATATGTCCCTCCCAATACTCCGCATATAGAAACTCAAACTTGTATTCAATTTAACACGTAACAGCTAAAGTGCCATGTAAGTAGTATGTAACATCCTAAAGGTCATCTGACCATAACTAGTTTCCTACCGATATAATATAATAGATTGATTCTGCAGTCACATCACTCGAAAAGGAGTGGCTCTATAATGAATTCTTAAGATATCGGATACTTACGTACGCACGTAAACAAGAGAAATAATGATCAGAGTGCCTAAACAATATTAGACCCTATAATAGAAAATATCCAAAAGTCAAAAACTATTTTCTTCTTTAAGAAATAGATTTTGAACTTTAGCAGGATGTTGCAGGTAGCTGATATATTCAACTTTCAAGAATTGCTCAATGCTAGCAAGTATATACCTAATAATTCATATCTATACACACTCACTTAACAGCTAACAAGAAAACTGAAGACCATGGATATTTCATAAATATTATTAAGATTAAATTGTCGTTTTCCTCCGTGTGATTTGGTCATATTTGCCATTTTCATCCAAAAAGGTTTTTTTCTTACATTTGACTCCTCAAGGTTTAAATGAGTCACCATTTTCTTCCAAAACATGAATTCCAGGAAAGAAATTTAATAAGGAACACGTAAACATAATTTAGAATTTCATTTTTATATGTAAATTTACATTAACGATGAATAGTTAACATTTTAAAATAACGAAGCTAACATTTTTGGATGAAAATAACCACTTTTTTCAAACCTTGCGGAGCCAAACGCAAGAAAAAATATATTTGGATGAAAACGACAGTGTGACCAAAACACGTGGAGAAAAACAGCAATTAACTCTGCTATTAATAAACTGGAATACATCAACATCCATTTCTGGATCCTTACCATTCAGAGATGAAACACTAAATAAGTGAAACACAATAATAACAAAGTGTGTAAAATCAGCCCCTATATTTACATAACTAAAAGAAGAAACGGCCTAGAAATGGCTGAAATAGATCATCTAATATGAAATCGGAGCTACATGTTAAGCACATAGCAGACAACAAAGAAATAGGGAACAAATTCAAACACAGATTTCACTTAATAATAATAATAATAATATGTAAGAAAGAAGTAAGTAACTTGGATCTCGAACAGATGCTTTGACGGTGTAACCACGCTCAAGTAACAACTTAACGAGCCATGAAGCTATGTAGCCAGAAGCTCCGGTGACGCAAACGCTCTTTCCGGCACCGCTCATTTTCTCCTCTTCTCCTCTCTCCTCTCTCCTCTCTCCTCTCTCCTCTCCTAGGGTTTGCCTCTTTTATCTGAGTTTGCAGCCAGACGTTATCATTAATGCTTTTTCTTTTTTTCTTTCAAGCATGTTTAAATTCCAAGTACTTTTTCTAAAACAGAGTCTTAATCAATACTGATTTTAACACTTCATACTTTAATCATTAAGTTTTTTTTTTTTTTTTTTTTTTTGAACGGCTGGTTATTTATTAGTTGTTAGTATCAGCAAGTTAGTATTATTCGTCAATGCCAAGGTTTGAACCTTGAACCTCCAAAAGAAGCAAAAGCCTCCCACCTCCCCCTTAACCACTAGATCAAGAGATCATTAGTACTTTAATCATTGATACTTTAATCATTAAGTAGCACCGTCAAATAGAAAGCCTACCATCTGATTTAAAAAGTCGAAAGAAAAGTTTCATAACAAATACATTTTTTTCCTCAAGGAACAAAGGGGCACTTTTTCTCAACTCATTTGCACACTGACATTACTTCTTTTTAACGAGAGAAGTGTTATTAATAATATGAAAAACGTTGTACAAAGATAATCTAGCAAGGAGCTAGATGCAACATAGTAAACGCCAAAGAAAACAAAACAAGAATTAGATTATGTGTTCTAAATTATATCTTCGCCAAATGTATTCAGGTGATTGAGTTGTGTTTTCAACAATTTGTTATACATAAAAAGATAACTCACGTATCTTCTGCGCTGAATGCGGCTTCACATTGAAAATCTTTTCATTGTTGCTCTTCAAATGCTTTAACATGATGTAAGAATCACCCAGTGAATTACTTTCTTTTTTATTTGGTCGCTTAGGTTAAAGTTTTTTTGCCTCCAAAATGTTTTTCACCGAGAATACATATTTTGTTGGATGTTGCACCATTTGCTAATACATCTCAATATATCCATTAATACAAAACACGATATTGGTACAAATATTTTAAGCATACATACGATAATGAAGAGTTTTACGTATACGTAACACTATGTCGAATGAAAAATGGTTATATATACGTAACCTATGTGTGACGTATATGAAAAACCAAGCTACGGTTTTCATTTGATTGATATTTTTATTTATATATACTCACACATATATATAGAGGGTGGTGATAAAAAAATTTATATATTATGTGACCGTTTTCATTGGTTTTCTCTAGTTTTCTCATAACTTTGTGGTTTTCTTAGGATCCCTCCTCTATATATATATATATATATATATATATATATATATATATATATATATATATAGGGTTAGGATCATTACTGAACCACTTTTTATTTTCAGAACTACAGAACCATTGATTTACATAAACATAAATTAAGTCTGATGTTACTTGAGTTGTTTTATATATGTGTATATCCGACATGAACAATAAACTATGTAAAACAACTAAATATTACCATCTTTAACTTACATATATGTAAAGCAGTGGTTCGTAATTTACATTTATGTAAACCAATGGTTCTTTTGGTTCTGAAAATAAAAAGTGGTTCTGTAATGATCCTGACCCTATATATATATATATATATATATATATATATATATACTATATATATACTATATTATAATGCACGAAGGAGGGTTTCCGCCATAATTTAAGAGATTTGTGATTTTTAAGCACAATGTACAACCCAAAATATCAAATTTGCAAGGGTATTTATGTCATTAGAACGTTCCTAAATAAATGGAAGTTTAAAATGTTTACAATTACACCCTTGTATCTTTAATCATATTTATTATCTTCATGGTTGTTACAATTAGCTTATAAAAAGGAAACATGGCTGTAAAATTTAAAACGAAAATTTGGTATCGTTAATAATAACAATTAAAATAACAAATGCAAATATAAATGGAACTATTTAAAGAAAAAAATACACATCAACATGAATGTTTAGTTTTAAATTAATAGTCCCGATTACAAAAAAAAATAACATGCTTCTTCACTTGTAAAACTTGAGCTTCCTAACTTGATATTAGCGTGACAAATGGAAACAAACGTAAGCCGGTAAACAAAAAACGAAGCCTAATATTAAGGTGCATTTACAGATTTAAAGAAAAATACAAAAACTTTTAAATAATTACCTTTTTTCCCGTAATATCTGCTACTTTAATTCACAATACATAAAAGAAAATGCTTTATGTTGTAGTGCAGAAAAAAATTAAAAAGCTTTAATATAATACAAATCGGGTACATCTTTATATAGATTAATCCATATTTTTTTTAAAACCAAGTGTTTACATGCTTCTTCACTTGTAAAACGTGCATTTGCTAACAATTATTTTTAACCTGTCAAATAGAAACAAACGTAAGCGAGTAAACAAAATATATCCAAATATTATCGTTTAGTAACGGATATATAAAAAAATTCATAAATATTAACGTAAGGCTACAGATTTATATAAAAATAAAAAAACTTTTAAACAATTAGCATTTTTCTCGTAATTTCATATACTTTAAATCACAATACAGTAGCTGCTTTATTTTTTGCAATATTATAGGGAATGTTTAATATATAGGTTGTTGCATAAAAAAAGGGACTGTTTGATGTTTCACATCTATATAAAGTATTTTAACTCTGCGTTTAATGTTCATCGCATATCCCTGTGCGTACTAATCAAATTCTGCTGGTGAAAGGTACCTTACTTGTACATTATTTGATAAAATTATAATTTAGATTTTGGAAATCATATTCAGAAATTGTTTAATAGCACTTTGCAATTTCATTAATTGATGCAAATATAAGTTAATTTTGATTTCTTCAGTTGGGTTGGTTGATAAAGTGTTTTTCGAGTTTTATATAAACATCTATGTATATTTTCTAAAAGCAGATTACATTAGGGGATAAAAGCTACAGTGGTTTCAATAGAGGGGAACATATTGGAAAAACAATCACCGAATGTTGAATCCTTAATAGTTTCTAATTCTGATTCGAAGGAAACGAAGGTACAAAATTTTAAGGTTACTATATTATGTTGGTTTTTTGTTTCTTACAACTCTATTTATAAATTATTTATTTTTTATTGGTATCTGTGTAGGTTGATTGTCATCATAAGGTTGTTATATAACTTATAGATAAATTATAACTAAATGTACTTTTAAGTATTTTTCTAATGTTATTATACTAAGTTCTAAGTTGTTTTTTATGTTGCAGGAGGTAAAAGCTATATTGGATCCTTTAGTACAAGTTAATATTGATTTTAACAAAAATCAAGTTCAAAAGGTTGTTTGTAATTGTTAATTTTCTGATTTCAGGTATAATTATTTGTCTTAAATTAAATGTTATATGGCTTTAACATATTTGATTTTAGAATGGCCTTGATAGCAGTGATGAGATTATATGTTGTGGCACGATGTTTAGTCCCTACAAATCTGATCTTCAACGAGAATTTAGCCAGGAGGTATTATTTATAATTTTCTATTTGTTTCTGATTAGGTCTATATTAACTATTTATTTTTTTAAGGATCGAATGTTTGAATCGGATGCTAGGATACTTGAAAACAAAAAAAAAGAGAATCAAGAGGCTAGATGAATGAAAATGGAGTGAGGTCATTGAGTTAGATGGTCCGGATATTGATGACAAGGAAAATGAACTAGAAGACACTGCATGTTCAGACAAGAAGCCAGAAATAAGAATTAAAGTTCCTCGTGTGTCGGTGTAGAAGCGAAATAGACCTCATGCTGTTTGATTTTTTGACAATAAGGCTTTTGATTTTTTTATGATTTATTTGCATTTTGAATTTGTAGTATAATAAAACATGTGGTTTTTTTTTTTTTTTTTTTTTTTTTTTTTTTTTTTTTTTTTTTTTTTGCATATCTCATGCAGATTTGTTTTGCATTTTGAATTGTGGTATAATAAAACAAGTGGTTTGTTTTTTATGCATATCTCATGTAGATTTGGTTTGCATTTTGAATTGTGGTATATAAGATTAAACATTACTGATTGTTTTATCATGTTAACTTAAGTACATATATTAACAATTAAATGGATCTTTTATATTTGATGTTATATGAGAATTTAAAAACTCAAAACATAATCATAACAGAAACAATTGATTAACATAAATATATAATGGACTTTGGTGAGTATTTTGTAAATATTTATATATAAGTATAAAATATAGAAACCAAAAAATTACAATGATTTTTAGAATAAAAAAAAAGTCAATTATATGATGCATTTGATTTATTTTCTCTTTAATTATAAACCTATACACACTCAATATATAAAACAGATATATTAAATTTATTGAAATGTTTAATTTATTAACTAATTTTTACACATAAATTTTCAAACGACATAGGTGGCATTTGATACAAACGAGTTTTATATTACAGGAATATTTTTTTATTATAAATAAATAAGTATTTATAAAAGTGCCAAGTTTCTACATGAGTATCATTTTACAATTTACAATAAAAATTATGTTTGTTTTAATAACATTTTATCTCTATTAACATTAAAAAAAAACCTTAAACATATTTCAGTTCCTTACATTCTTCAATCAAAAAACATTATTATATTCCAGTTACTTACCTATATAACATTTTATTTTAATAAAAATTAATTAATTTAAGTTATATATTTTAAAAATAACTCCCTGATTTACCCTTTTATTATAATAAAAAAGTTTAGTTAAACAATAGTACATATTAGTTTTACAGAAACTCAAACATTTAAAATAACTAGATTTTCTCGATTTAATTTTTAGGAGATTTTAAAATTCAAAGTTCAAATAGAATAGATATACTTTCTGATTAAATTTAACAGATGAAAGGCTGGCTTCTTTTGAATTTGCCGGTATTTTAGGGAATGTTACAAGTGTCAATGTATCTCGATGATTAACATTTTGATTAAGAAATATATGTATATTTTAATAGCATATAAGCTTAAGCAACATTATAATTACAACACATTTATATACATAAGTTCAATTAAAGTAAAATATGTATGCGTATGTATAGAGATAATTTGAAATTATGTTATGACCTTAATATACAAGTAAATTTAACAAACTATGAATGTAAATATGTATGCGTATGTATATAGATAATTTGAAATTATGTTATTACTTTTGATCCGGTTTAACTGTTTATGCTATTTAAAAATCAAAATTCAAATGTTTTAGATAAACATTCATGACTTTATTCTATAGATGAATGCATAGCTCTATATTTTTTCTATTTTATAGGGAATGTTTAATGTATAGTTGTTGCATAAAAATAGGGACTGGTCGATGTTTTCACATCCATATAAACTATTTTAACTCTGAGTTTAATGTTCATGACATATCCCTGGGCATACTAATCAATTTCAGCTGGTGAAAGGTACTTTACTTCTACATTATTTGATACTGTTATATTAGAATTTGGAAATCATATTCAGAATTTGTTTAATAGCACTTTGCAATTGTATTACTTGATGCTAACATAAGTTGATTTTTCCATCTTCAGTTGGGTTGGTTGATCAAGTGTTTTTGCTTCGAGTTTTATATACGCAGGTATGTATATTTTCTAAAACCTTATTACATAATTATTTTGTTATATTCATTTTTATGTTCCTTGTTTATATGAATATGTATAGTGTTTGTTGTAACATACTTATGTAATGATTAACATGTACTTTTCAAGCAAAGAACACCCAAAAGAATAATATATGGCAGATTAAGTACAGAGCATATACGACTAATGCTACTCTTAATCTAATAACGAATTTACTAAACAGATGCACATTTTCTCCTTATCATGCACGGGCAACATAAGATCAATAATCCAGACCATTACGATAAAGTGGTTTGTGCGGAGGTTCCAGACAGACTAAGATATCCAAGATTGCATGAGATAGTTGTGAAGCACATGATTCATGGTCCTGGCGGGGTTCTACGGAAAAATAGTCCATGTATGCAGGGTCATCCACCGGTCTGTCGATTTCGTTATCCTAGACAATTTAACGACCAAACAACACAAGGAGAAGATTCATATCCTATATACAGAAGAAGAAACAACGGAATAAATGTTGATGTACGAGGAACAACTCTTGATAATCGATGGGTTATTCCATATAACCCAAGACTTTTGATGATGTTCAACTGCCACATGAATGTCAAGGTCTGCTCAAGTATAAAGTCGGTGAAATATCTTTTCAAATATGTTTACAAAGAACATGACAAACAGGTTATTCAAATCGATGAATCCGAACCAGGTGATGTTATTAATGAGATATAAAGATACCAGGATGCACGTTATGTATCACCTCCAGAGGCTATGTGGCGTATCTTCTCATTCCCACTTTCTCACATCCATCCCGCAGTCTTGGCCTTATAGCTTCATCTCCCTAATAAGCAGATGGTTAGATTTAGAGAGGATGATATCATGTCTGAAATTGTTGATAGGGAAAGATATAAGAGAACCAAGAGAACCATGCTTACCGCTTTTTTCGATATTAATAGATTGGATGTAACGGCACGACGGTATTTATATAAAGATTTCCCAAAACACTTTACATGGAATTCTACCACGCGTCGTTGGAAACATCGTGTAGCTAGGCCACAAAGAGGTCGTATTGTTTCTGCTAATCCAGCTGAAGGGGAGAGGTACTACTTACGACTACTGTTGTCAAATATCAGAGGACCTACTTCTTATGATGATCTTTGCACGATTAATGGTGTAAAACACGCAACATTTAGGAAAGAAGCACTTGAGTTTGGGTTAATAGAAAATGATGATAGTTTATCACAATGTCTTGCAGAAGCGTCATTATTTTGGTTTCCCAACTCTCTCAGAAGGTTATTCGTGAAAATAATGATATTTTGCGAACCTGGTGACATTTGTAGGCTTTGGAATGAACACTTTGATTCACTTTCTGAAGATTATCAGTTACAATATCAAAGTGTTCAACGTGTTCAAAATATGGTTCTTTCAGAAATCAGGGTGTTCTTACAATCCATGGGTAGGAATATAAATGATTTTGATCTGCCAAAGATAACAGATGAAAGCACCGAGTACTCATGTTCTCATGAGGTAGTTGAGGAGTATGCGATAATTGTTGAGCGTGAACACTTAAGTGCAAAGGATTACCTTAATTTAGACCAAAAAAAGGTGTTTGATGAGATAATGACACATGTGGATAACGATCGTCCAGGCGTGTTCTCTATAGATGGACCAGGTGGAACGGGAAAAACATTTTTGTACAAAGCATTGTTGGCTCAAGTTCGTTCACGTGGTCGTATCGCTCTAGCAACTGCTTCTTCAGGTGCGGCTGCTAATAATATGCCAGGTGGTAGAACGGCTCACTCAAGGTTCAAGATTCCAATTTCTCTTAATAATAATTCGATGTGCAATATTAAAAAACAAAGCGGGGCGGCTGAAATTATTAGGTTATCCAAATTAATCATATGGGATGAGGCGTCGATGGCAAAGCGACAGGCAATAGAGGTAGTGGACCGAACACTACAGGATATTATAGGCGTTAATCTCCCATTTGGTGGAAAGATAATTGTAATGGGGGGTGATTTTAGACAGGTATTGCCGGTCATTAAACGAGGATCACGTGCGCAGATCGTAGACTCGAGCCTACGAATGTCACCTCTATGGTCCGTGACAAAAAAAAATGTGTTTGACCATAAACATGAGTAGGTGATGGAACCGAAGAGACTATCGAAGGAAGCTATATACGCATACTCGAAGACATGTCTATTCGATTCACAAATAAAGAAAATGCTATAAAAGAATTGATAAATGCTATGTTTCCATCCATTCAGAACAATGTACATTCCTCGGAATATATAACATCTCGAGCTATATTATCCACAAAAAATGAGAGTGTAGACGAGATTAATGATCAGATGATTGAAATATTTCAAGGAGAGGAAAAGACGTACTACAGTTTTGATGAAGTCGAGGATGACCGTCATAACTTTTACCCGGTAGAGTTCTTAAACTCACTAACTATTAGTGGTCTACCACCTCATAAACTACTTTTAAAAATCGGATGCCCCATCATATTTTTACGCAATATCGATCCATCGCATGGTTTATGCAATGGTACAAGATTGATATGTAGAGCCTTCTAGCGCAATGTTATTGATGCTGAAATAGCTATTGGTCAACATACCGGAAAAAGAGTATTTCTGCCAAGAATCCCACTAACTATTTCTGAAGATAACATGTTCCCGTTCAAGCTAAAAAGAAAACAGATTCCCATTCGACTTAGCTTTTCCATGACAATCAACAAAGCTCAAGGTCAAACGATTCCAAATGTTGCCATTTATCTTCCTGATTCTGTATTTTCCCATGGTCAACTTTACGTGGCATTATCAAGGGGTATATCATGGGATAGTACCAAGGTTTTAGTACATCCTGAAAAAATTTCAAGCACCTAGGGGTATACACTTCGAATGTTGTATATCGGGAAGTGTTTCATGATATATGAAATGTGTATTTGCCATAATGTAAGAATATGTTTCGTTAAATTTTCTGGCTTAACTACTTATACAGCTAATGAAAATTCACACGATTACATGCTTGCATTTGTAATTATTATGATGATGCCTGTTTTCCTTTACTTTTAAAATATGACATATTTGTTAACACTAATTTATTCTATATTCGTTTTAGATAACAAATAAATCTGTTATGGATGAGCTAAAGATTAATCCAGAAGACATGTCAGGTATGACTTTATCTTTGGAATTTTGGCTGGTTCAACATATCTACACGTAATTATAATACAATGATGCTAATTATATCATTGCAATAAACAAATTTTCTTATTAGTGACTAAAACTGCTCCAACTACTGAGGTGCCGATCAAAGTTGAAAAGAGGTGGCGGTGGAAGACGATGAATCACAGTATATTCCTGGCTCCCCTTTGGACGAAGAATGGTGGTCAAACAATATTGATGAGATCATCAAGCTCTATGAGGCATACGATTGATTGTTCTAATCATGCAACTATCTCCACGTTTATGATTTTACTTTTTCTGCTTTGGTTATTCAAGACTTGAATTCTCGGATCCGTGTGTTACTTTATTTCATTATCGTTTTACTTACCTACTTCATAACTTATATATACTTTGTTCTCTAATATTATGATTACACTCATCTTAATGATTTTGGAGTAAAAGTTAAAATTTTGTTCGTAAACAATATTATTCACGAACTATCTGTACTGCCACGAGAATCGCAATTAAAAGTGTCGCCCCCACCGCATCGCGCGGGCACGCTACTAGTATGTGTGTGTGTGTATATATATATATATATATATATATATATATATATATATATATGTAAGAGTTAACTTAGAGGTTGATGATCACCAAAGAGCTCTCAACATGCAAACTGAAGTACAAGAAAGTTACTTCAAAAGATTTGACAAAGTCACTAAGAAAATACTCTAAGTGTTAAATCTTTCGAAGACAAAGATGAAGTCTTCCGAAGCTTCAAAGACAAATTCTTCCAAAGCCGGAAGACAGATTACTTCTGAAGATAGAGAAGACATGCTTTCTCTGACATACTTTTGACAAAGCTGAACCACTTTCCGCTGCTATTTCTGATGCACCACTAACATATACAAGTTGGTGATAATTACATACTTTTGTCAACTGTAGATTATGATCTTTGTCTGTAACTTTCCTACTTTTTACTATTTTATCTTTTTGTATTAGATAAAGATGTGAGCTATGGCGTGTTATAGTCACATGTCAAAAGGCAATCTGCCTTTTGACTTTACATTGATCTTTTTGTCTAGATTAGTAGCTGTCAAAGTATGGCCGGCTGTAGTTGTAGTATAAAGTATCTCATGTACCGGTCCTTAGGGACTAAGCCTTGTAACTTTGTAATTTGAACACTTGAGAGCAATATAAAACATCCTTGAAAACCAACTGCTATGTTCTTGTGTTCATTACTTTAAGTTCTTTGTTTCCAAATATCGGTTCCCTATTTGATCTTGTAAGTGTTTGTTTGTTAACTCTCCAACAATCTGTGAAACTGTTGCATTGACCTCCCTAACCAGTACTACAATATAGGATAGAGGTCGAATGTTAACTCTTGTTTATTGCGATAACCCGTTAACCAAACTAGTGGTCCACAGTAGGCTACATCATCACTGTAAGTTAGAGTTATAGTGGTAAACTAGTGGTCAACAATGAAGTTAGTTTTTTTTTTAAATATAGCAAGATTATACTCGAATTAAACATAATAAAATGATCTATTTAATGGTGTAATTTGTATAAAAAAATAACATCATACAAAAAAGTTAAGTCAATTTTAAAAAAATGGTGAAATTTTTAAAAAATTAAGGGAAAATTGTTATATCAGTGGTGTAACACGGTGTAAAAGTTAATTACACTACATAATCATGGTGTAAGTGTTTGTTACATTAGTGTTAACAGGTTATCGCAATAAAGGTGGGTTAACAACCATTCCTTCCCCTATTTATCTATATATTTGGGATATATATATATGGGACGGTTATTATACAAATGTCTTTATTCTGCGAAACGTACGAAGTTTAGGAGTGGAATTATCTTGCAGGAACAAGTAATAATCACACAAGAACATGTAATAATAACGCAAGACGGATTACACTCGCGTGGTATTATCACGCAAGAAGGTATTCTTACGTAACTACTCATCCTTTGCATGATAATTCCATCTTTTCGTGATTAAGTTTTACACCTGCGTTATAAATCCACCCTTAACATTTATTCTTGTTTGATAACTTCGTTCATTTCGCACGAAAAAAACACTTTGTGCCGTACTTTTTTCTCTCTCTCTTTCTCTCTCTCTCTCTCTCTCTCTCTATATATATATCATTTAGTAGCCTACACCTCCACTAATAAGAAATCATCCATATTCCTATTCTAAAAATTTTCAAAAATTCTAGTAACCTAAAGTCACACCCCCGCTTATAGTGGAAACACGAGTATGTGACGGATGAGATCATCATAACACATTGTTAGTTAATAGAGATGTATTAAATGAGATAAATCAACATGTCATGTTGTGACCCTATATAAATGGAAACTTGTGTCGTGTTAATCAATTTCACGACAAGGAAGTATAACAAATTGAATCCCACAACCCTGGACAAGTTAAGGGCAAAACACACCCAAAAGTAAACAATGCATAAATAGTAAAGCAAATATTGTTTAAACCAAATGTAGTTAGTCTATCTCATAAACACTAAAGGTCAACTCTAAGGCACAAGCTCAGCTATCCTCTAGGATTGTTGTTACCTGAAAAGTAATGCTCGAAAATGTCAACACATGGTTGGTGAATTCGTGGTTTTAAATATAAATAAAAAAAATGACATGTTGCAGTTGTAGGATATTTATGTAAACAGTTATAAGCAAATAATATCATATGCAGACACAAGCATCATAACTAAGTCTAACGACGTACACACAGACTTGTCGGATCATATTCACCCGAGTCTCCATTTGTGACCACTATTAGCCCAAACTAGTATACTAACCGGGGGTGTCAACCTAATCTGTCACACCCCCGCTTATAACGGAAACACGAGGATGTAACGAACAGGATCGTCATAACACATTGTTAATTAATAGAGAGCATTAAATGATATAATAATGTGTCATGACGTCACCCGACACAAATGGTGACTTGTGTCGTAGTTAGTCAATTCACGATAGCATAGTCAAACAAACATAATCCAAATGAATTCCCACAACTTGGGAACAAGTCTAAGTAAAATAATAGTCAGAATGACAAAGCAAGTCAACAATCATTGTTTATAATGTCAAAGCAATGCCTAGCTCGAACTCCTTAGGTCATCACTAAGGCCTCAAAATTAGCTATACTCGATTAATGTTACCTGAAAAGATATGCTCAAAAAGGTCAACATATTGTTGGTGAGTTCACAAGTTTAAATAATAAATAAACTTGATGCTGTGTAATTGTTTAATAGGACATAAGTGTATACAGTTATAAGCAAGCAATATCACATGTAAACGTGAGCCTCACAATTAAACCTATGACGTACACGCAAATCTTGTCGGAACATATTCACCCTAGGGCCCGTCCGTGGCCACTATCAGTCCTAACTAGTATACTAACAAACAAGGGTGGGGGTGTCAGCCCAATAGTACTATCACTACCTGTACGTCGGCTCCAACACCGGAGTTAAATAGTTGTGAATAAACAACCACACTCAAAACTCATGCATGTACAAGATATCCACTTACCAACAGTAAACACAATAGTCCCAAACAGTAAACACAATAGTCCCAAAAAATAAAAGTTCACAGCATAAAAGGGTGAGCATACTTTTCCCCCTAGGTTTTGTGAATAATTATAATGAAAAAGAGGCCGCGAAACTCAGCTTGAATGATTCGGAAATAAAGCAAACAAACAGCTTCTAAAGATGCGAGCACGAACGATCAACCACCTATAACTAGTTGTAACTTAAATCTTAAAACACGTCTAAAGAGGATAGAGATATTCGGTCGGTTTCTGGTTCGACGCGCGACACGCACACAACATATGCATACCATTTATACATCCTAACACGCTATATTCAAAAAGAAAATAATAGCAATAGTAATATAACCATACCAATAATATTAACAACAACAATAACAACAACAACAACAACAACAACAACAACAACAACAACAATGATAATAATAATAATAATAAAATAATAATAATAATCATCATCATCTTCTTCATAATAATAAAAATAATAATGTACACTAAAACACACACATACATTTCACAAGCACACACACAAACATTACACACCATCACTCACACACACGGTTCACACACACACACGGTTCACACACACACACGGTTCACACACACACACACACTAAAAACACACTTCTGCACACACACTCACGTACACCTTAAACACATACACACACTCACGTACACCTTAAACACACACACACAACACATACACAATCACTTATGTGTGTATGTACGTAAATATACAAACATACGCACGGCTATATGTATATATGTGTGTACACACATGCACACGTAATACTATATGCACACACATACTAACACACACACCCACACACACACTGCACCTACTAACACACACACACACACTGTACGTACTAACACACACACACGCACACACTGCACACACTAACCCACACCAACACACACATGCGACACACACACACGATTTACACACTACAACACACACCATACACGCACACAACACACACTATCGCACACACTCACACAATACACACACACACACCACACACACCCAAGATCCATCCATACAAACACTCGAAGCACACACATAACACACACACACACACAGCAGCCCTTTGAATCTTTCGGTTAGCACACACAGAACACACACATCATACACACACACTACATACACCCACGACACACACACACACCCCATATGCACACAGCAGCCGAAGGCTGCTGTGTTTGCCCTCTCGTTCCATGCATACTCCGCAATTATATACGTATAAATAGGCGGATACGTTCCTTACGCCAACTAGACCACCACCGTGACCCATCCCGGACCACCGAAACACAACCGA
Source organism: Flaveria robusta (assembly GCA_025506415.1). Lineage (NCBI taxonomy): Eukaryota > Viridiplantae > Streptophyta > Magnoliopsida > Asterales > Asteraceae > Flaveria > Flaveria robusta. Next base: position 7,627,630 of record CM046473.1, read on the forward strand.
AACTAACTTGAAGAAACAAAACGAAACAAGTTACTTGATGATTGGTTACCTGCGAAACGATTGAACGACGAGAAGATAACGATCGATAACGACTAGAATGCTTGGTGAACACCTCTCGCGGCGGTTTAGGGTTACGATGGGAGGGTTGGTCGACGGTGGATGTGTTTAATTTATATAAATTCCAATTTACACTTTGAACCCCCAACTATAAATTAATTAATCCCTTAAGTTTAGCTAAATTACAATTTAAACCTTAAACTAAATAATAATAATAATAATAATAATAATAATAATAATAATAATAATAATAATATCATATTAATAATAATAATAACAATAATAATAATAATAATAATAATAATAATAATAATGATGATGATTATTAAATAAATTGTAATAATTTTAATAATAATATTGATAATAATAACAATAATAGTAATTATAATAATAGTAATAATATTAATATATTTTGTTATTTTATTTTATTTTATTTATTATATATAATTTTAAATTGCGCGCGACTAGGCTATTAATATTCATCACAACAAATAGGGCACGACAGAATCACAAAAGAAATCGAATAAATAATTAGAAGTTAACGAGCCTCAGGTTAATTAACAGACCTGAGGTGACGGATGTCACAGTATTCCCCAGTTGAGAGAATTTCGTCTCGAAATTCAACCGGAGTAAGGTCCTGAAACTCTATCCGTGAATAGATGCGGATATTGAAGTTTCATTTGATCTTCTCGCTTAGAGTTCCAACGAACCCTAACGATTGGAATCTTGCTGCGCTTCAATCGCTTCACTTCCCTATCCATAATCTATATCGGTTCCTCCACAAAGTGAAGTTTCTCATCAATTCGGATCTCCCCAATAAGTACATGGAGAAATCCATCATCCAAAAATTACATAAGGTTCAATACGTGAAACGTATCATGCACGCCACTAAGCTCTTGGGGTAGCTTTAACCGATACGCCACACGACCAATTCTTTCAACGATCTCGAATGGTCCAACATACCTGGGGGCTAACTTTCCTTTTTTTCCAAACCGTGTGATTCCCTTCTAGGGAGAAACTTTCAGTAAAACACGATCACCCATACTAAATTCCAGAGGTTTTCGTCAGTTATCAGCGTAACTTTTCTGATGGTCTCTAGCTGCCTTAAGTCTATCCTTGATTTGGAATAACTTATTAGTCGTTTCCTGGATTTGTCAATTGACTTTCACCTAACTCAGTCCAACATACGAGAGATCTACACTTCCTTCCATAAAACACCTCAAACGGAGCACATCCAATGCTCGTATGATAACTGTTATTATAAAATAATTCGATCAATGGTAAATGAGTATCCCAACTCCCACCAAAGTCAATTACACATGCCCTAAGTATGTGTTCGAGAGTCTGTATCGTACGTTCACTTTGACCATCCGTTTTTGGATGATAAGCAGTACTTAGATCTAATCGAGTGCCCATTGCATTCTGTAGAGTCTGCCAGAATCATGATTTAAACCGACTATCATGATCAGATATAATTGACACGGGCACTCCATGCCTAGCCACAATCTCATTTACATATAATCTTGCTAGCTTTTCCATCTTATAATCCTCACGAATCGGTAAAAAGCGGATTTCATCATTCGATCAATGATAACCGAAATCGAATCATGCCTGCTACTTGTTCTAGGAAACTTAATGATGAAGTCCATCGCTATATTTTCCCATTTCCATTCGGGAATTTCTGGTTGTTGTAATAGTCCTGACAGTTTTTGATGTTTGGCTTTGACTTTCGTACAAGTTAGACATTCACTTACATATGTCGTAATGTCTTTCTTCATACCTGCCACCAATACAATTCTTTAAGATCTTAATACATCTTGTCTGCGCGTGGATAAACATAATACATGGATTTGTGCGCTTCGTTCATAACTAGGGTTCGAACGTTACCCCACTTAGGTACCCATATACGATCCACAAAGTACCGTACACCATACTCCTTACAGTTCATCTGTTTATCTAACCCTCAAAACTCCTCACTTGCAATATTCTCTCCTTTTAACTCTTCAGTCTGTGCCGTTAGGATTTGAGCCTTTAGATTCAATTATATGATCATTCCCAAGGCTCGTGCACGTAAGGGTTTAACACATTCCTTCCTACTCAAGGCATCATGTAAGGCCCCGCTCCCGGGACACTCACAGTTAGGCAATCATCGCACATATTATCTCAAAATCACATAAAATCTATTTAACATTTGCAGCGGAAAATTTTAACGAAACCATTTCATATATTAACAATTACTGTTTACAACATCATTACATTACAAATCATCATCTGGTTTCATTACTACACAAAACATCGTTTTCATATAAATTGCATACCAATCAAAAATCTTTGCCAAGTAGCTTCACCCCGTGCCATCCTCAGCAATCATTACCTGCCAACTGAAAATGCATAAAAGTCAGCGTTGCTGAGTGAGTTCTTGTTTTTATGAAAACATTTATATTACCTTCCATTCGTTAAAACATTTTCATACTTTCGCACGTGATCACACATTATACATACACATAGATAATAGCATTATTATCTTCCATCATTGTTCTTTTCGTACTTATCGCACATTTCGTACATTTCGCATGTTACATTATCTTTCACTTCTATCTAGGTCCTGTCATAAACTAAACCCACCTTTGGGCACGAAGCCAACTAATCTAGGGTTTAGCGACAAGGACCCCATTTCGCACGTATGGAACAGTCACCAAGACTGATCCCCCGTGTGTGAATCCCTCATGGGGCAGCCAAGATCGCACGCTGTATGACACACAGTTGAGCTAACAACTCTCAAGGAGTTCTGAACCTCCTTACATTTTGCTTGTAAGACTTTCATTCGTTCATTCATTATGTTCCACTTTCATTATCTTAGATCTTTCGCTTCGTTAAGATAATACTTTTCATCCATTAACATAATCAAACCACGTAAGGCCATGGAGAAATACATAATAGGAACATAAAGAAAACAGGCCATAAACATGCATAACATTACCACATAATCATCACATATCATCCCCGGAAACATCCCAAGTCATAGCTTAAAAGTCCTTCTTTCCCGAAAATCTCAAAAAATTTCTGAGGCATTAGGCGCATGAGCGCTATGCAGGAGCACGAGCGCTATGCAGGAGCACGAGCACTATGCGGGCGCATGAATACTTAGGTGCATGGGCGACTCAGGCGAATGGGCACTATTTGGGCGCACGGCCAAGACTTAGGCGTCTGGACAACTTTCTAGGTGCATGGGTACCATGCAGGCGCATGAGCCTAGTTTAGGCGCATGGGCACTTAGGCGTTTGCAGACTTCGATGCCTGGGCATACTTAGGCTCCTGGGCATAATCCTAGGTGCATGGGCACTATTTGTTCGCATGAACCTTGGGCGTTTGGGTACTGTTTGGGCGCATGATCTCAGGCGCATGAGCACTTAGGTGTTTTGCCTACTACTTTTCTAACTACCATCATTTTCAGACCTCAAATTATCAATCAAACCTGTTCTAGCCTAGTTTCTAACATACTAAGCATCAAACAAGCATGAAACCAGACATACACCCTCCCAACAAGGCACATACACATACATACGGGTACGCACCCAAATTTTATAAAAAAACATTTAAACATGCATTTCCAGCCCCAAATCAGTTAAAACATGTAAAAACGGGGATCTAGAACTCACCTCTTGCAACTTCCGAGAAAGACTACCTTCAAACCCAAATGCTTATGAGTTCAAACACCTAAAAACACCAAAACACACACCGAACACACATACAAGCACATAAGCACATACTCGAAGCTGAAAATCAGCCAAGAACACCTTGAAAATCAAGAAACTAACCTGAATTCGGCCTCTTATTCTTCTTCTCTCTAAAACCAAAGAGAATTCTCTGCTTTCTCTCTGTAGAAAATCGACAGAAGGATGGTACAGGGGTCATGGGTGGCCATGACCACCTTTTGAACGGATTAAATACCAACTTTGTCCCACGTACAACTTTAACCCCTCAACTTGGGTTATTTTGCTTTTCTTCCTTTTTCTTCACTTTTTCTCTTCTTTTAAAATTTCTGGGTGTTACAAGTCCACCCCCCCTTATATAGGTTTCGTCCCCGAAACCTGTTATTACTCGAACAGCTGAGTATAATGCTACCTCATCTCCTTCTCTGGTTCCCATGTAGACTCGGATCCCTTTCTATGCTTCCACTGTACTCGCACCAAGCGAACCACTTTATTCCTTAGCTTCTTCTCCTTCCCGTCAATGATAGCCACGGGTTGCTCCAAATGATTGAGCCGTTCGTCAACCTCAATGTCTTCCAGTGGTACCACTATATCCTCATCAGCTAAGCACTTCCTCAGATGAGATACATGGAATGTCGGGTGAATTCCACTTAACTCATCGGGCAACTCCGATCTATAGGCCACCTCTCCTACTCGAGCAATGATTCGGAAAGGCCCTATATACCTCGGACTCAACTTGCCCCGCTTTCTAAACCGAATGATACCCTTCCAAGGTGAAACCTTCAACATAACTCTATCACCCACCTTGAATTCAATCGGTCTACGTCTCCTATCGGCATACGACTTCTGCCTATCTTTGGCTGCCTTCATATGGGCTTTGATCTTTTCCAGCTTCTCAGTCGTAGCCTCAATCACCTCAATGCTTCCTAACTCCTTCTGACCAATGTCACCCCAACATACGGGTGTCCTACACCTTCTACCGTGTAGCATCTCATAGGGTGGCATACCAATGCTGGCATGATAACTGTTGTTGTATGAGAATTTAGCTAACGGTAAGTGTTCGTCCCAACTTCCTCCAAAGTCAATGACGCATGCCCGAAGCATATCCTCAAGCGTCTGAATAGTTCTTTCCGATTGACCATCCGTTTGAGGATAATAAGCCGTACTGATATGTAACCTCGTCCCCATAGCATCATGAAAATCTCTTCCAAAACTTGGATGTAAACCGAGTGTCACGGTTAGACACAATAGACACCGGTACACCATGACGAGTCACAATCTCCTTAATGAACAAATCCGCTAATCTCTCAGATGAATACGTTTCACGGATCGGTAGGAAATGAGCGCTCTTCGTCAGACGGTCGACTATCACCCATATGGCATCATACCCCCTTGTCGTTCGTGGTAGCTTCGTAATAAAATCCATGGTGATATTCTCCCACTTCCACTCGGGTATATCCAATGGTTGGATCTTCCCGTATGGCTTTTGATGCTCCGCCTTCACTTGCAAACAAGTAAGGCACTTACTCACGTACTCCGCCATGTCGCGCTTCATACCGGGCCACCAATAATCTTTCTTCATATCATGATACATCTTTGTAGCACCGGGATGAATGGAGTATCGAGTCTTATGAGCTTCATCCATGATCTTCCCACGTAAATCTCCATAACGAGGAATCCATATTCTCCCAAATCGGGTTCTAACACCGAGAGTGTTTTCACCCAATTCCGTGACTAGACCTCTCATCCTTTCGGAGTTAAGGAGATCTTCTTTCAATGCCTCGTCTTGAAACTCCTTGACCTGCTTCATAATATCGGAGGTCATAATCAACTGATAAGCCTTCACCCGGATCGGTTCAGGCCTTTCTTTTCTGCTAAGGGCATCCGCCACTACGTTGGCTTTGCGTGGATGGTAATGGATCTCACAATCATAATCCTTAATGAGCTCCAACCATCGCCTCTGCCTCATATTCAAATCCTTCTGCTCGAAGAAGTACTTCAAACTCTTGTGGTCGGTGAAGATAGTGCACTTCGTCCCATATAAATAGTGCCTCCAAATCTTCAATGCGAAGACCACAGCCGCCAATTCCAAGTCATGAGCAGGGTAATTAACCTCATGAACTTTCAGCTATCGGGATGCGTAGGCTATAACCTTCCCTCGCTGCATCAACACGCAACCCAATCCCAAATAAGAAGCATCTGAGTAAACCACCAAATCTTCGCTTCCTTCGGGTAATGACAAGACTGGAGGTTGCGTCAACCTCACCTTCAACTCCTCAAAAGTCTTTTCTTGCTCTTGACCCTATACAAATTTCACATCCTTACGGATCACTTTAGTCAACGGAGAAGCTATCTTGGAAAAGTCTTGGATGAATCTTCTATAATAGCCCGCCAATCCCAGGAAACTACGGATCTCGGATGGCGTCTTTGGAGACTTCCGTTGCATCACAGCTTCTATTTTTGCTGGGTCGACCATGATCCCTTCGGAATTTACCACATGACCCAAAAACTAAACTTCGCGCAACCAGAACGCGCACTTGGAGAACTTGGCATACAACTTCTGTCTTCTAAGCGTCTCCAACACCTCCCGAATGTGACCGGCATGCTCCTCCTCGCTCCTCGAATAAATCAGGATATCATCGATAAACACAATCATCGATTTATCCAACATCGGCCGCCACACTCGATTCATCAAATCCATAAAAGCAGCTGGCACGTTAGTTAAACCAAAAGACATAACGAGGAACTCATAGTGTCCATAACACGTGCAAAAAGCTGTTTTAGGAATATCCTTCTCCTTCACCTTCAGCTGATGATAACCTGATCGAAGATCGATTCTCAAAAACCAACTTGCAGCTGATCAAACAAGTCGTCGATTCTGGGTAAAGGATATCGGTTCTTCACCGTCAACTTGTTCAACTCACGGTAGTCGATGCACATCCTCATGCTACCGTCCTTCTTCTTTACAAACAAGACCGGAGCACCCCAGGGAGAGATACTCGGTCGAATGAACTCTTTTTCCAACAGTTCTTGCAATTGAACCATCAGTTCCTTCATCTCTGTTGGAGCCAATCGATACGGTGCCTTAGCGACAGGCTGAGCACCGGGTATTAAATCAATCTGGAACTCGATCTCATGGTCCGTACCACACCTGGTAAATCTTCTGGAAACACATCGGGAAAATCACACACAACTGGTATGTCGGACAATTGTGGTGTTGACGTGTCCACATCCTTCACATAAGCCAGGTAGGCACTACATCCACGCCTCATGCACTTCTCCGCCACCGCCATTGAAATTACCTTCAGAACCGTTGTAACTCGATCACCGTAGATTGTCACCGAACTCCCGTAAGGCGCTATCAGTCAGATCATCTTCTTGCGACACACGATATTTGCCTTATAGGCCGCTAGCCAGTCCATCCCTAGGACCACATCAAACCCGCCTAAGGTCATCACAAACAGTCTAGCAGGAAACTCATGACCTTCTAGCTCTATGTCACAGTCTTCTATTATATTAGAAATCCTGGTAGACTTACCTATGGTAGTTTCTACATCGAAGGGCTTATCAATGCTTCTACTTCTAACAGGCAAATTAGCATAAAAAGCAGCAGAAATAAAACTCTTTCTAGCACTAGAATCAAATAACACAGAAGCAAGAGTTTGGTTTACTAGAAACGTACCTGACAAAACATCAGGGTCCATCCTAGCCTCCTCCCGGGTCATCGTAAAAGCTCTGGCGCTCGCCTTCTGCCCTTCACTCCCAGCCTTCTTCTTTGCCCCAGAACTCTCAGCCCTTGGCTTCTTGCAGTCCCTACTCAGATGGCCATCTTCACCACAGTTATAGCATCTCACGGCCCCGCACTCTCGAGCCATGTGGCCGGCCCTCCCACACTTGAAGCAAACGTTCGATCCCCATCTGCACTCCCCCGTATGCTCCCTTCCACATTTACCACACCTCCTTGCTCCTGCCCCGGGTATGGCTACATGTCGGTCCTCCACCCTTGCAACCTTGTTGTTTGGAGTGACACGACCGCATCCAAACCGCTTCCCGTTCCAGTTCCGATCACCACCACCACCTTTCTTACTCACTTCAACCACAGCCACATCCCGTTCATCATACGACCTCCCCGCCAGATCGACCACCAACCTAAACGTGCTCGGCCGGGCGGCGATCATGTGCCTGCGAATATCCGCCGGCAAACACTGGATGTACCTCTTTATCTTTCGTGACACGGGTGTCACCTGCTCTGGCACCAGTCACGCCATCTCGTTGAACTTAGCGGTGTACTGTTGGTGCGTCATGGTTCCCGCCTCCAACTGTAGGAACTCTCTCTCAATTTTGTCAAGTTTCCTGTGAGGACAGAACTCCTCAATCACCAACTTCTTCAGTCCATTCCAATTCATTCTTCCAATTGCCCTGCTGCCCTCGACCTGGATAATATTGTCCCACCAGCACAAAGCCGAGTCCACAAATGAGTGGTAGCAAACTTCACCTTTTGGTCTTCCCTACACTCGCTGATATCAAGCACAGCTTCCATTTCCCTCACCCATCGATGGGCAGCAGCAGCGTTGCCATTGCCATCAAAAGTCGGGGGCTTGCATCTCTGGAATGCCCCATAAGTGCAGCCCTAAACTGTCCCTAGCACCGCTTCTTCCTCCTCCTCATCACTTGGGACAACTGTCTCAGTCTCTCGCTGCCTCGCCTCTCCCGCGGTCTTCTCTTTCTCCTTCTTCTCGTCCTCCCTTACAGCTCTAATCACTTCGACCACCATAGACGGCAGGATCGTCTGCATGACCTGATGAACTTCCTCAACAACAGCCTCTTTCACCGAGGCTCTTAGATTAGTGCTCTCATCACCACCTTCCTGGTGATGAGTCTCGGGCTCTTCAGGTGACCTTTCTGCAGCCTTAGCACCACCTCTTGTGGCACGCGGTCCAGCACCACGTCCACCACGACCTCCACCTCTTGAAGCCTTCGAAGATCTACCACCAGCCATCCTCTAACACACTATAAGATCCAAACACCAACACGATCATTCAAGGTAATAACTCGGTTTATATCAAGTATAGTAAGTCCCTAATTACAGTGGCCCGCTGTGATTAGCCACTTACTTTACCTTTCGTACCCCAAGCATTTCCTATCCTGACTACATCAGTATTCAAATCTACTAAAAGCACATAAATCAGATAACATGCGCACATAATACCGGTTAACATTAAAGAAAATACCTGATGGCACGTAGCTACTTGGGCTGGCATCCTTCCATTTGTCCCATTTTAAGTTTAAGTTTAGGTTTATTTGGAAAATATTTACCCATTTCTCTTAAACTTTGGCTCTCATACCAACTTGTAAGGCCCCGCTCCCGGGACACTCACAGTTGGGCAATCATCGCACATATTATCTCAAAATCACATAAAATCTATTTAACATTTGTAGCGGAAAAATTTAACGAAACCATTTCATATATTAACAATTACTGTTTACAACATCATTACATTACAAATCATCATCTGGTTTCATTACTACATAAAACATCGTTTTCATATAAATTGCATACCAATCAAAAATCTTTGCCAAGTAGTTTCACCCCGTGCCATCCTCAGCAATCATTACCTGCCAACTGAAAATGCATAAAAGTCAGCGTTGCTGAGTGAGTTCTTGTTTTTATGAAAACATTTATATTACCTTCCATTCGTTAAAACATTTTCATACTTTTGCACGTGATCACACATTATACATACACATAGATAATAGCATTATTATCTTCCGTCATTGTTCTTTTCGTACTTATCGCACATTTCGTACATTTCGCACGTTCCATTATCTTTCACTTCTATCTAGGTCCTGTCATAAACTAAACCCACCTTTTGGGCACGAAGCCAACTAATCTAGGGTTAAGCGACAAGGACCCCGTTTCGCACGTATGGAACAGTCACCAAGACTGATCCCCCGTGTGAATCCCTCATGGGGCAGCCAAGATCGCACGCTGTATGACACACAGTTGAGCTAACAACTCTCAAGGAGTTGTGAACCTCCTTACATTTTGCTTGCAAGACTTTCATTCGTTCATTCATTATGTTCCACTTTCATTATCTTAGATCTTTCGCTTCGTTAAGATAATACTTTTCATCCATTAACATAATCACACCACGTAAGGCCATGGAGAAATACATAATAGGAACATAAAGAAAACAGGCCATAAACATGCATAACATTACCACATAATCATCACATATCATCCCCGGAAACATCCCAAGTCATAGCCTAAAAGTCCTTCTTTCCCGAAAATCTCAGAAAATTTTCTAAGGCATTAGGCGCATGAGCGCTATGCAGGCACACGAGCACTATGCGGGCGCATGAATACTTAGGCATATGGGCGACTCTGGCGAATGGGCACTATTTGGGCGCACGGCCAACACTTAGGCGTCTGGACAACTTTCTAGGCGCATGGGTACTATGCAGGCGCATGAGCCTGGTTTAGGCGCATGAGCCTGGTTTAGGCGCATGGGCATTTAGGCGTTTGGCAGACTTCGACGCCTGGGCATACTTAGGCTCCTAGGCATAATCCTAGGCGCATGGGCACTATTTTTGCGCATGAACCTTGGGCGTTTGGGTACTGTTTGGGCGCATGATCTCAGGCACATGAGCACTTAGGCGTTTGGCCTACTACTTTTCTAACTACCATCATTTTCAGACCTCAAATCATCAATCGAACCTGTTCTAGCCTAGTTTCTAACATACTAAGCATCAAACAAGCATGAAACCAGGAACATAAATCATAAATTTCCCCAAACATACACCCTCCCAACAGGGCACATACACATACATACAGGTACGCACCCAAATTTTATAAAAAAAAAAACATTTAAACATGCATTTCCAGCCCCAAATCAGTTAAAACATGTAAAAATGGGGATCTAGAACTCACCTCTTGCAACTTCCGAGTAAGACTTATGAGTTCAAACACCTAAAAACACCAAAACACACAACCGAACATGCATACAAGCACATAAGCACATACTCGAAGCTGAAAATCAGCCAAGGACACCCTGAAAATAAGGAAACTAACCTGAATTCAGCCTCTTCTTCTTCGTCTCTCTAAAACCAAAGAGAATTCTTTGCTTTCTCTCTCTAGAAAATCAACATAAGGATGGTACAGGGGTCATGGGCGGCCATGACCACCTTTTGAACGGATTAAATACCAACTTTGTCCCACGTACAACTTTTACCCCTCAACTTGGGTTATTTTGCTTTTCTTCCTTTTTCTTCACTTTTTCTCTTCTTTTAAAATTTCTGGGTGTTACACATCAGCCACTACATTCGCCTTTCCAGGGTGATAACGGATGTCATAATCGTAATCACTAAGAAGTTTCACCCATCGTCGCTGATGCATGTTTAACTCCTTTTGATCGAAAATGTGTTGAAGACTTTTATGATCAGTGTAGATAACGCACTTAGTCTCGTATAGATAATGCCTCCATATTTTAAGTGCAAATAACACCAAGCCTAATTCCAGGTCATGTGTCGTATAGTTCTTTTCGTGAACCTTAAGCTGACGCGAGGCGTAAGCAATCACCTTATCTTTTTGCATTAGCACACAACCCAGTCCTTGATATGATGCATCATAGAACACCACAAAGTCGTTGGATCCATCAGGGAGGGTCAATATCGGCGCATTGCACAATCTTTCCTTCAAGGTTTGAAATGCCTCTTCTTGCTTATGTCCCTAATCAAACTTCTTATCCTTCTACATTAACATTGTCAACGGTTGAGCGATTTTGGAGAAATTCGCAATGAATCGACGATAGTAACCAGCCAACCCTAAGAATTGTCGTATTTCCGATGGAGTCTTAGGTATATCCCACTTTTTAACCGCTTCAATCTTTCCAGGGTCAACTTGGATTCCATTCTCATTAACCACGTGTCTTAAAAACTTCACCTCTCATAACCAAAATTCACACTTCGAGAACTTGGTGTAAAGTTTCTCTTCCTTTAGCAATTTGAGTATCGCACGTAGATGTTGATCATGGTCTTCCTTCGTTCGGGAGTAGATAAGAATATCGTCTATAAACACGATTACAAACTTATCCGGATAGGGTTTACATGCCGAGTTCATGAAATCCATAAAAACTACCGGAGTGTTGATCAGCCCAAACGACATGACTAAGAACTCATAATGCCCATATCGAGTTCTAAATGCTGTCTTTGGTATGTCCTCCTCGTGAACCCTCAATTGATGATAACCTGATTGAAGATCAATTTTAGAGAAGTATGAAGCTCCTTGCAATTGATCAAATAGGTCATCGATTCTTGGAAGGTGATATCAACTTATTCAGCTCTCGATAATCGATGCATATTCGGAACAACCCATCTTTCTTCTTGACGAATAATATTGGTGCTCCCCATGGTGAATGACTGGGTCGGATGAAACTCTTATCTAATAATTCTTGTAATTGGCTTGATACTTCCTGCATTTCCGATGGTGCTACTCGGTAAGTTGTCTTTGCTATGGGTGTTGCTCCAGGATTCAAATCGATTCGGAACTCCACCTGTTGAGGGGGAGGCAAGCCGGACAGATCATCAGGAAACACTTCCGGAAAGTCTCGCACCACCGGAATGTCTTCCAGCTTCCTTTGCTCCTCTTTCTTTTCTACTACGTGCGTTAAGAAGGCATAACATTGCTTTTGTAGGCATCAACGCGTCTTCATGCAGGAGATAAGCCTTAGATTTCTTCATGCAGGAGATAAGCCTTAGATTTCTTCCTGGTCGTTCTCCTTGTATTTTGAGCACATCACCGTTAGGCATAGGGATTCGCACCACTTTTTCTCGGCAGACAATTTTGGCTCCATATTTCGATAACCATTCCATCCCTACTACTACGTCAAAACTTCCCAATTCAAAAGGTATTAAGTCTATATCAACGGCATGATCCTCTAACGTTATCATGAAACATCTAATTATCTCCTTAGCCTTTACAAATTTACCATTAGCCATTTCTACGGAATAACTAGTCTCTAAGCAACTAGGGTTCAAACCAAGTAGAGGTGCAAATTCAAAGGATACGAAACTATTATCTGCCCTGGTATCAAACAATACGGATGCAAAATGATTATTGAGAAGGTACGTACCCGTAACCACATTCGGGTCCTAACGAGGGTCATTTGCTCCAATCACGAACGCACGTCCTCGAGCAGCATTCCCTTGATTCACTGATTACCGGCTATTGCCATCACTTGATTTTGATTATTTCCATGTTGGCCCGGTGCCCGATTCAGTCTAGGGCACACATTCCGATAGTGATCAGGGCTTCCACACTCATAGCAAACCCTGACGTTTCCAGCCGGATTAACTGGATTTATCGTTGCAATCAAGTTGGGCGCCACCCTACAGTCCTTTGCAAAATGTCCCGGGCGCCTGCAGTTCACGCACACTCGGCACGGCACCGCTAGCGGATGGTGAAAATTACACTTACCACATTTAGGATGTGGCCCTACCTAGTCCCTTCTCCCTTGGTTCACCGCCACAAAGTTCCTTGCCACCTTTGCCCTCTTATCATACCTTCCCCCTATTTGCTTACTTGATTCCCCATTATCTATCCTTTTCTCACCACCCTTACCTAACACTCCAGCTCTTACCATCTCATCAGTTAGAGTGCCTGCCTTCAGAATCGCACTCTGGATTGTGGGAGGAGCGGTTGCAGTTACCATCGCCCTGATTTGAGGAGCCAAACCCCAAATGTACCTCTCGATCCTCTTTGATTCTGGGGTCACCAAGTGCAGAACAAGCCTAGCCAATTCGTGAAATTGATCCGTGTAAGCCGCGTGTCTAGCTCCCACCATAGTATGATTCTAGAATTCATGTTCCAACTTCTGCATTTCATTATTAGGACAATACTCCTGTGATCAAAGCTTTGACTTCATCCCATGTCATTTGCATTGCTGCCTCCCTACCTCTTGCTTGAATCTGAGTGTTCCGCCAAGTTAGCGCCTTTCCTTGCAGTGAACATGTAGCATACTTGATCTTCTGACTATCCAAACACTCGCTGATGTTAATCACCGCCTCCATCTTTTCAATCCACCTGGTTAACGCTATTGTTCCACCTTTGCCATCAAATTCCTTAGGTTTACAGGACACAAACTCCTTATAAGTACATCATCTTCTTCTTTCGCCATTACCATCTCCATTCCCGTTTCCTCCTCCATTAACATTTCCATTGTTCGGTCCATTTTCATTCCCACCAATCGGACCATCACCATTGCCATTTGCATTCCCGTTACCATTTCCATCACCTATTCCACCTCCTCCCTCATTGTTGTTGTCTCGTCATTGCCGCCTCCATTGTCATGGTTCATGATGTTATCACTAACTTGTGCCACTATGGTTGGGATGAGTGCAGCCAATTGTTGAGCAATCATAGTAGCTATGTTAAGGTTCCCAACTCTATGGTTGTTGCCAGCTGGACCACCTTCATTCCCTCCTCCTGGTGCTTCACCCCTACCACCAGCACCTCTTCCTCTACCTCAGCCTCATGGGGCAGCACAACCATGACTATTACTAAGGGTAATTCTTCTGGATGGCATTTTCTAATCAATCACAGATAACGCATAAGTTTCAATCATATTAGGGTTTACCACTATTCAGTCATCCACGCGCAAATAACACATCATCACAAACCATATAACTCACAAACAATATCATAGGCAATTCCATAATAATAATAATAATAATATAGAGTTCTAATTCCAAAAATCATAATATCTCAAACATGATCACACACCAAAATATCCCCAAAACACGCGAGTACTAATAGTCTAACAAGTCCCTATACGAAATTTGAAATAACTAAAAATAAATCTCATCAGATCTTCATTTCTTCGTCAATGCTCATGTTATATCAATCCTTGTTGTCGCCACTACTGGAGGAACTAGAGGGGCTCGGGGGCTGGTCAGGGTAGTCACCCCACAGATTGACCTCATCTGCTGGTAGCCGGACATAAAACGGTTGGCCGAGAACACCCCTTCCTGGCCGTCATCATCCTTAGCGCCCCAAGTCCATTGACATGGTACAATCCTCTAGGGTAACAAGGCACCCAAGGTCCCGCCTCTGGAGCGATCCTCACGACTACCTATGTAGCAGGGATAGGCACGTCCAACTCAGCAGGTACGATTGGTGCGGTAGGAACGTGCATGACTGGTGCAGTAGGAACGGGTGCGACGAGTACAGTAGGGGTCACAGGTGCCATAGGGGCAGTCAGCGTGGCACGAACAGCAGGCATGCCTAGTACAACCGAGTTCACCGATTCTTCCTCCTCAGATGATTCCGATGAGTCCGACATCATCTAATCCGGTTCAGACTTAGTGTCTGAAGACGAATGTAGCAAGTGGTCTGAAAAGACCTCTGTAGGTTCTGACTCAGAGTCAGAAGTAGTGATGCAAGCTAGGGGATGATTAAATGGACCGGCAAAAGCCATCCTCTAAGGAAAGAGTATAAGTACTTTTTCTCAAATGAAGACAATCAAAAGATGGCAAATAGACAATCAGATAAGGAAGAGCATACATGTTATAGAAGATACACACAAACCCTAGTATGCATTCTACATGAAGGTTCTTAGGTTTTAGTCTAGGTCGAGTGATCTACCTAATTCTCTATAACCAATGGCTCTCATACCAATCTATCACACCCCTGCTTATAGCAGAAACACGTGGATGTAACGGACGGAATCGTCATAACACATTGTTAATTAATAGAGAGCATTAAATGATATAATAACGTGTCATGACATCACCCGATACAAATAGTGACTTGTGTCATAGTTAGTCAATTCATAACAGCATAGTCAAACAAACATAATCCAAATGAATTCCCAAAACCAGGGAACAAGTCTAAGTAAAACAATATTTAGTATGACAAAACAAATCAACAATCATTGTTTATAATGTCAAAGCAAGCCTATCTCGAATTCCTTAGGTCATCACTAAGGCCTCAAAATTAGCTATACTCGATTAATGTTACCTGAAAAGATATGCTCAAAAAAGTCAATATATTGTTGATGAGTTTACAGGTGTAAATAATAAATAAACTTGATGTTGTGTAATTGTTTAATAGAACATAAGTGTATACAGTTATAAGCAAGCAATATCACATGTAAACATGAGCCTTATAACTAAACCTATGTCGTATACACAGATCTTGCCGGAACATATTCACCCTAGGGCCCGTCCGTGGCCACTGTCAGTCCTAACTAGTATACTAACAAACAAGGGTGGGGGTGTCAGCCCAATAGTCCTATCAATACCTTTCCGTCGGCTCCAACATGGGAGTTAAATAGTTATGAATAAAAAACCACACATAAAACTCATGCATGTACAAAATATCCACTTACCAATAGTAAACACAATAGTCCCAAAAAGTAAAGAGTTTACAGCATAAAAGGGTGAGCATACTTTTCCCCCTATGTTTTGTAAATAATTGTAATGAAAAAAGGGCCGTGAAACATAGCTTGAATGATTCGAAAATAAATCAAACAAACAGCTTCTAAAGATGGAAGCACGAACACGAACGATCAACCACCTGTAATTAATTGTAACTTAAATCTTAAAACGCGTCTAAAGAGGATAGAGATATACCGTCGGTTTTGGGTTCGACACGCGACACACACACAACATATGCATACCATTTATACATCCTAACACGCTATATTCAAAAAGATAATAATAGCAATAGTAGTATAACAAAACCAATAATATTAATAATAACAATAATAATAATACTAACAATAATAATAATAATAATAATAATAATAATAATAATAATAATAATAATAATAATAATAATAACATTCATCTTCTTATTCATAATAATAATAATGTATACTAAAACACACACATACATTTCACAAGCACACACACAAACATTACACACCATCACTCACACACACGGCTCACACACACACACTAAACACATACTTCTGCACACACACACTCACGTACACCTTAAACACACACACAACACATACACAACACATACACAATCACTTGTGTGTATGTATGTAAATATACAAACTCACACACGGCTATATGTATATATGTGTGTACACACACGCATACGTAATACTATATACACACACATACTAACACACACACCCACACACACACACCTACTAACACACACACACACATTGTACACATTAACACACACACACACTAACCCACCAACACACACCTGCGACACACAGTACACACACACGATTTACACACTGCAACACACACTGTCGCACACAACACACACTGTCGCACACACCCACACTCACATAATACACACACACACACACCACACACACCCGAGATACATCCATGCACAATCTCGAAGCACGCACATAACACACACACAGAGCAGCCCTTTGAATCTTTCGGTTAGCACACACAAAACACAAACATCATACACACACTACACACACCCACGAAACACACACACACCATACGCACACAGCAGCCTTCGGCTAGAATTTGATTGAAGAAGATGATAAATATCAAAAACTTTTGATTCAATAATAAGATATGTGCAGATATCACATGGAAATACATGTTTAGCAATGAAGAATATAACCAGATCTATTCCTTATTGACATCAGATTCAGTTAAATCTGAAGAGGTAAAACAATCTGAGAGCGTAATAATTTTTACAAGTGGAGCTACGAAAGCCTGAAATTAACAAAAAACATAAAGAAACAAATGATCAAATGACATAGCTAATATACATAAAACATTAAGTAGCAATGTTAGGAAAAGAACACAATATGGTAAAAATTACAATCGATTGTGCTTATATCAAAAATAGTATAACAATTGTATATCAAATCTCAAGAAACGGGAAAATTGATTGTGCTAATATAAAAAATAGCATAAGAAATCGTATATCAAATCTCAATAATGAGAAAACACAATCAATTGATTGAATTATATCGTTAACTTGAATATCATTGATTATGTTTGAAGACATGGTATAACTTGTGAAGTAGAAAATTGAGCATATCAAAGGGATTCTTGAGTAAAAAAAACCTCTGTTATATAGAGGATGATGTTTCAGCCTGTTAATAAGATCAAAATTAAATGAAATCTTAATGAAAAATAATATGCTTTTATGTTTCGTATCAATCAAAATCAAAATGAATGCAATATCAAACTCCATTTCTTTAAATCATTAGAAGACGAAGAAGATGAAGTTGATGAAGAAGAGCTTAAGAACACATTAATCAGAATAAACAGATCTTGAAGAAAAAATTGATTCTATATTGAAATTAAATTGAATTTTGAATAAATGAAATCAAAAACTTAAATAATAGATTGATAAAATAAAATTAGATCTTAAAATCCGAAAGCATGTTGAAGAAAACAAAAAAAACCATTACTGGTGCTGTTTGATATCTTGATAATTACAAAATAACAATACTACCCTTCGTACTAAAATCTAAATATTTTTATGTGTACTTTCCATATTGCTTCTTATGCTTTTTAGCCAAATCAATTTTTTTATTTGAACTATATATATATAGGGAAGAGATCATATGTAAACCACTTAAAATTATATAAACCAATAAATCAAATCTCAACAATTAATTAGATTTAAATCAATGAACCAGATTTTTTAGAATAAAAAAATACATTTTCTTTCAAATGGTGGGACCAACATACAAAAAGACAAGAAATGGTAATTTTTTTATTTCATTTCTTTCTGAATCTGAATTATCATAAACCCCACATATACCCATTTCAATCAATCAATCTCTCTTTCTTTCTCTCCCCGTCTAAAACTACATCTTTTATCTTTTTCCATCATCTTTTCTCTCTCTCTCTTTTAAAAATGAAACACAATAATAGATCAAGAGAAAATCAAGATATGGAAGCTTTCATCGGTGGTTGACCATAATCTAGAGCGGTGATGGTGGTGACGGTGATAGCGCCAACGGTGGTGACGGCAGTGATGGTGGTTACGACAGCAACGATGTTGTTTACAACGGCGATGGCAGTGATAGTGGCAATGATGGTGATAGCGGCGATGGCGGTGACGATAAACTGATGGTTTTTTGTTGGTGTTCATGGTTAGATCTATGTTTTTTTTTTGTTGTCTTAAGAACTTTATATTACTGTTCAAGTTTAGATCTATAATTTTTTTGTTGGTGATGATTTTTTATATCTAGGTTACATGTGCTTTGTTGTTGATGTTCAAGGGAAAAAAAAGGCAACAATGAAGACGGTGGCTAACCACCATCTACGGAAGATGACAACGGCGACTCCGGCGATCTTGTATTTTTTGTGTATGTTCAAGGTAAGATCTAGGTTTTTTGTTGGTGTTTAATGTTTAAATCTGATTTTTTTATTGTTAATGTTTTTAGTGAACTACTTAGATCTGTAAGGTTACAAATGTGTATGTATATTTTATGTTGGATAAATCTATTTTTTATACATGTGTACACATGTAGTTGGTGATTTTTTCTAAGGAACTACTCAAGCATTCTTGTTAAAAATATTAGTTTAAAGTGTGTATAAAAATTATTACACATGTGTATATAAGATACTTTATCAGGTCTGTTTTTACTAGGTTTCATATGTAAACAAGTGTAGAGTGAGTTTTACACATATGTAAACTGAGTTTTACACATGTGTAAACTGAATATACACATGTAAAATTCTCGTTTTCTTATTCAGATTTATATTTCTACAATTTACATAGAAACTAATTCATGTTACATATTGGTTTTCATTTTTCAGTATATGTTAAATAGTCTGAATTTAAGATGTGAACAAGGAGTAATCAACAAAGGGGCATGCAGATTTTTTTTCTGATTTTGTAAATATTTTTTTGGATCTTAGATATAAATTATTTTTTTATTTGTGTAAATGTCTTCTCCTCATGTTTAATTAATTATTACATGTGTTAAAGTATTCATACCTATCTTAAAGTACTCAGAACAATCTTTTACACATGTGTTAAATTATTCAGAATTATCTTAAAATTAATTTTTATACATGTGTTAAAATGTTTATTGAATTATTTGCACATGTGTTAAAGTATGCAGAACTATTTTTTACACATATGTTATAATACCGATAAACATCAAATCACTAATGTATGGGTTATTGTGTTAATATAATATTAAAAAATAGGACAAAAACATCAAATCATTAGCACATAGATTATTGTATTAATTTAATGTTAAAAAATAGTACAAATGAAAAGGAAGGAAAAAATTAAAAAGACTAAAATACCCTCAATATTTCTTATTTTTAATTAAATATGACACGTGTCATATTATGAGTGGTGAAAATGGTTTATTGATTTACATAATTTGTAATGGTTGAAATTTGAACCATTCCCTATATATATATATATATATATATATATATATATATATACACACACACACACCCAACATACACCAACACATATACGTCCAATCGACACACACACACAGATATATATATGTGTGTGTGTGTGTATATATATATATATATATATCTATTCATTTAACATACATATGATCCAGCATATAAATATATATATATATATATAGGGGTTGGCCAAAATAAAAAAAAAAGGATTTCCCTAAAAAGTCTAAGAAAAGATCCTAGCCTTTAATTTATTAGATCAATGGCCAAGATTGGAATTCATTAAACATAAGCCGTTATAGAACACGGAGGGGCAAGGAGGTAATTTGACACACTATATTCAAAAAAACAAAAGAAAATCTCAGAGAAGGAGAAGATGACGATTCGTGTACATCTCGATCAATCGGAGTAACAATGTTGAAAGAAGAAGCTATGATTTCATGAAAAAAATAAAGAAATTAACATCGAATTATGATAGTAAGTTCATCACTATGTTAATGTGATTACATTGTACTGATTTCATATATCATCAGTACTGATATGATTATTTTTATTCTAGAGTAAAATCAAGTTCAGACAAGGAGTAATTCAGGAAAACCTAATCAAATAGCAGCGAAATCGGTTACAAACATCAAAGGTATGTCTCGTAATTTGTTTAATTTGATGATGACGAAGGTATCGATTTCAAGTACCAAACGCGAAAAAACCTAGAAATTTATTTGTATAATTTATGCATACGATCATTGTACTACTTTTTGAATTAGTTTTTTCATGAAATTGTAGTTTCTTCTTTTAAATTGTACTTGTTTTATTTGTTTCAATGAGTATGTTGGACAGGTATTCAAGTGGTATTAATATTGAATATTACCTTTAAAGAGTGTTGTTTTGATTCATAAATATCATATATATAGAGTAGGTATATAATTTGTGCTAATTAATTCAATCATTGAATGATTTGTATGTTGGAATGACAAAAATCATGAACTGCTATTGTCTATAATGTGATGGTTTAGCAAAATTGAAATGCATCAACTGCTATGCTCTATCATGTGATGCTTAAAAGTGTGATGTTTTGATTCATAAATCTTATATTTATAGAGAAACTATATATAATTTGTGCTAATTATCTCAATCATTAAATGATTTGTATGTTGGAATGACCTGTGTTAGTGTATATATATATATTGTAATGTCATCAAACTTTAGTATCTTTTAATTTGTGTTGGCTTAAAATAATGGATGACCTAAATCATGAACTGCTATTGTATATTGTGTGCTGGTTTAGCAAAATTGAAAGGCATGAACTGCTATCCTCTATTATGTAATGCTTAAAATGGATAACATACTTATTTTCTAAATTAAAATGTCAAATAGATTAATGATAAGAGAACTATTTTTGTGATATGTGCTACTTTACAATGAAATCAATGTATGTATATAATTTGTTCTAATTATCTCAAGCATTGAATGATTTGTATGTTGAAATGACCTATTTTAGGGTATATATTTGTATAGCATATAAGTGAATTTTTCTTCATTTACGTTTTTTTTTAGCTATAGAAGTAGGAAAACCTCTTCAACAAGAATGCTCAAATGATGATTTTGAAAATCCACCGGTCTGTAGTAAAGTAATAACAAGAGAAACGCCATCAAGAGGAGATATGTCAAGTATTCAATCAACCAAAGATTTTGTACAATTCAGCGGAAGGAGAATTCGATTAAGAAACTCACCTCTAAGTATGTCCAAGCTCGTCAAGATATTAACACCGGAACAACTTAAAGTGATCGATGATATGAGATTTTCAGTTATAAGATCGTTCAACATAAAGAGATTACCAACACGTCTAGGATACTGGTTAGTATCAAACTATGATCATACATGCAACACATTAAATCTTGGACACATGTCATAAATATAACACCAACACTAGTACATGAAGTTCTTGGAATTCCTATGGGAAAAAGGGAACTAAAAAAGTTACTAAAGCCTAAAGATACAGACGAAACTGGCAGAATGGAAGAGACAATTTGATAAGGAAGTTGGATTGGTGCTGATCATAGAGGTTAATGAAATAATAAAATCTTGTGGTACAGAAAGACTGTTTAAGATGAACTTTTTAGTAATATTTAATAGCATCATGTTAGAAACAACACAAGGTGTAAAAGTAAATATGAAATTCCTTACATCATTGAAAGAAGAGGAAATAAAAACAAAAGATTAGA
The DNA here is from genome assembly GCA_025506415.1 of Flaveria robusta. Classification (NCBI taxonomy): domain Eukaryota; kingdom Viridiplantae; phylum Streptophyta; class Magnoliopsida; order Asterales; family Asteraceae; genus Flaveria; species Flaveria robusta. The sequence continues at coordinate 7,650,012 of CM046473.1, forward strand.
ATTGGTGTAGTTACGTCATCAAATGCTTAAACAGAACGGTGGAAAAGTGGAATGGAAAACAACATTACAATGGACCTCCCACATTTCTTACGGTATGTTATCAAAAAAGTACATTTAATAGTTAGTATTTTGATGTATGAAATATAATAACACTATTTTAAACTCTTACACAGTTGGTATATGCTCCTGATGACTATAATCGAAGAAATCCAACAGAAAAAAGAGTCTCGACTCATGTTTAATACAACCAAAACACTTGCTGATCTAGAGGAAAACATGGTCTGCAATGAAGTTGAATTAGAAAAGATTTTGGTAAGAAAACCTAAAAAGCGTATTTGTAGAATAGAAAGCAGTACTAAAAGAATGCGAGATGCTAACGAAGGAAAAGAAATTGGAGAGTCGGTGGTAAAAAAAAGGAAGAAGAAAAGGATAATTCTACATTGACTTCAAAGTCAGCACAAAAATCACTATTAAGTTTGAAGGTTAAACTAATAAGGAAACAAGAAACAAGAAAGGAAGATGAAGAGAAGGTTGAAGCCAACAACAATGATCAGTAGATTGTTGAAAATAAAGATAGAGAGGACATAAAGCTTGGGGAAGGTGATGTAGACTTTGATTTACCTTTATCATCATTGATCATAAAGAAAACACCTACAAAACATGTAAGCAACAAAAGAGAAAAAGAAGAAGGTGAAGGAAAATGTAATTCAAAGGAAGAAGATCATTTTGTTTAATAAGATCATGTTGTTGAAGAAGAAAATCATGTCGTTGAAAGAGAAAAACAACCTGATGATATAATACGAACAAATGATTATTGGAAAAGCCAATCATTCTTTAAAGAAACAACTGGTTCAGTTGAAGGACTTTCAACTTATGCACCTTTTGAGTTGTTGTCAAGACCATCACATCCAAGAAATGAATAGGTACGAATGCTAACTAAGTTCTTTGATTATGTACAATAAAACACCAAGCCTATGTGATGTATATTTGTTAAAATAATATTAATAATTTCAAGAGTGGGTTTATCTTATTAGAAGGAAAACAAAGAAGCTTGATGAGTTTGTTGATATTGTGGAGGAGTTAATAAAAGAATGCTTCCAAAAGCATAAAACGAATGATGATATCTTTTTAGCTGTCTGGGATTAGGAAGAGAAACTAACAAGGTATAAGGTTAAGTACACAACACAAGAGCCAAAAAAAGGAAAAGACGTTCAAACAACTAGTTTAAATACTGAGTCTAAAGATAAAGATCTTGAAAATGACAAAAAAAAAGGATACAATGCAAAGAAAGTTGATCCAAAACATGATTATAGTAAAAGCAGCACCATAATCTCTAACGTTATGAATGATATAAAAATTTAGGGGAAGAAGAAGAACATGATGTAATAGGAGAGAAAGAACATGCAAGCATGGAAGAAGAAGAAGAATATAATGTATTACAAGACCAAGAAAAAATAAATGATGGTAGTGGAAAAGAAAATAAAGCTAAAGCAGTACCATTGACAGTGGTTAAGCCATTATTAGATAATGAACGAAAAAGCCAAAATGTTCCCGTGCAACAAATTTGGCAGATGCTTGTCGCTCTCCTTTGTCCAACGTGTTGTGCACCTAGAAGAAAAAAGGACAAAACTTGAACAAAATGTTGGTGAATGGATATTCTCAGGAACCGGAGGAATATGGTACCATTTTTTTGATTTATTTGATTAAAATAGTTTTAACTCAATAACAATTGAATGCTAAAATTACTTTATATGATGAAATAACACAGGGATTTCGTATTCAAGAATGCATTCGGAATCAAATTTTCAAGAATTTGCATGGAGTCCTTTTATCCCGAGGAATACATACATGCCAATGTACTGAGCGCATGGTCACTCATTCTAAACAACCAAGAACAATACAGAAACAAAAACAAGCCAAGAAGACTTTTTTTTCCGTGCAACATGATGGTATGTTAACTAGCCTTAAAACAACACAAAAACACTAACACGTATAAATTTGCACAATGTTTATTCTAATAGTGCTTATTGGTAACTCTACTGGTTTGTATAAGTGCTTATATGTATTGTGTTGTTTTAGGTTATAATTATTGTACTGTTTTATGTATTAGTATATTCGAACAATGTTTAGTGTGAAATTTTTTTACCAAAGTACTATTATGTATATTGTACTGTTATGTAGATGGTATTATGTACATTGTACTGTTATGTACATCCTACTGCTATGTATATTGTACTGTTATGTATATTGTACTATTTTATTTATTAGTATATTCAAACAATGTTTAGTGTGAATTTTTTTACCAAAGTACTGTTATGTACATTGTACTGTTTTATGTACTGTTATATACATTGTACTGTTATGATGTTAATCAAAGTACTCTTTTAGGTCTTTTGTTCCGGTTGAGGTCTAAAGAATACTATACTGCACTGTTTAGGTTTATTGTGATGTTTTCAGCACTGAAAAATAAAAGAACATCTAAACAATGAGTATAAAAATAGCACATTACATTAGCTTTTGTCTTAACATTTAACAAATCTTTTATTTCAAATATATTTTATGATTGGATAGGTGGAAAACAATTTTAAGGCAAAAATGAGTAAAAGAGAAAGGCTGAATAATTTCTCTGAAAACATTTAAAGTGTTATGAATAGCTCAATGTACAAGACAATTCGGGAAGTCGATATGTTGTTCATCCCAATGCTACAAGACAAACACTACTATGTTGTGTGTTTTAATCTCAAGACACCAGCCATCGTGGTCCTTGACAACGTGTTTTACAAAAAAGGCAGAAAAATAAAAGCTAAGCATGGGACACGAGTACAAACACTAGTAAGATGTATAAAATAAAATATAGCTTTCATATATTGTATTGTATTAATTTGAAAGTATTTGTTTGTAGAAAAAACTATTTTATGAATACTTGGAAAAAGAATATCCTTCAATGAAGGACATGATGTTATAAAAAATTATTGAACTCTTAGAAATGTCATGGAGAACAGAGAACAATTTTGTAGATTGTGGTATATTTGCTATGAGACATATGGAAACATATTATGCGACTTCAATCAAAGATTGGGAGTGTGGGTTGGAAAATGAATCTAAAGAACAAAAGCAACAACTTGTTGATCTAAGGTACAAATATCTCATAAAGATGCTTTTGGCGGACTTTAACATGCTTCATTTTCAAGTCATAACTAAGGTCAAAAAGTATGAAGCATTAGATCCAGTTGAAAAGGAAATGATCAAGCTGAAAGGTCGCGAAAGAATAAAGGAAAGAGCAAAAAATTTGTAGACTAAACGTGTTTGTTCATGTGAAGGTTAAAGCAGGACATGTTTCATGTATGGATAATTTGCAATGTAGTTTACTATGTTTTTTAGTTTGAAATGCTTTAATAACCCACATATGTAACTGAAAGCTTCTTATTTTGTGAAAGAATATGTTATCTTTTAACATGTTAGTTTGTTTTGCATGAATTACTATTGGTAAACTGTATTGTTCTAGGTTTTAATTAGTGGACTGTTTTATGTATTAGTATATTCAAACAATGTTTAGTATGAAATATAACGTATATTAATGTACTTTTTTATGTATTAGTATAGTCAAACAATATGTAGTGTTAAAGTGTTTACCAAAGTACTGTTTATGTACATTGTACTTTTTTAGAAAATATAACGTATGATCTATTGTGCCTGTGATAAATATAAGGTAAAATCAGTGTATCACTTTGTTGAAGTTAGTTTGAATACAAGTTAATTTCTATTATAGCAGAAAAGCACATGGTAGTTGGTATCGCATAAAATTATCTTTTAGAATTATTTTGAATTTCTTCAGAAAAACACAAGTGATATAAAAAGAATGTTCGTAATTGTATTATGACTTGTAACAACACATCATCGGACATAAAAAGGTATACCCAAAAACATAGACATTGAATGATAAAAATGAAAACAGCACATAAATTTATTGAATGGCGAAAAGTAAAAACAATACATGTACTAGAAATCTCCAATTACAAAATAATATTGTTGGAACAATAGATAGAAAAAGTAAGAAACAAAAGTATTTATAAGTCAGAAACATGTTCATCCCCACCCTCGTTCGAACAAGCAGCACCACCATCCTTGTACTTGGAACAATTATGAATAATATGTCCTCCCTTTCCACATCCGGAACAAGCTCTTGTATTTTTTTCCCGCTGCAAGAAGTGGCTAGCTCTTCTAAAGACTTAAAACATTTATGAGAACCAGAGCCTTTATTTTTAATTCCAACAGGTACACGAACAGTGATAGAGGATGGTTGATCGCTTACAACATAATTTGCAAATTTCTCATTCCTATTTATTGGTTCAGAAGCAACAAATAAAGAATCAACCTTACACTTGATATCCTTGAGTTGATCACAGTAAATAGATAATCGGTCTGCGTCTGTGACAAGTCGATTTAAAATATACTCAATACAATATTTGACGTCACGAATCATTTTGTCAACACGCTCAAAATTGCCACCGAGACCAACATGATCATTTAAAGAGTGGATCGGCTTGTTGGGAACAACATCTCTTGTCCATCTTTTCATAATATAGTTTTGTGGGAACTCCTTCACACCACAAAGCCGTAAGACATAAAATTTATGCCCACACAACAGACCATACTGCTGCATTTAAGTTCCAAATCTTTTTCTTTAAAAAGCACCTAAAAATTTTAAATTTCAACATAAAAAAACATAACTAGTGGTTTCATTTGAATGTAAATCAGCACATTAAAATATATTTAAAACAAGTATCACATAGGAAAATATTAAAAAGTAAAATAAAAGAGTAATACCTCGTATATGCGAGGAACATCCAGTTTTAGCTCTTTAATAAGGAATTTGGCATAATCATCAACTGATTGAAAACTCATAGACATACACTCACTGACAGCATAATAGATTTCACCTTGAACGTCATAGAAAATTTTTCTAGTATAAATCTTATCAGCGTGTCGTTCTAAGTCATAGTTAGTAATCATGTCAGGTGTTGTATACATTCTATCATGATCATTTTTTCTGTAGGTGAACCTCTGAGACTCCATAGCAGTTTCAAAATGACTCAAAAACTCTAACAGCGACAAACTTGTGTTGCTTAGCTGTCCAAAAAAGTGGTTTTCACTCTCTGACCTCGATGTCGTACACATAAGACCAGACATAAGCTCATTACGATAGTAAGCAGGTATCGAGTCAAATCTCCTTCAAACATGTTAGCCAATCATTTTTTGTTGTTTAGGTTAAAATCCGTCATAATATCGGTCCAAAGTCTCTCAAATTCATTAGGTTTAAAGAATCGGTATACAATATCACATATCCTATGTTTAAAAGTCCTATTATTTGATAATTTTGGACCAACCTATTAAAAAAAATAGTAAGTATATAAAACTAATGAAAACAACACATAGAGTATACAATATATAAAATTACAGACTGACCTTAATAGAAATTTTCTTCATTATGTGCCACATACGTAATCTGTGTCTTGTATTTGGAAAGACAATTTCAATTGCTATTTTCATTGCAGGATCTTGATCAGTTACAACAACCTTAGGATCAATACCAAAAGATTTTTGAAACGATAAAAGTAGCCATTTATGAAAATCTGCAGTCTCTGAAGATAATAAAGCAGCACCAAATGTGACATTGCGATGATGATTATCGATTCCAGTAAATGGAACAAAAACCATATAGTACCTTATACAAAAAAATAGCATATATAAAAATGAGTTACATAAAACTATTAAGAAACAAAAAATCATACAACATCATTATACTGTTTTAGAAATATAAGCTATAATTAATGTACTGTTTTATGTATTAGTATAGTCAAACACTATCTAGCATGGAATATTTTACCAAAAGTACTTTTATGTACACTGTTTTACAAATTATAAGTTACTGTTTATGTCTATTCTGCTGGTTGAAAAATTAGTGTATTGTTTTATGTATTTGTATAGTAAAACAATGTTTAGTGTAAAAAAAAAAGCATACATAAAAAGGAGTTACATAAAACTATAAAGAAAACAAAAATCATACAACACCATAATAATAACAGCACCAGAGGTTTTTTACCTATTAGTACGAAATGTCGCATCAAAAGAGACAACATCACCAAATGTGTAATAATTCCGTTTCATATCTTCATCAGCCCAAAATAAGCTAGCAAGAACCCCTCCATCTCCGGTATAATACTCAAATGAAAAATCTGATAAATATTCCTTCTTACTCATAAGACGACATACAGCCATCTCAACATCAAATTCACCAACGAAAAGATTAAGATCCCTTTTGAAATTCTTAAAATCAGTAACAGTCGCACCAACCTCCTCAAATCCACCATACATAACTCTCATTAGGTTAAATGCCTTCACTAGACAAATATTCATATTTGGAAAATCAACTAAAAGTTGTTCTTGAGTTACTGTAATATTTCTATATGCACATAGTAAATGAGAATCCTCAACATCAACAAATGGATGATTATGTTCTTCAAAAAAACCATAAACTTCATAAACCTTTGACTCATTTAAACATAGACGAATGTGGTCATTACAACCCGTACGCTTTGATGGTCGCCTCCTTCGATCTTTTGATTTCTTATTAAAACCAACACTATCATTAATAGTATCAACTTTCTGAAATGCCTTATGACCCTCCTTTGCACAAACCATATATTTGATTTGTATAACGCCTTCCTTTTCATATTGTGTAAACTTACAAATAGTAAAACCTCCTAACTTAGCATAAGCACCATAGAAATTGAACGCTTCATCAAGGGAGGAAAACACCGTACCTACTTTAGGTTTAAATGAATCAACAACATTGGGAGTGTAATACTTCTTACCGGTACTAGGGGAACAACGAAAGCCTAAAAATAACAAAAAGAAAACATAATAAAACACAATATCAATTCAAATAACCCATATACATAGAAGGTTAAGTAGTAGAGTCAAGAAAACAACACAATATTGTAAAGCCTGAAAATAACAAAAAGAAAACATAACAAAACACATTATCAAAGCACACAGCTCACAAACATAGCAGATTAAATAGCACAGTCAATAAAACAGCACAATATATATAAACAAATAGTATAAAAATTTGTATATTAAAACTATAATAAGAAAACATAAACAATTAGGAAATCAAATGAGTGAATTACCATTAATTGGAACATCGATCATCTTCTCTGAAGACATACTATATATCGTGAAGTACGAAATTGATCAGATCAATGTCATTCTACAGAAAAACAAGCTCTTTAATAAGATAATGATATTTTAGAACGTAAATATGACAAAATTAAACGTGATGTGAATAAAAACAATATATATCTAGGTTTCGAATTCATTTAAGCAAAAACGAATGCATTGTTAAGTACCTTTTGTTCTAATTAAATGATGAAGATGAAGAAGATGAAGTCGATGAAGAAGATGAAGTCGCTGAAGAAAGTCAAGAAGAAGTTGATAAAAATACACACAGATATCAATAATTATACTGATTCTATATTGAAATTGGATTGAGCTTTGATTAAATCAAATGAAAACCCTAAATAAAAGGTGCTTAAAATCGATTAGGATCAGGAGAAATTGGAACACGAGACTGAACAAACCAAATTTTGCGCTGCTGATATGTTTGGGTAATGTAAAGACAATATTACCCTTCTTATCAAATTTTAGATATGGCCATGTGTCATTGTCAAATTGCTTCTTAGGCTTTTTAGGGAAATCTTTTTTTTTATTTGAACCAACCTCTACATACATATATATATATAGGGTTAGTATCATTACAGAACCACTTTTTAATTTCAGAACCATAGAACCATTGATTTATATAAATGTAAATTAAGTCTGTTAATATTTAAGCTATTTTACATATGTGTATATCGGGCATGAACAATAAACTATGTAAAACACCTAAACATCACAAGCTTTAACTTACATTTATGTAAATCAATGGTTCGTAATTTACATTTATGTAAATCAATGGTTCTTTTCATTCTGAAAATAAATCAATGGTTCTTTTGGTTCGTAATTTATATATATATATATATATATATATATATATATATATATATATATATATATATATATATATATTTAACACGCATACACATCACATAACACTCACGACATAAGCACACACCATACACACAAAGATTTAAAAACACACATGCAACACACACACAATCGAGCACACACACACATACACAATTAGACACACACCACATCCCACCACAACACCACCACAATTACACCATTGCGCATCAAGAATCATACCGAACTAAAAACCATGATAAAACTCAACGAAATGAAACAAAGCTAAAAACGATCGCTTACTTGTGGAACGTCGAGACGGAGAGACGATGACGGCCTACGGCGATTGACAATGATGTAAAAAAGGCTCGATTTGGTGGTCACCGGTAGAGGGGCGATAGTTTCATGGTGGGGAGGTAATTAGGGTTTGGCCAACAAGAACGTATCTATATATAATACTAAAAGAGTATCTTGTGGGGACACTTGTCATATTCTTAGGCCCTCTAAGTTTGTTTTTCCCGCCTCTCTCTCCTCTTAAATAATTACCTAAATTAAGAAAAATTAAATAATTTTAATTCTTTTTAGAATACAAATAACTTTTTAATAAATTAGAAAAGATATCTTTTTATTAATATTATTTCCACATTCTTTCTCACTAAAATTTTTCTGTTTTTCTCTACTATTAAATAATTACATTAATTACTATTAATATTATTTTATTTTATATAGATTAAAAATAGTTTTCAAATAAATAAAAAAAGATCTTTTTATTAATTTTATTTTTAGAGAAATAAATTTTTATAACGTAAGAACTTTTTTTAAAACATTAAAATTTTTTAAAAATATAAAATATTTTAGAATTTATGTTTTTAAAAATAAATTTTTTTATAAACCAAAAATAATTAAAATTTGGAGCTATATAAGGAAATTTTAAAAAATATATTTTTAAAACTGTTTCTTTTGAAACAAAATGTTTTTTCTTTTGAAAAAACAGAAACGGTTTAAAAACAAAAATTTAAAGAGTTGTTATCATTATTTTATTACTTATAGTCCTCACTCATACGTAATTTTAATCATATCTTATTTTAAAATATTATTTAATAATTAATAAATTTTTTATTTTATTTAATATTTTATCTTTTTAACCCGTGTAATACACGGGTTTACTAAAACTAGTATATATATATATATATATATATATATAAGATTGGGTGCAAATGAGAACAAAAAGAAATTATATAAACCAATAAACCAAATCTCCACCTTTGATTTATAAAAATCGTTGGCTTATATTTGTTTGACTTTTCGTACATGTAGTCCAATATAAGTACAACCTTCTATTATTTTATTTAAAAAAATATAAGTCATTGATGTTCATGAATCAAAGATAGAGATTTGTTTTATTGGTTTACTCAATTTCTTTTGTTTTTTATTTGAACCCAACCCTTATATATACACCTTAAAAAAAAGAAAGATAAAATCATATGAAAGACAGCCACTCATGAGAAAGACAACCATTCATCCACTCAAAAAAAACTCACATGGAAGACAGTATCTAGTGGAATCAATGATTTAGAGACAAACTCTTCTGATATGATTTCTTTATTCCATTGTAAATAATATAGTTTTGTCGTCTTATTAACTTTCATTTGGAATAAAACTATATTATTTATAATGGCATAAAGGAATCCTTTGTTTTATAATGGAATAAAACTATATTATTTACAATAGAATAAAGGAATCATGTTAGGAGTGTTTGTCTTTGAATTATTAATTCCACTAGAGACTGTCTTCCATGTGAGTTTATTCTTCAATGGATGAATGGCTGTCTTTCCCATGAGTGATTGTCTTTCATGTGATTTTACTACTTTTTTTTTAAATCTCTATGAGTGTTGCCTATGGATACTGGTGTACCTGGATCATTATTTTTTTCTTCATTAGTATCTCCTAGGTTTATAATATGATTTAATTCGAGTAGGTCACTTTTCCATACAAATGATAGAAGCATACTCCAATTTTATTTAGCATATATCCGTATATAATGCCATTTAGCAAGAAGTCTAAATTGTTCCCAATGAAAATATTCCGGTAGATCTGGGGTTTGCTAATGTTTTTTAATTAAATTTTCTAAAGTGTTGGTTTGTAGTTTTGGAGGAACATCAGGCATAAAATCTGTATTCATATGGGATTTATCTAACCATGACATATTATAAAATTTTATGTCTATAGTAACTGCTAATTTTTCTAAATAATTACTGTTACTAGCTTGGTGGTCAATAAAGATTCTTTTGCATGAGGGTCTGTAAGTGTAGAAATCAGCTTGTGGGAAAGAAGCAAAAATCTTGCAACCTATATTAGGAGGAACTATATGTGTAGCAATATTTTCTATTGTCATTACAAATTTTTCACTCAATAGGTTAAGAAGAAGCTCTATTTCACTGTTTAATATGATTCCATATAATCAACCATACCATGATGGTAGAATTGAACTATGTCATCTTCAAACAATACTCATGCGGGAGGGAATATTTGTAAAAGTAAAAGACCTGTTTCATTTCCCTCATAATTTGTTCTTTCAACAACTCTTAACCTTGAATTTAATGTGTCTCCAAAGGCTAAGTCAACTAGTTTTTACTGTAATTCGTATAGAATTGAAGGTAATTCTATACAAATCTTCTGTGAGATGATTTGTTTAAATTTTGGAAAACGATCAATAACCAGTTTTAAACAATGTCTACAAGGTCTATCAAGAATCATTATTTTAAACTCATAACTTCTATTTTAAACTGTATCATTTCTTTCTTTGTTTGTGAAAATAAATGCTTAAATCATTTAACACCTATGCTTTGAAGGTTGAAGCTTGTGGCATTGTTTGGATGTGCAAGAGATTATTTAGCAAACACTGTTGTTCTTCAGTTAACATCATTTCGATAACTGGGTGGAACTTTGAATCTGGATCATTACACTTTTGTAAACCGTAGCTACCAAAAGTAATGATTGAATTTTGTGTGTTCTGTTGTATTCATGCTTTGTTTAAATTGTTTATTTTTTGGAGGTCGAACATTTATAATTCGACACAATATTTTAGAGTAGTAAAATAGTTATTTTACACAAGTATTCAGAGATCAAATAAACAACAGTTACTAGTTCAATATTTACTGGTTCAGAGTCTTTTAACCGGTCAGATTTTACAGGTTCAGCACTTATGTGTTTAGATTTTGACAAACAGCCCCCCGGTCATGTAACTTGTAGGCGCGTTAAAACAATTTATGCCGGTTAATATAACAATTTAGGTGTTTGGGTTTCTATTTAATTTAAATTATTTTCACGTATATATTTCGGGTTCTAAAATACTTTGTAACACTTTAAAGTATTTATTAGCACGTATATATTTATTATCACCATCGTTTGTGTGTGCCAGCTTACCACGTGTAAACTGTTAATTACGTTAAATTACCAATGCATGTAATGTTATGCAAGGACTTTGTTATGCATGAGATGACTTCATATAAATTAAATTCAAATGTATTTCACATATTATAGGCGTAATTATGACTAAGTCGGGGTCGGATACTAACTTGAAATTATCGCGTGTCACATGTTGTGACTTGTGTGTGTGTCCGCACGCGTGCCGTATAGATTTTGTTTCTTGTAAAAGGTTATGGTGTCTAAAAGTTATAGAAAGAATTCTCTCCATTGATCAAGTTTAGTTAATAGACCAAATACATAAAATGATGCGTGACACCAAACTTACGTTCGTTTTGGCAAGGAGAAAAAGGTAGTATACAAAATTGTAGGCATTTTATATTCTCCCACCACTTTTTGTAAAACATTAGTTACCTTATTATACATTAGTTTCTAAAAGATTAGAGTATAAAATAAAGTTTTATTTATCTTTTTAAGTATGGTGTTCTAACATTTTAAAATACAAAAAAAAAAAAAAAAAAAAAAAAAAAAAAAAAAAAAAAAATGTTGATAGTAATCTTTAAGCGGGGTGCCTATAACTCTATAAGGGTGCATTAGGATTTTATTTTCAATATGACCTCGTGATTTTACAAGAGTGCATCATAAATTTGTTATTTTTCTCCACAGAATTTTATTCTGACAAAAAAAAATAATAACTTTATACCTTTAACCCCCAACTGAAACACATGACAAGACACCACAATTAGTTACATTTTTAGACACAATCACAGCATAATTCATATTCATAAAAAAGTTGATTGGGTAAAATGTAATTTTTTTTTAGTTTTATCTAACTTTAAATGTGTTGACAAATCAACTAATAAACAAGTAAAACATGGTAACTTGAATACATTACCTTTTAATTTGAAGGGGTTATACTATTAAAGCTAAACAAAACCTCTTTATTAAACAAATTAGAACTAAAAAAATATAGAAAACTATTTCACATTTGATACATGTCATATGTGAATCTAAGAACCCTAATTCATACAAAATCATTAGGCAAAAAATAAATAATACAAAATAAAATATATAAAACAATAACATCAGGGTGAAGTATAAAGTTGCACCACGTCCCCACTCAAACATGCCATTACACAAGATTTCCAGATTTGTGTGCACTTTAGATCCCATATATGGTTCTTCGGAGTTCTAAGACGCTGAACTACCGTCAACTTAGACAAGTCATGCAACATCAAGTCAGACGTTACTTCATTTGCAGCAACAAGAATAGGACTATGGTTTGGTTTCTTTATAATGCTACATTTTGGGAGTCGTATGCTATCGACTTCGGCCACTAAGGAGCCCGTTATCTGATAACTTCGGGGCCCACTCCTCTTATAAATTATATGAGATCCCTCAACTCCACAAGACATGGAAGGAGTAGGAAGTGATTGAGAGACAGCCATGTGAGTCGACATTTCAATTTTCGGACGGAATGAAGCAACAATGTCATCACCACCAGAGTGTGCAAGAGATATACAAACCCGTCCTTGGTTCTCCGATTCAGGAATTAAATATGGCCTGCAAAAATATATTTTCAATTGAAATAGTTAGAGCATAAGAAAGTCAATAAAAGATTATCATCCTGTATGCATGAGGTATAACTAGAGGAAGCAAGAACGGGTGTGAATTCCTAATGCGATAGGAATTAACACAAAATTACAAGTTTAGGATAAGTCTAAATAGGTTAGTTTAGTTTCCAATCAAATCCACAAAACATGAGTAACTAAACACGCCAGGTTGACCTGCTGGATTTAGGGCAGACTCGTTTAACCCATTTATTTTTATAGTTTTTTTAATATGTTTTATGTCATAACCTAAAAGTAAAATATTTTTTTACCTCAAAACTTAAAACACAGAAAAAGAAACCAACATTAAATTGTACGCTTTAAATGTAATTGGTTTATGTATAAACATGTAATTTTAGAGTATTAATATGCAAAAAAAAATCGAGTTAGATATATCATGTTCTTAACCCGCTTCATGTTTAGGTTCATATGTCTACCAAGAATTTCAAGTTTGTGTTGTGTTTTTGTCCATGTCAGCTTCAAGCTGTGAACACATCCCGTCTAACTTCCCTAGCAAGATGGGTGGAGTAGGTAACAATACGTGTTGCAATCTTTTAAAGAAAGATACTTTCTATAGACCAAAAGCTTCAAAAGAAATGATTTTATGATTACCTTTCTTCACTGCTACCAATGTTCCACTCACAGATGCCAATTTGAGAGGCAGTGAGAAGGGTTTTTGCACCAGATGATGAATCAGGTGCAACAGATATCAAAGTGTGAACGGGATTGCAGGACAACCCACTCCTGGATTCCAAAGGTGTCTTTGTTTGACGTATGTCAAAACCATAAACCATGCCATTCTGCATCACATGTACACAAACAAACAGTAATCCAACTAGAGAAGAGACGGACTTCAACCAGATTTTTTTACGAATGACTTGATTCGAGTTATGTTTGATTTTGATTTGGGTTATCTTTTATCCCTAACAAATCAAACATGAAAATGTAAAAAACTGATAACCAAGAGCATAAGTCTTTTTATCTTTTTGAACGGCGATAGCAATTCAGTCTCAATGGCATGCCTCTTCATACCTCAGACGGGATTTCAACCGTCAATCATTAGTTTGATTCTCGAGGATGGAGCCAACCCGTTCCAGAAGGAGACCGACTAGCTCTTAAAACCCCCTGACTTGCATATGCCTGGAGAGCGTGTTGGCAACTCCTACTGGTGGCTGCAAGATTTTTACGCTGAAGTGGGATTCGAGCTTGTGACCTTAAGGCCCCAGAGCTCTTATCCACACCAGCCGATGCCAATGGACCAAGAAAAAAAGAAAATTATTATTAATCTGTGTAGTCCTATTTGACATATTATATTTATAGCCCAAGTTATCTATAAAAGAAAAGGTTTGTATGGGACCATTTTGACACATTTAAACTTATGAGAACTGAGAAGTACCTGTAATCCTGTATAAACATGATGTGAACTGTCAATATCCCATGAACATGACCAAGCAGGAGCCTAAAGTAAAAGACAACATCCATGGAGAATATGCTAGTCAAAAAACAAAGATTACAAATGAAATGATAACAAGTTTAAAGAAACAAAAAAATATACTAACACATTCACAACAGAATATCATGAACTGAACACCCTTAATGGCTATTACATATGAAGATATTAATGGAAGATGTTTAATTCAAGCTCTAAAGATTTGAACAAGAGATTTAGACAAATGTAGCCATAACACAATGGGTAACATAGCTGAACAATATATTTGTGATCATTATTACACATCATCCACAGCTACTAATCTCTTGGATTGATTGGCATCAAGTCCAAGCGTATTTTAATTTGAAAGGTATTTATTCCTCCTTATGTAACAAATTTGCATCATATAAGAGCATTCACAGTAGGTTCTTTATATTTATGTGAGTGTGTTTCTTATATTTTAAGAAATGGTTGTAAATGGTTGTGAGTGTAGGAGAGAGAAAAGTTACTGTTCATTTTGTATATTTGGGGAATCACTGTTCAACCCTTATAAATTTTTTAATATTTTTGAAAGTGGTTGTGAGTAGAAGAGAGAGAAAAGGTAATGATAAAAGTATAAAAAAATATTGTTTAATTGAGAAGGAGAGAGAAATAGTAGTGTTTTTAGTGTAATTATAAGGATAAAAATATTGAAGCTGATGTGAATGCTCTAAGATTAAGAAAGCACAGTATTAATTCACAAACAGTATGTGCGAAGGAACTCACCGGCAAATCATATGTAAGAACAGTGCTGTTGCTTTCTGTGCTGAGACCAACATAAACAAAGAAAGAAGATATTTGTTCAGAAAGAGAGAACAATGGTATATTAAGATTGGGGCAGAGGAAACACAAAAGTAATCACCTGACAATTGATAACTTCTTCCCCAAGGAAGCAAGCAGTGCAAGCCTGGTGCAAGGTCTAACACAAAGGGCCCTGATAGCCTTTGTATTTGAAGGGAGATGAATATCTTCTCTTTCATTTGGAGCTACCAAACTTATCTGCATGTGAAAAGGTAGGTTGAGTTGAAGTAAAGAACCACAAATGCATGTCCGCGCACAAGACTCAAAACTTACTTTTGACAATAAACTCGTTCCTCCCATTCCATTTAATCTTCGAGCTACTATCATAAGTTCACCAGAAGCATCCATGTCAAAATACCGACCTCCATCTACCTGGAACTCTCTCTAGGATAAAGAAATAATAGTATTTAGATTAGAAGTATCTGAATAGTTTAGGTACAATAATACTTGGTCAAGATTTATGAAACCACCAACAGTGCTCCTAGGAGAGACCAGTCTATAACAACATCAAATAACAGTATAGCATAGCCCCTTAAACTTATCTACAGTATGCCCCTGTTTACTATGTCATAGAGCCAAAAGCAAGTTACAAATTTCACAACTAATACCAAAAAACAAATAACATGATGTGTAATAACAATGTTATATGATACCATTTGCATTGTTCTATTATTTGCGTGGGTGATTGCTCATGAGAAGGCTGGTGACATTCTATTTTTTCACATTTATTTTTACATATAGCTGATAAATGTTGGATTCATACCAAAAACTTTAGCTCTAAAACCATAAAACTAGGGAAGAAAAAAACATATCTATGATATATTAATGATCTAATATTGTATGAAATGAATGATATAAGAACGTCAAGTATAGGACTTCGGCACCTACTAGCTGGACTCCTAGTCTACACTTATCTAAAAGAACAACTCTATGATGTTATCCAAACTGAACAAATCAGAAAGCTGATGAGGACTTAGACCATGGTTTTAAAAAGCGTGAGGCGCTCTGAGGCGTTTAGGTCTGAAAACCCGAGGCGTGAGGCGTGAGGCGAGAGCCTCACGTATGCGAGGTGTTGTTCTATGTACAACCAAATAAGCCATATGTACAACCAAAAGTTGCATTTGTCTCAACTTTTTTATATATTGGCTTTTCGATCATGTAAATCATTCATAATCTCATCATCCCTTTGGTTTTTTTTACGTATCATCCTTTTACAGACCCCAATGTTGACTAAATTTTACCTACATGTGCATGAGGCGCCGCCTCAAGGCCTTGAAGCATTTTCCTGATTGCCTCTAGAGCCTCACGCCTTAAGCGCGCCTCAAGCACTATTTTAAAATCAAGACATAGAATTCACTTGCATTATCATTTCAAACTGAAAGCACATAGTGGTTACATACTTGTAGCGTGAATACTCCTGAACAGACTTCGCTTCCAGACCCATTGCCTATGTTTGTGTCAAGTCATGTAGAAACAATAGCATTACAGTAAGAACATAAATGACAATCCACAAATCTCATAAACTGAAATAATAGTAGATATGCATTACAAGTATTACCGTTTGTCACTCTTTTTTGAGAGCCCAGATTACTGGTGAATGACTCTCTTTGTCTCTCTTTTAACAACCTCTCCAAATATTTTGTTTTCTGCATAAGTTTATGTTTAAACAACATGCATGAGAAACCTACAAAGCAGCTTAAGACAGAATCATCCTTGTATCCTTGTACTCTTTTAAAGAACAAAGGCAAAGAAAGACCAACTACTAAATATAGTAACATGCCTCTGTTAGCTTCTCCACTTTAAGATGCAAATCAGCTTCTCTTTCCTGGGCTTCAACTTCTTTCTTACGATACTCAACAGTCTGCTAATAATAAACACACAAATAATACCTTCCTTCAGGATATGTGTGTATATATATGTATGTGTGTGTCTGCATATTATAATAGACAAGGTGAGGAAAGGTATCCTGAGTAGGTGATACTATGAGTGACCATGTCCTCCAATAATAGATAAAAGGATGAAATATAACCTTATACAAGTAAGCTTTTAACAGCATTAAAACACTGACAAATAATATATGAGTTCAAGTTTGATATAATATTTAATCAATTATTCAATCAGATTGGGCAATGCGGTATTCAAACAGTTAGGTATAGCATGACATCAGATTTGTCTCTATTGTGTGCAAAAATTTAACCTATATCAGGTCTGAAATTAGTTGGTAAGAAAAACTGACGTACTGAGTCAAAAATTTACATGTCTATCAAAAGAGAAATGACAGGTAATGTGGGCAGAGATTCTGATATAGTAAGAAAATAGGACATAAGAGACAAATAATGTATTTCTAATGGTCTTACACAAGCAGTCCAAAGCTTGCCTTAGATTGGTTTACACCAAATTCTACATATAATGAACTCTATGGAAATATAAAATATTATTATATCACTTGGACGATGGACCTTAAAATAATACATGCATAATAAGTGCATAGATTTTACGTGTTACAGAAATTGGAAAAAGAAAGAAGAAGCATTCAATCACATATTAAACTAACACAGAAAAGACGATAACAAGTCAGCTGAATTTGCTATGTCATAGGGTCAAACTACCTTCTGCTGAAGAGAAACACATTTAGCTTCAAGTGACCACACTTTCTGCAAGCAAAAAAGGGTGCTTGTAATAAGAGATGAACTCATAAAGATCATATTCCCTCCGCACACCAAAATATTACCTTTTGTAACTCTGCATCAACAACACAAAGTCGTGTTGCATAAAGTACTCTAACATCTTTAAATGAACATCTTCTCTTGCATTGAGGACACTGATGACAATTTCAGATAAAGAAACATTTAATTGAGAAAAGGGATAAAGAATAACACTACTGGCAGCAAAATGGATAAGGCAGGTTGCGAATCAAACCAGGTGAACTTTATTTAATAATATTAACAAGGTTTTAAACATTAAAAACTCTGGGCACCTTTCAACCAATTTCCATTTTAGTTAACCTTTTATTTGACCTATAAAACTTTTATTTGACGTATAAAGCCTAAATCGACCCATTTTAATAAGAAAATGGGCCGAAATCGCCAACTCTGGATAAAACATATACAGCTGCTAGCAGACAAACCTTCCCAGCACCTTTACATTGTTGAATCCACTTCTTTATACATGACAACCCATATATGTGCCCACAAGGAATACAACTGCAGCAATAAAGAGTTAATGGAAGCCTTTAGTTGGCCCAAACCACATACATTGACAAATATGGCTATAAATCAACTTAAGCAACAAATGATGCTGTCCCATATAATAGCAACACCAGATGACTTAAACACCAAGCATAAAATGATTATACTAAACAAAGACATGCATGAATACTAAACATATGCATACCAAATTTGATGTTCCCCGCCGCTCGTCCATGCATCAGTACAAATAGGACAATAGAGGCCATCGAACTCAAAACCCTTCAAGTCCTCATCCCCATCTGCATTCTCTTGGCTCCCCAACTTCCACTTAACCGAATTGGTATCATTGGATTCAGGTACCAGATGCGAAACCCTAGGTGACGTCTCTACCGACGAAATCAACTCCTCATCGTAATCATCATCGTCTTCACTTTCTTCCTCTTCGTCTTCAAATTCTTCTTCATTCTGGTCTTCAAGTTCAATTACTTCGACATCCTCCATCGTCTCTATGATCTACCACCAATCACCATCAATAGTGGTTGATAATTAGCCTGTAAACACGCACAAACACTGAAACACACACCCTCTTTCTTCAGTTTCTGTCTGTGAAATTCTTCCAAGTGTTCCTTTTTGGAAACGGAAACTCCTAAATGGAGGGAATTTGGAAACCTAAAGAAATGAAATGGGGGGAAATGATTTTCCACGTTTACATGTTTGTTTGTTTTTTTGGCCGTTCAAAAAATATATACTTTTTCAGTAAATACGGAAAATGTCATTGGAACTAGGGGTGTATTTTTTGTCCGAACCCGAATGTTAAATCTAAACAAAATTAACCCAAATCCGATTAAGGACTAATCCGAGCAACCCAACCCGATTATTACATTAAACCGAACTTGATTTTTTAAATGGTTCGGTATTTGGGTTGATTTTGTGAGATACGGGTCAACCCGATTAACCCGAATATTATTTTTTTTTAAATTTCAAGATTAATATATATGTGTGTGTATATTTATATGTGTGTATTATGCTACCGTTTACAAGATTTGAAAACATGATTTTTTAAACTTTATATTTCATTGTTGTGGTTTAATTTTCTTATGTGAACTTTAAAAATAATCAACATATAATGTCCTTTAACAATTGAATATGCATAATAAAGTGAACTTAAATATGTAAAAACATTCAGATCAATATACTAAACGAAATTATATATTGTTAACATATGCTAAATCACATACTTGCATTTTGATCATATATATATTGATTACACAAACATTTGAGATAACAAATAATTTAAAGTTTAATGGTTTAGTCTAAACCCGAAAACCGATTAACGCGACCCGAATAAACCCGAAAACCGAGTAAATATTATTTATTTGGTTAGGTCTTCGGGTTGATTTCCTACACCTAAAAACCCGAGGAACTCGACCCGAAAAACTCGACCCGAAAAACTCGAAACACGATTAAAAAACCCAAATAACACCCCTAGTTGGAATCAAAGGCAACTAGCAGACACTAACATCAATGTAGTGTTTGCTATCAATAAATAAAAGATGGAATGTAATAAAAGATTGAGAGTGAATTAAAAATAAAATGTTTGGTTATCAAAAATAATAGAATTAATTATTACACAAGTAATCACATTTCCTCTGATCATACCAAATCCATTCCATCCATTCTTATTCTTTTTTTCTTATTACATCACATTTTATCCTTAGTAATCACCATCACCACCAACCACCACCACCATCATTACCGGCCACCACCACCGACCACCACAACCACCGTTGCCGCCCGTCACCACCGGTGATCACCACCACGAACCACCACAGCCATCGCCACCGGTTGCCACCATGACCACCACATGCACCATCGTCGGCTGCCACCACGACAGTTCACCCACAGCGCCATCCACGACCATCGCTGGTTGCCACCATGGCCACCATATGCGCCATCCGGGTATGGGATAAATTTTTTTGTTACATGTATGAGACGAGTATGGGATTGTATTGTATATTCGTTTACCTGATTATATACCACATATTATTTTATTTTTAATTCATTTTGTTTAATAATTATATTATATATAATTTATATATTATGTGTTTTAATTTTTTTTAATTTATTATTTTCTTACTTAATTATTATGCGTTGAATATAATCTATTAATTTTCATATCATTTGTACAATACAGTATCTTACAAAGTTATAATGTAACTCAATATTTATATTTAAAATTTAGTAGTAGTAGTTAGTGGAATATCAAAAATATATATCAAGGGTTAACCGCAATATTGTCTAGTACATATATACAAATGTGGATTTATATGATGTTCTAATTTCAATGGATATCCTATGGGTATATCCAATGGATAGTTTTTATTACCTTAACGGGTATACCCGATTACCCGTGGGTATAACGATACCTGACGTGTAAATACCGATACATATCTAGCGGGTTTTGGGCCGGGTATGAGATACACTTTTCTAATATGATACGAGGTTGGGATTACTCATACCCAACCGAACCCGTCCCATTACCATCCCTACAAGAGAGTTGCACTAAAACAAAACAAGAAACTAATCAAAATCAAGAAACATCAAAAGAGAACCATTGAGCTCATTAATCCTTTTGTCGTGTGTTTGATTCAGAGAAAACTTAGAGGCTTGACATCCTCAAATAGCCTGATACTGATTTGTTTTCTTCTGTAAACATTTTGCAATACCTAGATTTTCATGTAGCCCAACGAGATATCAAATAGCCAAACAAAAAATTCGTACAATTAAATGGTTTATTCTATGATAAATCAAACAGAGAACTGAATCACTAAACTTAAATCCCTATTTAGGAAATAGGATGGAATGATAAACTGATTTGTCTTCTCTATATTATAAGCGTTATTTGTAGGTCAATTCACATGTTAGACATTTATGCCTTTTATAATAAAGGTCTTACATTTGATATAAAACAATGGTATAATTAAAAAGTGTAAATAGGATTATCAACAATTAGAGGAGTAAATTACATTTTTCGTCATTTAACTTTATAGCAAATTTCAGAGATTGTCCTTAAACTAAGGAAATTACAGTAATTATCCTTTACGTTTAAATTTCGTTACACGTTTAGTCCTTTTCACTAACGGACGTTAAAATTTTCAGTTAAATCCAGTCATGTGCAAGGCACATGAGGGCAATTGTGTTATTTTCTCTTACTAACTTACAAAAAAAATCTTATTGAATAAACAAACTGGAAAAAAAACAAAATATATAAAAACAATCATTTTCTCTCCACTCCTCTCTCTCTCTCCCTCTCTCTCTCTCCCTCTCTCTCTCTCTCTCTATATATATATATATAAAGAAAATATGTATCTCCCTCTTCAAGAAAACACATTGGCCTGCCATGTACTGCCCCTACCACTAGCCACCACCACAGCAGCCACCACCACCTCCGGTCACAACCGCCATGAACCTCTTGAAACACCAAAAAACAGATCTAACCACCACAAACACCATTAACACCTGAAGCGGCCTCCCACTCAACTCATCCCCACCCCACCCTACACCACCGGCCGCAACCACCACCGGCGCAACCACCACCGACCGCAACCACCACCGGCCGCAACCACCAAGAATAGACTAGTTTAATGGTCGATTTCAACACAACAAGAGGGTTGATGGCGGTTTTTCGGGCGAAATTCAAATGCAGAGGGCATGGATTGTTTAGGGTTCCGACCACCCACCACTATCTTGCAACGCGTTATCAGTTCCTCCAACACCCCTCTCTCTCGATCTCTCTCTCTGGTTGTCTTCGACATAACCTAGATCTAATAGAAGGGGGGAGGTTGGTCGCAGTTGATGTAGAAGACCATGATAATTGCTTGCCTCGCTAGTGGTTTAGGGTGGTAGAGGTGGTTTATGGTGGCGGACGAGTGGTAGTGAAGGTGGGCGGTGGAGGAGTGGCGGTGAAGGAGAGAAAGATGGAGAGATGGTGTAGGGTGGGTGAGGTGGGTTTTATAATTTTAGTATTTATTAAATAAGAAAAGGTAATAAATACATGACTGGAAGGTGGAGGGTTTTAAATAGGAGAAAATGACACAATTGCCCTCATGTGCCTTGCACATGACTGGATTTAACTGAAAATTCTAACCTCCATTAGTGAAAAGGACTAAACGTGTAACGAAATTTAAACGTAAATGACAATTACTGTAATTTCCTTAGTTTAAGGACAATCTCTGAAATTTGCTATAAAGTTAAAGGACGAAAAATGTAATTTACTCTAAAAATTATAGAAATGCTGACTGAATTATGAATAGGTGAATTTCATATATGTACTCTACGAATTTTTAAAATATCGTATATACTCAAACAAAATTCAAATTATCATATATACCCTCAGAAACTTCTTAAATATCATATATATTTCTAAAAAAATTTCGAATATCATATATACCCCAACCAATATTATAATCTTCTATCTTCTTAGAGCATTCATAGTGGAATCCTTAAATTTATGTGAATATGTTTGGTATATTATATGGAATGATTTTGAGTGGTTATGAGTGAAGTAGAGAGAAAATATTATTGTTGATTGGTATATTTAAAAAATCACTGATCAATCCCTATAAATTTTTTTAATATTTTTGAAAGTGGTTGTGAGTGGCGGAGAGAGAAAAAAATAATGATAAGGGTATAAAAATTATTATTTGATTGAAAAAAAGATAGAAAATGTAGTGATTTTTAGTGTAATTATATGGATAAAGATAAGTAATCCACTTTGAATGCTCTTATTATAATAAAAAGGTAACTAATGGAGACACGTGACAGCATCATATTTCCCTTCATCAGAATTTACCACTTCTCTCTTCTATTAATTGATTACATTAATTACTACTAATATTATTTAATCATTCTAAGATTACAAATATTTTTCATAAATTAAGAAAGAGATCAATTTATTGGATAATGTTCAAATAATAAAAGCTTTAAAACTAAAAAGTGTAATAAGTAATTTTAACCATCCATCTCTTTAATCAATGCTTGAGGTCAATTTATAAAAAAAATATCTTTTAGAGAGATATTTTAAGAATAGCCACTTTTGTTGACTTTTTGCAAGTCTTTTTATTTTTTTAAATGCTCATAAATTTTATGTATGACATTATTTTTTTAAATTACACTATAAAAATGATCGTTTTTTATATTTAAAACAATTACCATATTGTTATATAAAATTTCAATATTTTTTTTATGTTTTTAAGCTCATATCTCGTCATTGTGTCTTTTTGTTAGTTATTGTGTTTTTCTAAATACTATTATGCTGTTCTAAAATGATGAATTTTAAAAAAGTGTAATGATAGAATAATATTATTGTTTATCTCTAATATGTAAAACACAACAATAAATTAACAACTAATTAATCTAATACATTAAAAAACAATGACAAAATAACACAATGTCTCATTGTGTTTTTTGATCGGACATTGTGTTTTTTATCGTGATTGTGTAATATTGAACACTATAAGTTTTGAAAAATACATTAGTAAAATAACATAATTGTGTACTTCTGATTATAATATACAATGATAGATAATAACATGTTTATATAATGTATAAAAAACAATGACAAAAATACCAAATTATGTTATTTTTAACATTATGAGTTTTGATAAATGCTTGGTGAAAGTATATTATTATACACTTCTAATTGTAAAATACAATGATAGATACACAAGTTTATATAATCTATAGAAACAATGACAATAATAACATAAAATGATATAACACGTAAAATAAAATGATGACTACATATAACAAATGATGTAAAATATATAACACAATAAGCTGATACATTTGACACAATAACCAAAATGTCCTCCTATGATAACTGCCAATTTCAGGTCAATACTCAGCCCGACTTAGTCATAATTACATATATCATACATGAATTTAAATTGAGTTCCATTTATTTGAATTCATTTCAAGCATTGCAAATTCCATGCATAACATCACATGCATCGGTGAGTCGGCGTATTTACTAGTTTACGCATAGTGCAACAAGCACACATGAATGTTGGTAATAATTAATATATATATGTACTAATATATATATACTAGCTTGAGTAAACCCGTGTATTACACGGGTTGATCAAATAAAATATGTTATAAAATAAAATTTTATTAATTATAAATTTTATTCTAATATAAGATATGGTTAAGGACTATAAGTAATAAAACAATTATATTAACTTTTTAAACTTTTATTTCAAAACTTTTATTTGTTTTTCCTAAAAATAAATTAGACATTTTGTTTCAAAATATACCATTATAAAAAATATATTTAAATTTTTTTGACGCTTTAAAAAGTTTTTTATTTTCTATAATTTATTTATTTAGGAATAATACTAATAAAAAAATCTCTTACTTAATTTACTTATAAAACTAATTTAGATTCAAAACAATTAAATAATATTATTAGTAATTAATTTAAATATTTAATAGGAGAGAGTAGAAAGATTTTAAAGTGTAGAATGAATATGATGATGACACTTGTCTCCCATAGATATCTTTTTATTACAGTAGAAATATTTTAATGTGTGACAAATTATTTTAGAACCCAAAGTATATACATTAGAGGAGTCAAAATTTATTAGCAAACCTAAACGTGTAAATAGATAATTTACCCCGGTATAAACCCGTTTAACGGGACTACTAGACACACGACGCATTATTAACGTATCATCAGTACTAAAATAAATGATATTAAATATGCTTTTATAATATTTAAATGTATAATAAAAAATAAAAATATTCATAGTACAACAAATACCATCCAAAATACCAATATTACATAAAAATCCAAAAACCAACTCCTCCTACCCACCTTTGCCGTCCCCCTCCCTTTTTTTTCACAAAGTCACACCAAAGCTTTTTAAATTGTGAATTTTAAAAATTTCTCCTTTTGTGAATTTCCTATTCTATTGATTAAAGACATATGTTTCATTACTACTTTGAGTAGGTGTCATCTTCCTCCTTGTTTGACCAATTTCAAGCATTAATTCCCTACAAAAGTTGGATTTTAAAAGCGATGAAGTTTATAAGAAACAACCACACCCTTCAATTTCCACCTACACAAAAATCAACCACACTTTTTCCCTTCTTTCCCTTAAAATCGTCTACCACTACATCACCACTATTCCATCATATTTTAAACATGATTTCTACAAATATATAGTGTTTCAAGTGTCATTGTTAATGATTAAGCAATTTTTAGAGTTTTCAAGCTTCCAACATCTCTTCTTCCATCTTTCCTGCTTGATTTTAGTAAGAACTCTCCTTACTTGATTATATATTTTTCATTTTATCATGTTGAATCATCATTTAGTTCATATGTAACAACCTTCATTCACAAAAGATATTTTTGTTAAAAATGGTGTTTTTACAAACAAAGGGTTTCAAGGATAATATTTCATACAATACATACTAACATGAACTAAATAGTGATTCTTATGTTAAAGGTAAATATTCATAGATCCATGTTTGACCAAATAGTTTCGAAGGGGAAACATCAGTTGAATGCCTAATTGTGGACTTTGTAAACCTTGAGACTTCTGCTGCTTCAGACACATTTACCCTTAGTGAGACACCAGCTAGTGAAGGTGTCTCACAGACTCTCCCTAGACAGAGCTCAAGAGAAAAGCAAGTTCAAGAAGGCCAAAGCTCCCTCCTAACCAAGTCACACAGGCATGTGGTTGATAAGGGAAAAGAGTCTTAACTGTAGAGCAGGTTAAGGATAAGAAAAAGGAGAGGAAGAGGAAGGCCGGAGGGAAATAAGAAGATGTAGCCCTAGCTTCATGTAGGTTGCAATTAGGGCTACCAGCCAAACACTCAAGAAGATGAGTTAAGGTAGCGAGATTGATTTACCTGGGAGCTACGGGTTATAATGTTGATGATCTGATCTCTCTCCCTAGATATGTTGATGGAACTGGTAGACACAGAGTTGTCCAAAGAGAGGAAAGAGGCTGAGGATGCTGCTATGCTCTTCAAGATCAAGGAAGAAAGAAAAAAAAGATCTATCAAGCTCCTGTCATCTCTGCAGTTCAAGAAATGCCTAAGATGGAGACTGTGGTTGTAGAGGAAGAAGCTCAAGTAGGAAAAGAAAAGAAAAGAAATGCCTAAGGTGCTTACCGTATGAAGTCCCCGTTTATCGGACCGTTAATTTCTTTCCCCAAGCAAGGTAATCATGAAAAGTACTATTGGGTTTGACTACCACCGCCCGTGTTTATTACTCTAACTTTGACCGGAGGTCTAAACGAGTGCATTATTAGCCTATTCATCCTTGTGCTTATGGTAGGCATGGCAGGGGCAATCTATAACAGTTGCAGTCTAGATTCGGTTACGAGGCTTATATAATATTGTAGTATTATATGATTGAAAATCAAATCATACAAAGACTTGTGATCCATTTCACTGTTTACAATTACTTTAAAACTTGTGAACTCATCAACTTTGTGTTGACATATTTTCATGCATGTTTTCTCAAGTAATTGAGTTATGCGTCAGGTTAAGCTAGTATGGATCTCGTCACATTTAGGATCACCTATGCTATTGGGACATTATTTTTAATTTGTCATGTTTTGAAAACAAATTATATTAGTACTACTTCTTCTGCTATTTAACTCTGAAAAACAATTATGTACTTTTACACCTGATTGTAACGTATGTATTACTAAATCATGTAATAGTCAACCAATGACTATGATTACATGACGTTCATTTCCCGCGGGTAACCGCCGTGGTTTGGGGTGTGACACCTCGTCTTTAAAACAATAGAAGGACACGTTTAAAGCTCACAATTATTTATTAAGCTTATTTCTAAAAAATAAATTTTTCTAAAATAAATTTTTTTTCTAAAAGATTAAATTTTTTAAAAATACGAAATATTTTTAAATTGATGCTTTTGAAAAGAAAAAATTTACCAAAACTAACTACAACTGTGAGTTATAATAAGAAAATTTTTAAAAATAAAAATTTTTTAAAACAGATTGTTTTGAAACAAAATATTAATTTTTTTTAAAAAAAACCAAAAGAGTTTAAAAACAAAAGTTTAAAAAGTTGATAACATTTTTTTATTACTTATAGTCAATGATTTCATATCAGGATAGGATCGGCCAGTCCGTCTAGGATTCGGTTGGCCCACCATCCGATCCACCCCAACTCATTTCCTTCTTCAAGAACTGGCTGGTTTGAACTAGTTTGGATCGGATTTTCAATTTTTTTATTTTTTATTTTATAAATATACATATAAATATTTATATTGAAGTATATATAACTATATAATATATATATATATATATATATATATATATATATTATGACATCATTCGGTTCTTAAATCCGGTCTGACCAGTCAACCAGTAAGGTGACCGGTTCACTGTTCGATCCAGTTCTGAATACATTGCTTATAGTACCTACTCATAAGTAATTTCAATCATATTTTATCTTAAAAAATCATTTGTTAATTAATAAATTTTCATTATATTTAATAAATCGTACGAGTTATTAAAACTAGTATCATATATACCTTAGGAAACATATTAAATACCAGAGGTCCCATAGATAACTTCTCAAATATAATATATGGTCAAACCAATATAAAATGTATAAACACCACTAGAATCTTGCTAATATATTCATATTAAAATCAATATATCATATATACCTTTTTTTTAGTAATTCTAATATTATATTTTTAATTCTTTTTTTTACAACCGATGGATATTTTAAGCGCGGTGATCGGGTAAACCCATTGGCGAAAGGCCACTCACTCACGCGAACACATACACTTCTAGTGACGTGGCTCACCCACCATTCTAGGGAAAACCAAGGTATATTATGTGTAAGGTATACTTGAAAGACTGAAGCAACCAAAGTAGCCAAAGAGCTTCCTACTTGCATGCATGTGCATTGCTAAGTTAATTAGGAAGTTTTACACTCCTCACAAGAAAAACAGTCTAAGTGTAAATTCTTCCGAAGCCAAGACCAAAATCTTTCGAAGCCAAAGATGAAGTATTCCGAAGCTTAGAAGACAAAGTCTTTCGAAGCCAACAAGAAAGAAGATTGATTTATTTCGAGGACAGAGAAGACATGCTTTCTCTTATCTACTTTTTCAGAAAGCTAATCGCTACCACTCTAAAGACTCACCAAATTGCACAAGTTGGTGAAAAGGTCCATGTTTTAGTAAACTGTAGATTATGGTCGGGTGTCTGTAACTTTCTAATTTATACTTTTTTTCCTTTTTGTAATATATTAGGATGTGAGCAATGTCATGTTATAGTCATATGTCAAAAGGCAATCTGACTTTTGACTTTACATTGATCTTGTTGTCTAGATTAGTGTATCCAGGTGGCCTTCAAAGTATGGCTGGCTGTAGGATGTAGTATAAAGTATCTCAGGTCTTGTCTTTTTGATTATCACTTGATCACTTGTAACTTGTAATAGAACTTGAGAGCAATATACAGCATTCTTAAAAACCATATCTGCTTGTGTTCTTTTACTTGAAGTTCTTAGTTTCTAAAATAACCGGTTCCCTATTTGATCTTGTAAGTGTTATTCATCAAGTTCACTCTCCAAACATTCTGTGAAACTGTTGCATTGACCTCCCCAACCGGTCTTGCATTATGGTAAAACCTTTGGCCCATTTGAAACATATTGCACCAAGTGAGACTCAAACACATGACCTCCAGTTTAGAAAGCTATGGGGTGCCTCCTCTCAAACTAATTGATCTTGGGATTATTTCTTAATTTATTTAATAAAAATGTGATATTTTATTTTATATAAAAGAGTATATATGATATTGTAAATTTGGTTTGACATATATGATATTTGAAATTTTTTATAAGAATATATATGATATTTAAAATATTTGTAGGGGCATATATGATATTTTCAGTTTGATTTGAGCATATATGATATTTTAAAAGTTTTCTAAAGGTGTATATAATATTTATCAAGCTTAGTGGGATATATATGACATTTTTTCAATTATTAATTAGTTTGACGCATATATTAATATTTGTTACCATACCATTTAAACTTATGTATTTGTTACTAGGTTACAATCCCGTGTAATACACGGGATAAATAAATTTATTGTTACATGGTTAATAATATAAAAAGTTATGTCTTAAATATGTGTATTATACGAATTGAATAAACCTATGTATTACACATTTGAAAATTTGAAGTTAACATATTTGAAATTTTAATTATGGATAATTATTAATTAATGAATAGCTATTATAGCTTTCATAAT
This sequence comes from Flaveria robusta, assembly GCA_025506415.1. Lineage (NCBI taxonomy): Eukaryota > Viridiplantae > Streptophyta > Magnoliopsida > Asterales > Asteraceae > Flaveria > Flaveria robusta. Next base: position 7,679,881 of record CM046473.1, read on the forward strand.
TAAGAGGAGAGAGAAGCGGGAAAATCAATTATTAGATGCCCTAGAATGATGACAAGTATCTGGATTTATTTTTATTTATAGTATAGAGATTAAACAAGTAAAATGTATCTTTAATACTTAAAACAGATTTTAACCATGCCCCAAAGCGGGTTAAGATTTAGAAATATATTCTAATTTAAGCTGGTTAAAAAGGAAAAAAATTGACTTTATCAAAGTTTACGTAACATATATTAACTTTATTTAAGTTTAGAGGTAGCAATATAAAATTGGTAATAGATAGCCACTCGCGCTTCGCATAGGGTTGAAAACATAAATAAAAATAAGCAAGACGTGATGATTGGTTGAAAAATAATAAAATAAAAAATTTTGTTGTTAAATTTTAAAAACAAAAAAGCTTAAAGGTTTAAAAAAGAAAAATAAATCTATTAAAGTTTAGGGATAGTATGATAACTTTATTGAAGTTTGGAAATAACAAAGTAAATTACTCTTATATAAACTCATGTAGAGATGAACAATTATTTTACGTTTACTGTTGTTTATGCCTATGGTATAAGTGCCTATTGCATTGCTTCTTCCTTTACTAGGTGGGTCTGTCTGGGTATTCTTTTGGAAAGAAACTCTCTGGTGATGTCGCTGGCGATGGTGGGTCTTCGCCTCTCGGTTTGTGTTCGCTCCACGATGCATGTCTAGGCGTCGTGACTGTTGGTCTTCCCTGGGAGTCGCCACCCTTGCTATCACCGGTTGTGGCCCTCCGCTTTTGTCGCCGATGTACGGTCTGGCGTTTCCTTCTACTCCTGGTTCTCTGTTTCCTTTTGGTCGTTCTTGTCTACCTCAGGCATTCTTGCGGTGATTGGGTGCTTCCGATGACCCGACGGCCTGCTTGCCGCACACGGGGATCAAGGGGGAGATGTTTTGGAGTTTACCAAGTGGTTGCCTGGGTCGCGGCTGCAGTGCCGCAACAAGGCTGTGGATGGTGGTGGGTCGTGCTCCGACGACTCCCTCTAGTGCTCCGGCCATGGCCGCCATCCTTCGGTGTGTCTATGGATGGTGGAAGGTCGTGCTTCGATGAATCCCTCTGTTGTTTAGGCCCGTTGGCGGGCGATGCAGTGGTAGGTGGTTGGTGAAAGCCGATGTTGCATCCTGCTATTCTGTTTCGGTTCGAAACACTACCTTGAACCCACGAATCGATGATGATGTTTCATCTGAAATCTCGGGTCTATGATGATGATGAAACATGCATTTGAGACAACTATAGATGTGTAAAGATTATTCCTTTGATTGTGTTTTGAGTCTGATTTTGTTGGCCATTTTGGTGTTTTGTTGGTCGGGGTTGTCCCAGTTAATTTTGGGATTGAGCCTATGATGGAAATGGCTATGCTGGTTGACTTGCAATCCATGTTGGCGATGATGTAAACCTAAAAATGTGTTGTGTTTGTTGTTTTGGCACGGCAAACGGTTGTTTGCAGCTAGGAAAAACCAACACTTCTGTGCCTCCAATAATGTCAAGCAAATGCTAGTTCTTGACCCGAATATGCCAGTTATCGGGATGGAGAAGTAGTTGACATGTGGTTTTGAACAACTATCACACGCGTGATAGATAAGTCGATTTGAATGTCCATCACACGCGTCCATCACACACGCAACACGCATTGATGGACATCACTAGTTACTTAAAAAAAGGTTTAGGGGCGCAAACGTAAACTTTTTATGTCCAAACTGTAATATAGAAAAGTTTGATGGTTAATTTAAAAAAAACCAAACATTATTTTTTTTATAAAAGATTTTAAATAATATAATATTGACATTTTATATAAAGAATATGTTGTTTAAAATATCTAGTTTTTACAAAAAGTGTAATATCTGATCATAAAAAATGTAATAGAAATTGTGTAATTATCAAATGTTAACCCTTTATTATTTCGATAACCGTGTTAACTTTTTAAGACCAATCAAAATCATTTTTATTTTTTTTGAAATAATATCATTACACATATACAAAATTATGTTATTTTATGTATACATGTTAATTCGTAAGCATAAAAAAGTTACACTAGTGTAATTTACACTTACATCTGTAATTATTTACGAGATGTAAGTGTAACTTGCAATAATGTAAACTCTTTTCCCTAACGAATTTACAATATACATTAAATAATATATTTTAATATATGTGTAATGATTTTATTACAACAAAAAATAATGATTTTGATTAATATTTAAAGTTAACACGATTAGCGTAACAATAGTTGATTAATATTTGATCATTATACTTCTTTTATATGTTTTTAAAATTATGTCCTAAGACTATATAATATAACATTTAAATGAACAACTATATCATTAAAGAGTTTTTTCATACACTTAGAAATCCAATATGATAGTTTATGCATTTAAATGAACAACTATATCATTAAAGAGTTTTTTCATACTCTTAGAAATCCAATATGATAGTTTATGCTATCATATCATAAATAAATAAAAAGGAAATCATTTTTAGGACTCATGTTTTAATTATATAACTAACATGTTTCACTTGCACGATGTCGCAGGAAAAATGTAGATTACACCATTAGCATGTCCTGGTTTTAGTTTATCATTTGAAAATTATAATATTTAACATACATAATGACGCTTTATTAATAATAAAAGTACAATTTACACGGACATTGTATTTTATAGTATACAAAACATCTTTTATGCAGACGGGCAAGAGAACTTTCCGCCATAACCAAAAAAGTCAGATGGAATCATTGTCAAGCGAATGTTCAGACCATTGAATATATATGTGTAGTTCAAACACAAACCCCTCTATTTATGCAAACCAATAAACCAATCTAGTGGCTCATAATTTACCATATATTTAAACTTTACATTAATTTTAAAGCGCAAAATGTTCTTATGATCTATTTTATTATTTTATTATATATTTAAAACAACCTTTAGCTAATCACAAATGACTAATTACTTTACTGTAACAACCAAAAATATTTTGACTAAAATGCATTATTTAAGTCATGTAAATTGATATCCAAGAAATATAGTAAAAAACTTTCACCTAAAGTAAATTTTTTTATCCACTTTCTTTATGACCTTTACCCTTCATGATCATATATATACACACACACCATTGCAAGAAGCCTTTGCACATAAGTTTACCAAAAAGGATAGATAGATATACAGTGAGAGAGATGGAGACTGATGTTGGCAAATTAGAAGAAGAGAATAGGGAGGTGGAAGATGACGATTGTTGCGGTCCGAATGGAACTGTTTACTTGATGTGGGAAGACTTAACAGTTGTGCTTTTAAACCGCGATTCAAAGAAACCCACACGCAGGTTACTGAATCAAGTTACTGGTTTTGCTCAGCCTTCAAGGATCTTGGGTATCATGGGTCCTTCTGGTTCCGGAAAATCCACCCTTCTTGATTCTTTAGCTGGTAAGTTTCTTGTGTTTTTAGCTTCTCAATCACATGAGTTTTTTCATTATTTATTTATTAAGATCATATCAGGTTATTTCTTTTTATAAACAAAATACTAAATAATCTATAATTACTTATTATATGTAGCAATAGATATTAATATTTGCATGAAAGTATCAACACAATAGATGATAGCATAATTAAAACTATAATGATCATAAGTAATCAAACTATTTGTTACAAAATAATATGTTTGTTTCCATATCAAGTAATGTTACTCACTATGCAATCTTTATAAGCATTCAATATAAAACCAGAAATGTCGGGCTTCTTAGCTTCTTGACTGGCACACTCTTTTATAAATTAAATGCACTAGAAAATAACTCATTACAAACTTTTTTCTTGGCTCAATAGTATTTTAAAAGCCAGATCCAAGTTATTTACTTCATATTTGTTGTCATTTTATTTAGATTGACTTGTATCGGCTGTATTTGTAGTTTTTCATTAAATATACTAGATGATTAACAAATACTATGTTTTCAATTTCGAAATATAAGTTATACATTAATTTAAAAAACAGTGTACCATATTATTTTATAATTAATAATAGGCCACATCTTTGCATTGTTTTGGTGTGAATTGGTAAGTTTGGCCCTCAAAATAATGTGAAGAGTAGGTCGGATATTAATGAATGATCATCGTAGTTTCTTTCAAGACAATGTGTGTGAATTTACATTCTTCATCCTATATATTTTCAATTTTAAGTGTTTGATCTTTAGCAAATATAAAACTATATTGTCATTTAAAATAAATAGAAAGAATATGTTTGAGTTTAGCTATAATTATGATTTTTTAAAAAGAGGTAAACTCAAATTTTCCACAAGTGTAGTATAATTTCGTAAAAATCATAAAAGTTGAAGAATGAGTAGTAAATTTACTGTATTTGAAAAAAATTACATATAGTATGTAATGTATTTCAATAGTTATATTATTTTACTTAAGCATGTTTTACCTCACTTTGTAGTTTGTATGTTTGTTAGGTAAGTTGAACAATTTAAGTCGATATGTGTTTCATGCTATGCATGTGCTGCAACTTTTGAGGAATTTGTAACTTATTAGTTAGTATTTTAGTATATGTTAAATTGGTGTTGCATATACACGTCTTGAGAACAGTTGAATAAACCATAGTCACATGGTTCGTTGGTTATGCCACGATTTTCGATCCGGATCGCCCGTACCAAAACGCGGTACGAATGCGTTCCAGGAACGCTCCGGTTCGCGATTTCGACCTTGAAATTGGCGTTCTAGAAATGTAACAAATGAAGAACAAAGATCGATGAAGCATTCGATTTTCAGTCTTCACTCTTTGGAAGCCTCCATTGAGAGTTGAAAGCCTTCGGTCTTCACTCTTTGTAAGCGGCTGCAAGCAATGATTTGAGGATAAAACCTAATTTTGAGAATGTGTCTTTTAAGATAAGGTGTAAGGGGTGAGCCCAGATTTAATTTTTAGAATGGCCTTTTAAATTCATTAAGTTGGGTAATTGAATTAAATAGTATTAATTGGGCCAAACTTTAACATCAATTTATTTGTTTATGAAATTTAATATAGAAAAATAGCACCACATGTAACGGATATGTACATCGTACGATATTATATGGTACAACGTACCGAAACGATCCGAAATGAGCCTACCTCCTCTCGTACCAAATTTTAGGGACCTAGCGAATTGCGATCCCGTTCCACGTTCCCGTACCGTAGCGTACCACGAACCATGTGACTATGGAATAAACCATAGATTGATTGTATAATTTCTTAAATTTTATATTTGTCAAGTTTATCTTTACGTGAATGATTTATTTAAGAAAAGAAGTAATATAAAGCAATATTAACATATACAAACACATGTGTGTAAATGTTGGACTAGCACTTTTGATAGAGTGTTGCCTTTTAAATTGAACGTATTGGGTTTAAATTTAGGCATGTTGTATATATTTGCCGTTAAAAAAAACATGTGTGTTAATATGTTCATTGAAGATCCTTAACATGTGACGTCCTAGTTTGGCAGGCAATCTATATCTATAGTATATAATAAAAGAGTAACTAAGATGCCACATGGCACTCTTGTATTACTCCTCAAAAATAATTTCCCTCCTAAACTAATATATTAATTTAGTCAAGTTTTTTATTTTATGAAACTAAATTAATAATTCATTTTGTGTTTAATTTAATTTTTTTATATTATCAACTAAATTGTGTAATCATATGTTATTTTGAATTATACATACGTTTTTAGTCAAATATGATTTAAATGAAAAAAGTTAAAGAAAAACATTTATTGATATATTTATATATATTGGATTAGTGTCAATGTAATACAACCGATTTTTTTATTTTACACGAGTCAATTGTATGTTATATTATACAAAAAAGTATTCGAATATATATAACTTAAAAATGTAACTTTTTATTTTTTATTGTTTTATATAATACGTAACTTAATCATACGGAATGTTTATACATTTATAAATTATATAGTTTTCATATTTTCAACCCGTGTATTACACGGGTATCTAATCTAGTTTCGCAGGCAATTATCTAATACACACATATTATATACGTATATGTACATATAAGTCAAAGAGTTCACACAATTGTCATTCAAGTAACATGTTTATGTATTCTTCATTTAAATCAAATTAATAACTTTCTTCCGAGCAGCCGGAAAAGCATAAAGATGTTTTTCGGTAAAAGAGATCTTAGAACCGAGAAAGGGTTGGTCCAAAGAGTTTGTAACATAACAGTACCAATAGGTTTAGGATATGTGTTTATTCTTAAGTGATTGATGGTTCTATCTTATGATGATTTAGGTTTATGCCGGATCTAGTGTTTTTGTTGAGTAGGGGCAAAAAAAATGGATTGGTTTAAATCAAGTTAGGCTAAAAAGGATCGGCTAAAAATAAATCAGTTCAAATTGGTAGGAAAATAATTCACATTGTAAAACTACTCATATGTATTTACTTATATGATGAATTCAACATATTTGGTTAAACATAAACATATATAAAAAAAGAAAAGAAAAATAAACAATAATAAATCAAGGGTGATGTTATAATTTTACTTGTTGTATCTCACCCTTCAATTTTTTAAAATATTTATTACTTTCTCTAATCTTTTTTATATAACACATCACCCCCTTAAGATGTTAATTAAGATAAAAACTTATATGTTTCTTAATTTATTTTGTTATTTATTTTATTATTTCTCTATCATTTACTAATGTATTAAGTATATTTATATAAATATACAACAAAACCGATTTGAGACGAACTCTCCCAAGTCAAAATGATGTGAGATTAGGCTTTGCTCAGCTCCTTTACACCCTTATATGGTGCAAATAACACGAAACACATTTCACAAACTTTTTATAAAACATTTTTTATTTTTTCAAAAACAGTTTTTTTTAATATTAGACAAACAAATTTTAATTAATGATAATAGTAATTAATAAAAGATCAACAAGAAAAGAGAACAATTTACGTTATTAAATTGTATAACATTTTAACATTCATATTCATTCTTAAAGTTTTGTTAAAAAATATTTTTACATATTATTTATGAAGCTTTTTCTAATTCTTTACATGTGGATATGACAATTAAGACAAGGATGAGAGGTGAAAGTGGGTGGGTTGTTTTTTTATGTTTTAAATGGGTGAATATGAAAATTTTTAAGTTAAATTTTTAAAGGGTGGGGTATGACAAGTAAGGGGATAGGATATGTATAGCCTACCCCTAAATCAATTGAGTAATTTAACAAAACATATTACTTTTTTTAATAGCATATCTACCTCACTTTTACATCTTACTACTATAAACTATTTTATCTTATGCCAGAATTTGAACCGAAACCTTCAACCTACCAAATAAAAAAGCCTCTAACAAGTGGGTTAGTCCAAATTAAATTATAAGTTATGTCTCACAAACGCATTACTTATCTACTCAATTTAGTTGGTTTATGATTAATAACTCATAGGTCTAATTAGTTATGAGTAATGATATGAATCATAACTAATGTTTTTAATTAGTTATGATTAAACACATTTGTTAAAAAAAATAGTAATTAATACTTAATATAGTAAAAAACAGATGTTAACTTTAGGATTTAAATAAATCAAGTCAAAATTAAAGAGTTATTTTGTAGCTTGCTTATTTTGTGTTAATATAGAATTTACTATAAAATTTGCAAATGAGAAAGCAGACAAATTTGGGTCTTTTGCAAATGAGAAAGCAGACAAATTTGGGTCTTTACCAACCCATCAACATTTTCTTCTCTCTTCATTTCATCTCTACTATCACTCTCTCTTCGATTTATTTTCTTTTTTAAAGTTCTCCATTAAAGCTTTAACATCTAACCACTTCATCAAAATTTTCTAATTTCTTTCCCCTCTTTTTATTCTTTGATGATATGGGTGCCTCCCAAATATTTGTGAAGGGCCTATATGAGAATTATATATTTGATATATTTTGATAATTACAAAATAGCAAATACAACATTTATATAGACAATACAATGAAAGGAAAGAGCCAATTCTATGGTTCTAACTGAATGAAAGGATCATTATCATTACAATTACACATATTGTAAATATACACTTGGAAGAGAATTAGGAATTAATGATGCAATATTCTTGTGATTGGGTTATAATTTGGTGATATTCCTTATACGCCCCCGCAAAATGGAGGATCCGTCGGATACTCCGATCTTGGATCGATTTCTAAGAAACGGTGCTCAAGCTAAAGGTTTGGTAAACATGTCCTCAAGTTGATCTTGAGCTGATATGGAGGACTCGTAATTTGCCAGCAGAGACATATTCCCGACAAAATGATAGTCAAGAGCAATGTGCTTCATGCGGGAATGATACACGGGATTGGCATAAAGGTAGGTTGCTCCCGTATTATCACAAAACAATGTTGGTGGTTGATTTGTGAGACCCAGTTCACGTAGTAAGTTCTTTGTCCATACAAGCTCAGCAGAAACATTTGCTAGGGCTTTGTATTCCGCTTCCGTAGATGAGCGGGAAACTGATTTTTGGCGAGTGGACTTCCATGAAATGATGTTTGAACCAATATAAAGAACATATGTAGTGGTTGACCTACCGGCATCATTTACACTCCCTAATTTAGAATCTAAAAAGGCCAAGAGAATGAGATTGGAATGATGATTTAAGAAGATACAATGATGGATGGTACCTTTGAGGTACCAAAGAACTCGTTTAAGAGCTTGCCAATGAGTTTGGCGCGGACTGTGCATGAATTGAGACAACTTGTTAACCGCATAAAAAATGTCCGGTTAAGTGAATGCTAGGTATTAAAGTGACCCTACTAGTTTTCAAAATGGAGTGGCGTCCACCGATGGAGAGAGGTCGGTGTGCGATAAGGGTTTAGTGGCACTAAGAGGTGACATGACATCCTTTGCACCATCCATGTGAAAGTGTTGGAGGATATCTTGAATATAACGATGTTGTGACAAGAAAAGACCGATAGGTGTAGGAATAACCGCGACACTAGAAACTGATGAAGCATGCCAAGATCTTTGAGAGAGAATTTTTGCGTCAAAGCTTGAACAACGTGATCAAGGAAATTGGGATCATTTCCCATAAGTACTATGTCATCTATGTAGACTAGGAAGTAGCAAATGATGGTTCGATGTTGGTAGATAAAAAGAGATGCATCGGCTAGTGATTTGGGAAATCCAAAGGTTAGAAGGAATTGAGTGAGCTCAGTGTACCAAACAAATGGAGCTTGTTTTAAGTCGTATAAAGACTTTTTGAGTTCGCAGATATGATGTGGATATGTAGAGTCTATGTAACCCGGTGGTTGAGTCATGAATACATCCTCGTGAAGTTTGCCATGAAGGAAGGCATTTTTCACATCTAGTTGTCATAATGACCAATTTTTAGATAGTTCAGTGGAGAGAATTGTGTGAATGGTGATGGGTTTGGTGACGGGACTGACGTATCGAAGTAGTCCTTTCCATGTTGTTGGAGAAAGCCTTTAACCAAAAGACAAGCTTTGTATTTGGCAATAGAACCTTCAAAATTACGTTTGATTCGGAAAACCCATTTACAACCAATGAGTTTATGGGAGGTTACGGGTACAAGCTCCCATGTTTGATTTTGAATAAGAGCATTAAATTCAGCATCCATTGCATTATGCCATTGCGGATCTTTAGAGGCTTGAATGCGAGTGGTGGGTTTAAGGGTGGGTGGAAGCGGATGGAGAGTTGTGGTGTTTATGGTATTAGAGTTATAGTATTTGGGATTGGGTTTATGGTCACGTTAAGGGTGAGTAGGTGGAGGTGGAAGTGGAGGTGGAGGTGGAGGTGGAGGTGGAGGTGGAGGTGGTTAGGAAGTAGGAGATTGGGAGGAAATGTTGGTATTGGGTGAGTTAGTTTGGATGGGAGAAGGTGTGGTATCGGGTTGAGATGTTTGTGCAATATCTAGTGGATGGGTGATGGAAGGAAAAGCATCTGAGGATGAGAAAGGGATGGAAGTGGATGGTTCCTAAGGTTCTGTAGTGAATGGAGTAGTATTATTATGAGTTGGAAGGAGTGGGGAGGTGAAGGTTGTTTGCATAGTATGGTTTACGTTTGCAGGGTAGACGAAGGGGATGGGTAGGGGTGAGTATAGTATGAGTTTTTGATTTTTTTTGTGACAGTAGGTATAAATATTTCTGGTGTAGGGAGTACCTTGTGTGGTGAATGGAAAGATGTGGTAAATAAACTCAACATGATGGGATTGATGAAGACGGTGCGAGATGGGATCATAGCATTTATAAGCCGATTTAGAAGAGGAGTAACCAAGAAAAATACACTTGGTGGAGCGTGGATAGAGTTTGGATGAAGCATAAGGTTGCAACCACGGGAAACATATACAACCACATGGTTTTAGTTTTGTGTACATTGGTTGAATTTTGTATAGCACTTCATAAGGCGACTTGAAATTTAGAAATTTTATGGGTAGCCGGTTGATGAGATAGATGGCAATTTGAAAAGCATGAGACCAAAAGTTTAGTGCCAGGTTTGCATGGTGAAGTAAGTATAAGCCGGTTTCAACAATATGTCAGTGGAGCCATTCGGCAACACCATTTTATTCCGGAATGTGTGGGGGAGTGGTAAAATGAGAAATACCATGCTTTTGAAGGTAAGGAATCAAGCTAATATATTCACCTCCATTGTCCGAAAAAAGGGAGATAAGTGGTGTTTTAAAGAACTTTTCAACTAGAGATTTGAATTGTGGGAATAAAATTACAACATTCGATTTCTGTTTAAAGGGGTAAAGCCATGTGTATTTAGAGTAAAAGTCAACAAAAATGACGTAGTATGCATACCCATCATTGGATGTTGGAACCAGACCCCAAACATCTGAGTAAATAAGCTCAAGTGGTTTTGAGACTTTGAATGAATTGTCTCCAAATGGTTGTTTGTGACTTTATTTAGAGAACAAGCATTACAATGAAAAGGAGCATTTGACATTTTATTATAACCAAGTCCTATGTTACTAAGCAAAAGTTTTAGAACTTTGATGGAAGGATGTCCAAACTTGTGGTGACAAGAAAAGAGCGATCCGGATCTCTTGATGCTTGAGTTGAGTTGATGAATGGGTTGATTGAGAAAGGTAGAAGCATAATACAAGTCATTAATGTTCACCCCTTGCATGAGACGCGCCCCCGGGCAAAGATCCTTAACAAAAAAGTGAAAAGGAAAAAAATTCAACCGAAACATAATTAGTATTGCAAAGCTTAGCAACTGAAACGAGATGATTACGTAAATGAGGGACAAGTTAAACATCATTTAAAGATACTGTGCGAGTGGAGGTGGGAATGAAAGTGTGGCCGGTGTGAGAAATAGATAGAGTTTTACCATTCGTGAGGTCAATCTCATCGGGCCCGCCATATTCGGATAGGTGGTGTAAATAAGACCGGTCATGGGTAACATGATGAGATGTCCGGAATCAAACATTAATGGTGATGTGGGCAGCGAGTTGCTTGACACTGAAGAGTTCACTGTGGGGTTGTGATGCGACCCCGATCCCAACGAATTCAAAGCAACATTATAATCTTGTAGAAACCGTTGAAGCTTCCGACAGTCTTTTGTATCATGACCTGGAATATTACAAAAGTGACAAAAACAATTATTTCGATTAGTTCTATAATAATTCATTTGTCCACTGTTGTGTTGTGGAGATGGGCCATTATTATAGTTTTGAGATGGAGTGTTCCTTAGCCTATATGAGTTGGGCTTATGTGATGTTTGAGCTGCAGAGGAAGAACGTGAAAAAGGCCTAGGTACTTGTCGTTGAGTGCTGTTAACTGTACCAATTAGGGTGGCTGGTTTGGAGGCTTGTAGCGATCTCTCATGATCTACCAATTTCTCATATAAATCAGAAAAAGTGATCGGTGAGTCTCGAATCTTCAAGGCGGCAGCAATTTCTTTGTAATCGTCAACCAGGTGAGTGAGTATGTGAACAATGAGATCATCATCATCAATCGGCTTATGAGCCAAGGCTAATTCATCGACTATAGCTTTCATCTCGTTGAGGTATTCTGCAACAGGTTTGGTGCCTTTGATGTTTGTAGCAAGTTTTGATCGAAGGGAGATTATCCGGGACCGCGAGACACCGACGTAACTTTTGGTTAGACGGGTGAAAAGCTAGTTGGAGGTCTCAATAGATGAGACGATTGGTTGAATTGTATCTGAACAACTTCCAAGAAGTGCTCCGAGAAGAATTTTGTCTTGGCAAAACAGAGACAGTAAGCAGGATTCGGTTTTCCTTCGAGTAGTTTTGGTGGTGGTTTGGTTCGACCATCAACAAAGTGTTCAAGAATTGTATATTTGGTTCGATAAGAAAAAAAACTCAAAGGAGTTAGGGAGCTCTGATTACCATATAAGAATTGTATATTTAATATATTTTGATAATTACAAAGTAGCAAATACAATATCTATATAGACAATACAATGAAAGGAAAGAGCTAATTTTACAGTTCTAACTGAATGAAAGGATCACCATTATTAGAATTATACATATTCTAAATATACACATGGAAGAAAATTAGGAATTAATGATGCAATATTCTTGTTATTTGGTTATGATTTGGTGATATTCCTTATGGCCAATATAAATAGGATGAAGTTTTTCTACTACTTACATGAACTTCAATGGGTGCCTTCCCCCCCCCCCCCCCCCCCGCTAGAGAACACGTAGATCTACTCATGGGTTTAGGAGTAAAATTATAGACTATGTAAGTTACTTACTAAACAAATGAGTATCACTGACCAATGGATTACTAGGAAAACAATGCACTTTGACAATATTAGCATCTAATTATTAACAAATCCTTGAAAATTTAAGCCACAATACCATAGACAGCTGCGTGTCAAAAAGTTTATTTTTTTAATTCTTTTTAAATTTTTTATTTCTTAAAATTTTAATAGCAATCATAAATTGGGACATTCAAATATATGCTACACAACTACTATCATAAAAATAAATTCTTGTGACGAACATGTAATTGGTTACATATTTTTACATATTAATTCGCAATCAGTGGGATCCAATCCTATAGTATATCAAAAAGAGTATTTGCTATTATATAATGACTGTAAATCATTTATATAATATATATATATATATAAATAATATATATATATATATAATATAAATATATATGGGGAAGGGAACAAATGTTAACCATCTTTTATTGTAATAACCGTTTTAACTTTTGAAAATTAATCGAAATCAGTATTTTTTGGTGGAATAACATCATTATACATATACAAATATATGTTATTTTATGTATATTTGCAAATTAATAAGTGTAAAAAAGTTACGACTTACACCTGTGTAAATATTTACGTGGTGTAACTAACTTACACTAGTCGTAACTTTTTTATGCTTATAAATTAACACATATAAATAAAAGAACATATATATATGTATATGTGCACAGATGTTATTCCATCCAAAAAATATTGATACTAAATGATATTGATGAAGTTAACATGGTTATCGTAATAAAGCAGGGTTAACATTCGTTTTGCATCCTATATATATATGTATATATATATGTATAATATGTATATATATATGTATATATATATGTATATATACATATATATATATATATATATATATATACATATATATATACATATATATATATATATATATATATATATATATATATATATATATATATGTAGGGAAGAGTTCTAGTGAAAACCATATTATAAATGAAAACTATGAAAACCAACATCTAACCATTGATCACATTTAATCAAGGGCTAATAACAATAGTGGCATGATTGTAATTATTGTGAGGTTTATAAGACAAGTTTTTAATACAAAAGGGCATTTTAGGCAAATCAAAAAAGTGAATAATTAACTTTCCATAATTTTCGTTTCTTTATTCTCTCTCCCAGTCCACTTTTTTTTTCCTAATTTTTATTTCTCATTCCTTTCTCCTATTACACTTTTCTCTCCGAATGAGAAGAAGTTGCATTACGCGTAAGTAAGTTTAATAAGTTACATATATGCAACAGTTAAAAAGCACCAGAAGTAAAAGACTGAAAAAACATACTAAGATACATATATGTAACTTATAGTGGTGCATATATGTAACCTATTCACCAGCAAATATGTAAAATAAAAGAAATACATGACGTGAAATACATATTTTTACAAAAACCATATGTGAATAGGTTACAATAAATGGAAATGCAAGTGACATGTCACCAAAAATAAAAAGAAAACAAATTAACAAATAGTGTTACGTATGTGTAACAGTAATGTTACGTATACGTAATAATAATGTTTGTCTTGTTCATTTGTTTTTCGAGTATAAAATCATACTCCTTGATAATTGCTCGATCCGTCATCATCTTTGACATATCATTTTTTTCGACCCATCATCATTATCCTCATTAATTTCCTTTCGAGTTCATATCCTCATTTTGAAATCACTACAAAAAGATAAACAAATAATCATCATTCTATATCATAAAAACATACCAACATTTATATATAAAACAAATATGTTGTGAACCAATAATCACCTCCAGTTACATACACATAACCACCATTTGTTACATATATGATTTTTTACATGGAAGTAACCTATGACATATATGACTTTCACATAAATATAACCTATATGATACGAAAGAAGGGTTGAAAACTTTAGAACTAAAATCTTTTAGTTACGTATATGTAACTACGAAGTTACATATGTAAAACTATTATGTAGCTCGATGTAACATATACGTGACTTGTAATCTCGATGTATCCTGTAGTATCACTATGCAAGTTTGTAGTTTATTTTTATGATTTATAACAATTGGTTTACGAATTTTAATTTTCATATTTTTTAACAAGCAAATTGATAGTATGTCATTTTTAGCTTTTATTTAATGAATTTTATAATGAGTTTTATTTGACAAGACTGATTGTTTATAATATCATTTTCTTGAAATTTATAATTTTATAAAATAAAGAAATGTGGTATTTTTTATATCATACATAATGATATTTTTAATTTCTTGTAACATTCAAAATGATAAATTTTTAGCTTTTTGATTAATTATGTTGTGATTTCATAAGTACTTGTGAAGTGCTATTTACAACTTTATTATGATATCATCCAATTATTTTCA
Organism: Flaveria robusta; assembly: GCA_025506415.1. NCBI lineage: Eukaryota > Viridiplantae > Streptophyta > Magnoliopsida > Asterales > Asteraceae > Flaveria > Flaveria robusta. The sequence continues at coordinate 7,695,006 of CM046473.1, forward strand.
ACAAGTGAAATCTTAGGGGATGTTTGGTTCACAGAATTCTCAGGAATTAGAATTGGAATTAGAAAATTTTCCATCCAAAATTATGTTTGGTTGGTCAACGGACGGAATTGGAATTTGAAAATTTTTCATCATCCATTGGAATTCACATTCCTTCCACTTACCTATGGAATGTTTAACAATCCAATGGATTGTTCAAAATTAAAATTCCAATTTCACTCAAAATTGACCAACCAAACACGTGGTCAACTTCAACAACATTTCAATTCCAATTCCAATTCTATTTCCAATTCCAATTCCTTTGCAAAACATTCTGCGAACCAAACGGCCCCTTACATTACTTTTATAATAATAGATATATGAAAAATAGCACTGCATAAGTAGCACATTATAAAATAACACCCTATTATACACAATGTAAATATGTAACATAGTACTGTGCAAAGCAGCATTATGTAACGTATATAAAATAGCATCATGTAAGTGGTACTTTGTAAACTAGCATTGTGTAAAATAACACTGTACATAAGTAGCACTCTCCAAAGTGTGTAAGTAACACTTTCTAAATACGTAAATATCACCATATAAGATAGTAGCACTATATACATCTTATAATAACACTGTTATACTTATACCGCATACTTTTGTAAACTTTTTAAATAAAATTTACTTTTTTTAAAAACATATAGCAATATGATACACATATTAAAGATAAAAACATGTTTAATTTTATGATATATATATATATGTATGTATATTTAAAAAAACTAATAAAGTATATAAAACTAATAAAGTATATAAAACATTTTTAATTTGCATTCTGGACTTTATAAATGTTTTTTCTTTAATTAACACTAGTTACTAATTTACTCATATTCTCATTAATTATTAAACTAATTAAAAATTGATGGCTTGTTATGAAACTTAGCCATCAATTTATTTAATCAACGCACTAGATCTGTTCTCATGTTTTTAGGTAACATAGTGTTTATACCGGAACTATCCTCTCTCTCTCTCTTTATATATATATGTATATATATATATTACATGTTTGAAAATTATAGTTTTTATATATACAATGTCAATCCATGTATCCACTTATCCTAATTAATTTACATAACCAATGTGAAAATTGTAATCCAAATTGATTAACATTATAATTAATGCAAAAGTATATCAACAAGATACACACACATCCATATAATTTGGATAAATCATCAACACTATGCTTGACTTTGGAGCAACTTATATTTCCACACTTGTTATAAATAACAACATAAATCAGTACAAAAATAAAACTAAAATATGTATTAGAAATAAATTCTTTTGCAACTTGTACACACTCAAAATCTGTACATATTTGCTTCAAAAAACATTATTCATCAGAAGAATGATTAGAAAACGTTAACTCATCTTCTCTTTCGAAATCTTCATACGTGCCTTCAACATTATCTTCCTCGCCACCAGTATTCTCGTTTTCATCAATACTAACTTTGGTGACATCTGACGTGACAAGATAAGCTGCTTGGTTATCCCGATACACTTCTCCATGTGTTGAATGATTTACTCTTATTTTGGTTTGAAAAAAATTATTTATCTGTCATTATCATCACTAGAGACTTTAATACTATATTATTCTAGCTTTTATCTCCTTTAGCTTTTAGCTTTGTCTTGACAAGAACCCACCAAAGTTTCAAATAATTTGTAGTTGATGGATAAGGTGCATACACTTGTTCGGGTTGTGATGCTAGAATGAACAGATTATGGGTTTTTAGCCTTTAATTAATTTTTATATTGACCAAACCATGTCTTGAATCCACTCTAGCTTTGTGGCACTACCAAAACCATGCACACTTGAAAAATACAACAATGCAAGTATGCAACACAACAATAAATGTTATAAAAGTCCACCTACAAGATCATATCAAGAAATCCATAACAGCCGGACTCTAACTCATTTTAAAAACTCACCCTCATATATACACTACTATTTTGTGTCACATATCAATAATCTTGTTTTTGTGTATGGACTTGTATCTATTTAAAAGTTATTTCTTATTTTAGAAAACATAAAATTCAGGTTTTGGTGCAAAAGTATTTAATTGATCACTTGCTTTGAATAAAGGATGATTGAGCGATAAATAAAGACAAACACACTAACTAGTTAGTTAGTAAACACACACATATATAGGAAAGTTTGTAGGGCATAATGAATGTTTGAGATCAAATTGCGGGGTATAAATTTTATTAGATGAGTATTTTAGTGATGATCACTTTTGTTGCCTTTTTTATGTTCTCTTATTTTTTTTAATCGTCCACAACTTTTATATACGCTATTGTTTTTTACAAAAATTACACTAATATAACGAGAGTTTTTTATCTTCAAAACGAGTACAATATCACTATATAAAAAGAAAAAAATTTTACACTTTTTGCAACTCGTATGATTTCTTCTCGTTATTATGTTTTTAATGCACTTTATCGTGTGTTTCTAAACATTATTGTGTTTCTAAAAAAATGATGATTATAAAACATAATGGTGAAATAACATGGTTGTGTACTTCTAGAATGTAAAACATAAAGATAAAATAACAAATAATTAGTCTAATACATTAAAAATAATGACAAAATAACATAAAATGATATAAAACATATAAATACAATGATAAATTTCTCATTGTGTTTTTCTTCCCGTCATTATGCTTTCCTGAATATTATAAGTTTTTAAAAACATATTGATCAAATAAAATCATGGTGTACTTCTAATTGCAAATACAATAATAAGATAACAAAAACTTTATATAATATATAAAAAGCCATGACAAAATTAACAAGAAATGATCTAAAACGTAAAACATAATAAATAATACATATAGTAAATGATGTAAAATATTTTACACAATTACCTGGTATTTGAAACAATGAATTGACGTATTTGACATAAGGAGTTGATTTATTTGACATAATGACCAAAATGCACTCCCCTTTAAAACCATAGAAGAACACATGTCTAGCTCAAAATCTTTCATAGCCTTGTTAGATGAATTGCCCTTTCTATTATAACCTTACCCATATACATATTATGGTTTTTGACTTTTCAAATGAAATTGGAATACTTATATGTTTGGTAAACTACTTGATGAAACCTTTTCTTTAGCTTGATTCAAAAAACCATCAATAACATTATAAATATATACTTACTTATTATCCAAACAAATTAAAAAAAGCATGAACCTCTACATAGTTTAAAGAAACATACATGTGGATTTTAGGAATCTCATCATCTGTTAGCATCTTATGTTGCAACACATTTTGCCGATGGTAGATTCATGAAGAAGTGACAAAATCAGATATCTTGAACACAAGGCATTAACGGACATAAATACAAATTATGCGTATAAAATAAACTATGAAACAATGTATTAGGGTAAAAAATTTCAAGGATATAAAAATATAAGCCTAGAATCCTAAGCTTATGCAATACAATCTTTGTAAGTTCTCTAGATGCGTAACATGTGTTGAAATCCAAAAGCTAACCATGAATGTTTTAAAAAAAAGATGTTTAAAGCGGGTCAACAATAATGTTGGTAAGCACATATGACACTCGATGAACAAATTTCAAAATATTTAAACTAATGAATTGAGAATCAGGCTACACTATATAATGTTATGCAAATCACAAGTAGAAATTATTATATCAAAAGCCTCACAACCAAGCCTAGAATTGTGTTTTCCTCATAGGTATTACCTATCATGTGTATCTTCTAGAGATCATTTGGTTAATAACAATCTAATATGGTTGACTGTAGATTTACAAGTTCCAATTAGTCTAGAGAATAAGAAGTGTTAGCCCTGATAGTGTTATCTATCACGAACCTCTTGTGTTATGAACTTGGTCCGTAGGTATTTAAGCTCTTGAGTAGAAGGTGTGCCTTGTTTACCATACCTTTAAGTTATCTACTTCAAGTATAGATGAATAGAAGAAGAAGATTGTAAAAATTATGGTTTTTTGTTTCTATAACAAAATTTCAATAACTTGAAAGAATCCTCAAAGGCAAAGTGGGGTGATGGTTCTTGGTTTAAAAAGAGTTAAGCAAGAGAGAGTAAGAGATTTATGGAGTGTTAGTGAGTTTGGTGCAAGGAGAAATGAGGTCTTGAGGGTGGCATTTATAGGATAAATGGTGAAGCTTGGAGGTACAAATTTATGATATTTTTTATTGATGTATTGCATGTGTGTAAGGTGGAGACCAAAAGAGAGGGTCGGGGAATTGAGTTTTTGGTTTACACATAGGTTATTAGCAAAAGATGTTCTAGTCCTTGGGTTATTAGCTAAATTTAACTTAAAAAGTATGGGTTGGAGGGGGGGGGGGACGCTTTTTTGGCTTCATTAAAGAGAAGAAAAAGAAAGAGTAAAATATGTAGGGGACATTATTATTAGTTTGGATTAGATGGGGAAATGGTCTTTATACCTGGAATATAAACTCAACCCAATTGTTAGTGTTTTGGGGGGGTTTGCTAAAGCAAGGCAAGAGAAGGAAAGAAAAAGAGTTGTGCATTGGGGGTTTTAGTTGAAAGTAGGTTGGTACGTTCAAAAAAATGTAATTATGTGTGCAAGTAAAGAAAGTTAAGTCAAATGGTGGTGATAGGAAAGGGAGATGATATATTTTTAGGAAAGAGGAGGCTAGGTGGTATTTGCATGATGGGTAATGGGAAAGTAAGGGTGTTGATTTGATTATTTAGTGTGGCTTTTAGTTAGTTATTTAGGACAAATTAATTTTCTAGACAAGTGTAAATAACTTATTGTAACTAATAGTTTGGTATATATGTTTTGTAAATCCATTTGAGGGTTCCTAATAAAATGGCGAGAGTCGTGTCCGTGTATATTTATAACTTTTGATAGTTGTTGGTTGATAAAAGGTGTAGGACATGCTATTTCCATATAAAGGTGTTACATTTATATTTTCATTCTCATTTTTGTATGTACTTGCATTCAAGAATATGTACTTTAGTTGAAATGATAAGCTTTTGTCATGGCAATGGTTATAAAATAATTCAAAGGAAGTTGTCGAAAAATCAATACTTTTGACGTTTTCCGTAAGCTTAGTCACTAATGTTTGATTTTTGGCAAAAAGTTCTAAAAGTAATAAATTATTTTGCATAATATTGTCCTTCTAATTATTGATTTTCACATTTATGTGAGATGGTTCAGAATGCAATGATCCTAATTGGGTATAATATTATCAAAGGATCATAACCTAGTTTATGTATTAAATTAAGTTATTATGTATCATGCATGAGTTCTAATAATATGATAGATTTATATATAGTCAGCTGAAATATTACATCTGTCTCATGCCTTTATCAAATAATCTACAAGATGGTGCATTCAATATGCTTAGCCGGTCATTGGTGGCAATACTAGTAGTAATGTCGGGAGCAAAGTTTCTTGGTACAAGGTTATGCTTTGAATATGCTTAGCCGGTCATTGGTAGCCATGCTTTGTTTTTGTTTTTGACTCATTCGTTTTAATGAACTAAGAAACTAAGAATCATTTCTTATACAAATACCCTTCAAGACCACCAAGTAAGGCTTGTTCTAAAATGAAAAATGGTTACAGAAATATAGTTTTGTAGTTCTTTCTAAAGTTCTATGTGTATATGTTTTAAACCTATCGTATGAAAGAAAATACAATGCGACATCGTGCCCTTAGCCGAGCTGCGACATAACACATCTGAATATCAACTTAATATGTGAAAAATTATGTTATATAACTTTCAATAATTATACATTTTGTACTATACAATTTAAAGGAAATTCATCTATATTAGGATTACAATATTAACTACTATAATTCAACAGAAGTCTAAGTCTTCAAACGTTTGCTACCTACTTCTAATGCTTACACGGGTAACATCATCTAGTTCTTTATTTTCTAGGTTGCTAGTTTTAACCTGGAATACCTATACAATACTCAAAAGTATATTTAAATGTCTAGCATAAAGCTAGTAAGCCCGCCTTGTAATATGTAATTAAAATAGCAATCGATCTTTTTTACTTTTATTTTTAATTCTTTAATAGCATGATAGAAGAGAGAAAGTACTTGACAGAAGAAAAAACATAAAAGTATTTCAATGATAAATATCTAAAATGATCATAAAACCAACTGTTTAAAAGCTATCATTCTTGTAATTTTGAGGAAAATTTTCAAGCCTAAACCCTTTTTATTAGCATCCTTTCTCACATAATTATTATGGATAATTCGTTGGAAAATATTTTAGAATTGACAAAGATAACTCACTAATGAATTATCTACAGATAAGCGCTTTCAGGAAAATTAACGAGATTTTTTTTCTTAAGAACGTGGTCATGAGAAATACTAACTATATTACACCGGTAGAGAGAACCAAAACCCCATAAATATTTAAATATTGAATTTTGGTGGTATCTGATATGTTAGTAATATTTTATAGGATGATTTCACCGGTGATTGTTTAGTGATATAGCTATTCTGGATAAAAGACAAGAGTGGGGAGGTGGATTGGCTTTGTGTTTATTTTATAGTTCTCTTTTTTTTTTTTCATGATTGTTTAAGAAATCACTTGAAGATTTCTTATCATGGAAAATGACTAAATTGCTCTTTAGGTTTCTTGCTAAATTGCTCTTTAGGTTTCTTGCGCATGTCTACACTTAACATACCGAACTAATATCCACTAATGATAAAGGGCAAAATGTGTCACAAACGTTATTAGTGTATATGAAAACAAAATAAATAATTTATAGTATAACTAAAAGATAAATGTGTACTCATTACTTGCTTGTTTTATTTTGTTGAAACTTACATTCAATTGATACGCACAGGAAGACTAGCAAGAAATGTTATCATGACTGGAACTGTTCTTCTCAATGGAAGGAAAGAGCGGTTGGACTACGGTACTGTGGTGAGTGCCCATTACTGGCTTGTCGTAGATGATGCTTCGAAATCAGATATCTAACATATCCATCTGCATACTTGTATTATATATATACTATCCTATAAACCCGTGTGATACACAGGTTGTAAATGGAAAAACCAAGAGTTAAGAATTTTATTTAGAAAAAATAAGTTGATTTGAAACTGTAATGAGAACATTAGGGAAATAATTATTATTAAACTAACATAACGAAAACAATTTTAATAAAATGCTTACTTAAAAAAAAGAAGATGCAAAAAATCTACAATTTAGCACATATCTCTTTATATTATCTGTAAAATGTATTTAAATTACAACTGTGATTATTTGGATGGTACCTCTTCATCAACAACAATCATTTAAATGAAGAATGTCTCGTCCGGGTTTTGTTTACTTTGTTGTCTCTAGAGCATGATAACTCGAACCTAGATGGTAAATTCACGAACTTTCACATCCAAATCTTTCAGCAAAGTTATTTGAGAGGAAGCCAATAAATTATAAAAAAAAGAAGAATGAATTATGCAGATCAATTTCTACATACGCATAAGTAGTGAACATAAATGTGAGAGTACATACCCGCTGAGTAATATGGATGGTAGAAAACAAAAGCCGGGATAAAAAGAAACAAATGAAAAACATTTTAATATATAGATAGATGTATGAGATGTAATTGAAAAAAATAAAAAAATTATTTAAGAATATTAATGTTGGCTAAATAAGCAGTTATTCTATAACTATTAATACAAATAGTAATAAAATAAAAATAAATTTTAGAAGATTTCTCTTAGTGATAATTGTAAATAAAGTCATTTTCATTATATCGAATTCTGTTACTAATATACGTAATCTTTTTTAAGCGTAAATTTAAAAAATAAGATTAAGATTCCCGAAATATTAATTAGAGATTTCTCTTATTGATAATTGTAAATAAAATCAATATTATTTTTTTCAAAATCTGTTACTTATATATGTAAAGAAAACAATGAAAGAATTATAATATAATTTTTCAAAGTTTGTAAATAAGTAAATGGTAAGAATCAAGGAAACTCAAATAAGCATAAATTCATATTTTATTTTAAGAGAATGTTATAACTAAGGTATATTTTTAAAATTTGAGATTCTAAATTTCAATTTTTATTAACATAAATGATTAAAAGGTAATATTTATAGAAGTGAGTTTGTTACGATTAAAAGGTAAATTTGAATTTGAAGATTTAAATTTGAGTTAATTTCAATTTTGCTCTCTAAGGTTTGACAAAAGTCTCCATTTTCCTCCAAAAGTTTCAAAACATCAATTTTAATCCAAAAGTTTCATCATTTGTATCAATTTCAGTCCAAAAGTTTCATTTTTTGTATTCTAGTTGAAACAACTTATGAAACTTTTGGATAGAATTGAAACAATTTATGAAACCTTTGGAGGTAAATTGATATTTTTAATTTTTTGGAGGAAAATAGATATTTTCATCAAACCTCAAGGAGCAAAATCGAATTTAACTCTTTAAATTTTGAAATGTAGTACAAATCAAGGAAAAATCTTTAAAGTTGTTGTAAATATCATTAAATTTGTAAATTTAAATTTTGAAATCCAACACGAATCAGAAAAAAATTCTTAAAATTTTTTGGTAAATATTATTAAATTTAGAATTTAAATTTTAAAATGTAGCACAAATCAAGGAAAATATTTAAATTTTTTTGATGGATATCATTAATTAGTTAAAAAAAAAAAGTCAATACTTACCTTTTAAAATTTAAAATTTAAGACTAATTGATTTGACTATTAAAGCTGTTACATTAAGTAATTTAAAATTTTGAAAAAAACTATATAACATATTTAAGATGGGGAATTAATAAAAAAAATGAAGTGAGTATATTTACGAAATTATGTAGACGTATTTTTATTTATAAAAATTTTAAAATTGTAAGTATACTTTAGGAAACAAAATGTTTTAAATATTAAAATTAAGTCAGAAAATGAAAAGAAGATAATTAGTGATTTTAGTAATTTAATGGGTTTGAAGATGTGAATATAACAGGACTTGGAAATAGAATTATCGATTAATACACGTGCAATTTGTCGATTCGAAAGTAAATCCGTTGACCACTAAATTTTCAACGACTTTATCATCAACACGACACTTGAACCCACATCATACCTGGTTGAAAAATGACTTGGTTAGATCCGTAACATGCTAGCTTTCTCGGTCGATTCACCATCGAATGAACAAACTTGCGATAAAATCGAATACAAACAAAACCCACATTAAACAAATCGAAAATGACGAACCTAAAATTAAAGATGATAATGAACAACCGAACGAACGGTCACCAAAAACCAACATGAAATCAAAACTGTCGGCGGAATATGATAACCTGAAGAGTTACGCCATTCGATCGAACAACAAATAAAATAAATCATACAATCTAAAGTTATTTAAAGAATATCAACAGTAAATCGAACAAAAAACAAACATCAGATGAGGGATTCAAACCTTAAATGAAGCTTTTGAGAAGAAAGTTTTTTGAAGAAATACGCATAATAGGTATATAAACGAAGCATGTATGAAGATGATGTTTGCTGATGCCTTCGATGACAGCTTTTATTAGACTTCGGTTGATAGATCTAGGGTTTCAAAGGCTTCAACATAAGTAGAATTGGGAGAGATGAAGGAGAAGAAAGGGAAAATTAAGTTTGGAAAGAGCTTCTTTGCGAATTTAAAGGATCCATATTTGAATTCGGGTCCAACAGGATCCGTATAAGGATCCGCGCCTAAATTAAACGGATATAGAAGATGGAGAGGTTAGAAGCCGCCACGTGCCAAAAAATAGCCTTAAAAAGATGCCAAGTGGCACATTAGAAGTTTGTATATTAATATAGATAGATAAACGAACAATGACCAAAAGGATCCTTACCCCACCCTATTCATTACTAGAGAACTAGAGAACTGGCTGCTTTGCTAGGCAAATACTTGTAGCATACGCGTAGGAGAGAAGATTTTCCAACTCATTTGCAACGCAAAGCCTTGTCAAAAATCATTCGCAACGTAATTTGCAACAAACAATATTGCGATGTAAAAATGCATAGCAAACCAACCTTTTTTCTATTAGTGAGTTTACCTTATCATTATAATTAATCCCCTCACTGAAATATTTTATATCAACTCAGATCTGGATTAAGGTACGATCGGTGACAATTACAAACTGTACATGCACTATAGGAGAATTAGCTTTTGACATAGGTATTTCGCCACCGGAAGTAGAAACCGTGCCACTAAATGTGTTTATTTATTTTTTATTTCTTTTGTTAACTTATAAGATACAAGTCATTACATGGTATATATGATTGTAAAGACCTTTGCATTTAGAAATAACATGGAGTTTTATGACACCTATTTTCTTCTCACTTAGGATTAATGAATTACGTTACTAGCTACTCATTCGAATTATTGACATAAAACATATCAAATATTACAAAAATTGATTCAGTAACACACAATTATACTATACGCAATATAATAGTTTCTTCACCAATAAACCATGATGGTTTTAATAAAAGAAGATTTGTTTTGGGGTACATATATTTGGAGTTTTTAACGGTTTCAATTGGAAGAATTTATGCACGTGGTTGGGGGCGAGTAAACGTAAGGGAATACAAATGGAATGCATAAATTTATTCATAACTTCTTTCATTTATTTTCACTTTCTTTAAGCCTAACAATTATATGAAATGAGAGCTTTAATGGATACATTTTGCATATTTATGAACCTTTAAAATAACTTTTAAAAAGAAACGAGTTATGAGATGATGACAATTACAATTTACATACTAGTAACTAGCTAATGTTAGTTTTTATACAAATCAATAAATCATACTACTATACTCTAACAAAAAAATAACTAAAGAGGATACATGATAACATTACATTGCTTCTCACCAAATTTTTTCGTTTCTTTCTCGTATTAAATAATCATATTAATTACTAATATTATTAGCTAATTTCTTTTTATATTAAAAAAGTTTTTTAATAAATTAAAAAATGGATCTTTTTATTAATGCTATTTTTAAAATTCCTTTTTTTATAAAATAAAATTTTTTTCTAAAACATCAAACTTTTTTAAAATATGAAATAATTTAAACTTGATGTTTTTTAAAAGTAAAATTTTTATTAACATAAAATAATTAAAACTGAGAGTTATAACAAAAAAGTATTAAGAATGATATTTTTTAAAACATTTGTTAACAAAATTTTCATTCTACTTATAATAACAAAAGATTTTATAAATAATAAATTTTCATTCTATATAATATTATATTTATCCAAACTCGTGTAATACACGGTTTGATAAAGCTAATAAAAGTATATAAGAAAAATAACTTGTGTTAAACTATGATGGATAGCAAATGTTGTTAATGAAATACCTATTTTTGGACCAGGCTTATGTGACCCAAGAGGACATACTACTGGGAACCCTCACTGTTAAAGAAACCATGATCTACTCAGCAAAACTAAGGCTGCCAGGAAGCCTAAACAAACATCAAGTAAATGAAATTGTTGATGGAACAATTATGCAGATGGGTCTTCAAGATTGCGCTCATAATGTCATTGGCAACTGGCATTCTAGAGGAATAAGTGGTGGTGAAAAGAAGAGACTTAGCATTGCACTCGAAATACTCACTCGACCAACCCTCTTGTTTCTAGATGAACCCACTAGCGGCCTCGACAGCGCAGCCGCTTTCTTCGTCATTCAGATGCTTAGAAGCATGGCTCGAGAAGCCACCCTAACAATTGTGTCCTCAATCCATCAACCAAGTAGTGAAGTCTTTGCACTTTTTGATGACCTGTTTCTGTTATCAGGTGGTGAAACAGTCTTCTTCGGTGAAGCCAAATTGGCATTGAAGGTATAACAACTGCAACATATATGCAGATTATACACATACCAAAAGCAAACATTCGATCATTATAGTTATTAATATTTTACCACTATTTTATGATCATGGTTTTAGTTCTTTTCTGATGCGGGAATACCATGTCCGAGGAGAAGAAATCCTTCGGATCACTTTCTTCGTTGTGTAAACTCAGACTTTGATCGGGTGAATGCAACTTTGCAAGGCTCTCAAAGGCTTCAGGTACCAACTTTAACTATGCATAGTCAAGAGGCTTCTAGTTACTTGCACCCTAAGTTTCTTTGACACATTGCAGGACAGGAAAACTATCTCCACCGCTCATGTACTCACAGCGGAGATTAAAGCAATGCTTGTTCATAAATACAAGTGCTCAGAGCACGCAACAGCTGCAAGAATACGAATTCAAGAAATCTTATCCATGGTATGAAAAATCTCATGATTTTAGATCTTTCAGAAACATGGGCTTTTTAATCCATTATGCTTTGTCATTGTTGCAAACTAACCATCATGCTTATAAATTTCATTCGCGAAAGTATAGTAGTTCTGCAATAACGAACAACGAGAAAGTAAGGGGTTTTGATTTGCAGGAAGGGCTTACGATCGAAGCACAAAGTGGAAGCCAAGCAAGTTGGTGGAAACAACTTACGACATTGACGAAAAGATCTTTCGTTAACATGTCTAGAGATGCTGGATACTACTGGTTGAGGATAGTAGTCTACCTAGTTGTTTCACTTTGTGTAGGCACTGTCTTTTTCAATGTGGGCACGAGCTACCAAGCAACGTATGCCCGTGGAGCGTGTGCAGGATTCATCTCCGGTTTTATGATTTTCATGTCCATTGGAGGCTTCCCCTCGTTCATCGAAGAAATGAAGGTATGAGTTACAACTCATGACAATTCTAGCCTGTATATTACTATTAAGTTGTGTATTATCTAAAACGTATGAGAGGAAAAATTGAAGCGAACTCGAAACAAGTGAAATTGTTGAGTAGGTAAAACCGGTTGAAAGTTATCAAAGTCTGTTTAATGATCATTCTTGTATTGAGTTGTGTTTTAATACTCTACCATAAATAGATCTTTCAAAGAGAGAGGCTTAACGGACATTATGGAGTTGGCGTATTTATGCTTTCAAACTTCATCTCGTCTATCCCATTCTTGACAGCGATGGCCTTTGTTACTACAATGGTAACATATAACATGGTGAAATTTCAATCGGGATTCTCCCATATCACGTACGCCTGCCTTGATCTTCTGTTCTCCATTGCTGTCGTAGAAAGTTGCATGATGGTTATTGCTACACTTGTTCCCAACTTCATGATGGGAATTATCGCTGGTTCTGGTTTCATCGTAAGAACAAACTCTAATGTTGAATGTTACACCAAAGACATGCATTTTTCTTACAAGTTTTTTCATGTAGGGAATTATGATGATGACCGCAGGATTCTTCCGACTCCCCCCTGATCTTCCCAAACTTTTTTGGCGGTATCCAGTTTCCTACGTCAACTCAATGTCATGGGCACTACAGGTCAGTAAGATCCCGCGGAGTGTAGAGTCTCAGGAAAACATTTAAGTAACTACAAGATTCCGTTGTTGTGATTAGCCATATCACAAAAAGATAAAAAAAATTTCAATAAACTTGCAGGGAGCATTGAAAAATGACATGATTGGAATGGAATTTGACGCATCATATGAAGGGGAAGCGAAAGTGTCTGGCGAATTCATCCTAACCACCATGCTTGGGATATCACTTGAACACTCTAAGTGGTGGGATCTAGCAGTTGTTGTGGTCATTCTCATCTTTTACAGAATACTATTCTTTAGCATACTGAAGTTTAAAGAAAGAGCTACGCCTATATTTCAGAGACTGTACGCCAAGCGAACACTAAGACAGCTCAACCAGAGGCCTTCTTTCAGGAAGGCGTCACCTTTTCCTTCAAAGAGACACCAACCTATCTGTTCGTTATCTTCTCAAGAGGGCCTTAATTCCCCACTTCATTAGATCAACCTATTAGTACTCAAACTAAATTTAATAAATTATTTATTGTTTATCCTAAGTTAGTGTGACGAATTGTTTGATTAGGATTAATATAAATTGGGTAGTTAGTGTTACTTATTATGGTTAAATGACATGCCGGTTCATAAATGGGTTGGCACCCTTACCTGCTGATCCTACACCTATATACACCCTTGTAATTCCACTTTTAGACTTGAATGAAATAATATATGCATGAACACATTATATCTATATTCATTGTCCTTTGCAAGTGTGTTTATAATCTGTGTATAAAGTGTGTGTTTGATCATTCTCTACCAACAATTGCAATCAAAGAACCGATCAAGGAAAGAAAAAGAAGAAGCAAAGGTTGTACTTAGAATTATCAAGTATCGATCAAGAAAACAAGGATTGGTCAAGGGTTGTTCATCGAATAAGAAGATTGAATGATTATTATAAGACAGAAGTAAATATTGAAGAAAAAAAGGATTAAGAAGTTCTTGTAATCATCAGGCAGTCAAGAAACCCAATTCACGAATTGATTATTGTTGTAGAAATCAATTCGCTACTTTATAGATTTATCAAGATAATTGACTCAAGAAAATATAAAAGAAGGTGGTATATTTGCTATGAAAGTATGATCAGAAGAGGTCAAAGCCAAATCATGGATTTAAGGAAATGATTAATATTGTATAATAAACTAGGTTATTTGAAAAATATTCTTAAATAATAGGAATACAACAATTTAGAAACTAGGTCAGAGGATCAAAGATCCTTAATAATAAAGTGGGATTCTGAGAAGTAGGTTTAATTGCCAACAACAAAGAAGTGAGATTGATTGTCATTAGCATCATTAGCGATGTAGGTTTGACTCTCAACAGAGATGCAGGTTTGATCAAAACCCAGATCAAAGAATCAGCCTTGTCTTCAAGGAATCTTGTACAAGTATAATCAGTAAGCCTATTTTTATTTGTAGGTTTGGAGACATAAATAACAAAGAATTAGATTAGTATTAATGGAAAGAAAAGTTTATTAGAATAGGAAAGAAAGAAGACGCATTCAATGGCTAAAGAGTCACCCAAGAACAAGAAAAAAAAATTATAATAGTAAAAGAAGGAACATCAATGACTTTCTAATGTTTGGTCCTTCACTCTACATAATACACAATCTAGGCTATGAAGATATAATCAATCTTTAACATTCATGGAATCTATTAAGCAGTCGAACCAACAACAAGAACTGAGGTGGATTAAAAGAAAAAAACAATATGGCAATTTCCGTGTGGTATCAAGCAATTCCAATAAACATTAGTCTACAAATTGCAAATCTTAATTGAGCCAGATATTTAGGATGCATCAAAGGTTTGACATGTTGGAGTTGATAAGAATAAAAAGGCATGCATTTAGACACTAAAGTCCGAATTTGAATCTCTAAAAATGGGTGTTAACGCATCACTTGTTGTCTATGTTGAGAAAATTAGTGAGATTGCATCAGAAGCAAGCAGTATCGAGCATACATGAGATGAAAAAATTGGTCAATAACTTTAAAATTCTGTACCAAAAAAGTTATAAAAATTATGGATGTAATTGAGCAATCTGTTGAGGTCATGGGAAGATAATAGGCTTTCAAAGAATACATTAAGAAGCAAACTGAGGAAGACATGTCTAGTAAACTGCTATTCATCAAAACAAAAGGAAAGTAGAAGGATCCACACCACGAATGTGAGCATTATAGTCGTGGAGATTTAAATCAAGAATGCTTTGGACGAGGTCAAGATAAAGGTCAGGTATCTGGAAAAGGTTGATGCAATGGTTGGGTATAATGGAAAAAATGTCACATAAGGTGTCACAAGTGTAACAAACGTAGACTTTACATTAATGAATGTCTGATAATGCAGAAAAAGAACGAGGTCAACTTGACCTATGAGGATGATGAACAAACATTATTATAAACACAAAATTGTGTCCAAAAGAAAGTAGAAGACCTTCTTAAACTAAATTTATTAAAGGAAGATTATTAGTAGTTAAACTAAACTTAATAGATTAATTATAGTATATCCAAAGTTAGTGAGACAAATTGTATGATCAAGATTAATATAAGTTGGGTAGTTAGACTTATTTATGCCGGTTAAATGACTCGTGGGTTCATAAATGGGTTGTATGACATCCATCACCAAATAAGTTAATTGATTTTAACTTTGACTTGTGTAGACTTTGACTTTGAAATTGACTTTGACCCTGATATTGATTTCAACCTAATAGTCGACTTCGTTTGGTACCGTTGACTTTGTCTTGACTTGTTCTTGATCTGTAACTTAGACTTATCATCATGTGTTATGCATAGGAATATGTACGACAGTATCTAAAGACGTTAACTAGACATTTAGACGGAATGATTGTTTGGTATAATCACCATTTACTCTTGACATGTTAGTTTAGTGCCATAGATTGGTTAAGTGGTTGTAAACCGTAGGACAATGAAGTTTCATGTCAAAAAAACAACGAAATCAAATTAAACATTGTACTTTGCGTAAGGTTCTAACTAAAAGACCAATTATCCTAATCTAAAGAACCTAAGCCTTTAACAATTTAAAATCTCATAAAAATTTCTAAAACACCAAAAAAATTTAAAAAAGAACACGAATGCAAAAGATGGTCTAAGAATGAAGAATAAACTACAAAGTGAGCCAAAGGCTCGAGGCCCTTCGGCTTGCCCCAATCTTGGCCAAACTCAGAAGGGTCCCTTTGTTCCTCATTTTCATTCTTCACTTCTTTCTTATTCTCTTTAATTCACAAACCCTAGCTTTCATCCCTTCATCATTGAACACCATCCCATCTTCTTTCCTTGATTTCCACAAGTTCCAAGCAATCAAGATTGATAATTGGTAAAGCCTTGATCATCTACACACTCTGCTAAGACTTTTACGCTTTCTTATCTTATATTAGCAAGTTTGTTGTGCATCTGGGTACTTGTTTTCTTATTTGTTTTTTGTGGTGGTTTCAATTGGTATTTTTTATTTGTTCGAGGCACCATTTTGAAAAGCCACATGTGTCAGCTAATTTGACAAACAATGATAAAGAAGGTGAGTCGCTCTAGTTCATAACGACTAACAACTTAACATTTTACATGTTATATTTAATCATCTTTTGCTACAAAGGTTAAAAAGCATTTAATAGTAATGCTACATATACAAAGTACGAATATGATTTCAGTTTTAATTGCATGTACAAGGTAGCTTTTGACTTTGTAGCAGAAACATTTTATCTTTCATTAATGATTCTTTAACAAAACATTTTGACTCATGGAAATGTTTAGTTGTATGTGTCATTAAATGACATAATTATAGGTGATACTTGAATTATGTGGAAGTGTTATTCACATTCTTTGGTTGAAAAATCTCAGTCTTGTTAACTCATGAAACAACTGAAGAGAATTTGATGTCATATGGAGTCTAAGAAAGAAATGTCAAAGTTATAAGAGGTTTTAGGGACAAATTGTTATTTAGTGGGTGTAGTGGTAACTACATGGGTCTTTAAACTATAGATTATTCTAGAATTTTAACATATTGATGGTGTCTAATAACTCGAAATATGATGATGATAACATGTAGTGGTAACATGATGAGTTAAATTTTTAGTGTTTTGACTTTGTAACGGAAACATTCAACTTTCATGATTGATATTTTGACTTTCATGTAAGTGTTTAGTTGACATGTGCCCACTTAATTACTTAATCATTGCGGACATTTGAATTATGTGGAATAGTCGACCGCAATCTTTGGTCGAAAAGGGAAACGACACAAAACAAAGACATAAGTCATGTTAACTCACAATATAATGAAAGAGAATTTGGTGCAATCTTGAGTTGGACAAAGAAAGTTATATGAGATCTTAGGGAAACACTTGTAAAGTAGTGGGTGTAGTTGTAAGTACATGGGTCTTTGAACCTATACATATTCTAGCAATGATTAAGTTTGATTTAATTATATAGCCTAATCAAGAATGTGTTTGCAAATTATTCAAGAGATTTGACTAAAATTGTTCAATAGTGGACTTCTATTAAAATTTTAAGTTATAAAGCGTATGTGATGATTAATACAACTTAAACTCTCTGCGTATTGACTTTGTAACGAAAGCATTTTAGCTTTCATGAATGATTTTTTAAGAAAACATTTTGACTTTCAAAGAAGTGTTTAGTTTATATGTTCCACTCGATGACTTAATAGTTGGTGATAATTGAATTACATGGAATCGTCAATTTCAATCTTTGGTCAAATAGGCAAATGACACTAAAACAAAGACATAAGTCTTGTTAGCTCACGATAGTACGATACAATGGTACATAATTTGATGCTATATGGAATCGTAGGAAGAAATGTTAAAGTTATATGAGATTTTGAGGTTAAAATTATAAAGTAATGGGTGTAATTATAACTTCATGGGTCTTTGAACATATAAATAAGTTTTATAAATTTAATACATTGTTGTTGTCCAATAGCTTGAAATAGATGATAATAACATGATTATTAAGTTTGATTTGATTAGATAGTCCAATCAAGAATGTGTTTTTGAGTTCGTGAGATTCAAATTTGGTTGAGAGTGGACTTCTATGAAATTTTGAGTTATAAACTTTATGTGATTTTTGTTACATCTAAAATACGAGCCGGGCTTGATGTTGAGTTGAAACGTGCCTAGCTATCCCGAGCTTGGATTTGAGCTGCAACAGCAAAGAATATCTACGTTAGAGGGCCCCGGGGGACTAGCCTCGAGGCACTCCAACACTCAAGTCAGTATTTTGCTCATAAGAATTCAATGTATAACATATTAAAGATCATAATATAAAACTATATAAACAAGTGTGAGAGACAAAAGATGGACTATGATAGAAGAGCTTCATAGGAATGAGTATACTCGCCATCATTGCTAGGGATGTTATCCACGCAGATAAGAAAAGGTTGATATTGTCATTGACAAGGAAGGATGCCAAGGTCTTTTTCATAGCACGCAAGGAAACCCTTCTTGTCAAGGAGATGATGGTGCTGGTAGAGAGAGGATTGTAAGAAAAGAATAGGTGAGATGCTAGTAAAGGGTTTATTCTACTACAAATGGGATGCCTTTGGATGAAGGGGAACCTTTTATTTATAAAGGAGTATGAAACCTTAGTGGACTTGGTTGTGTGGGCTTTGAGTCGGCCGATGTTGGGTGTCGAATCCAGCAAATAAAATATTATAATGTGAACCTACCGTCACACACACTAAGAATAGTATAAGCGGAAGTAGGGTTCGTGTATTCAGGGATACGTGTTAATTATTTTATACAAAAAACGTTTAAACACAGTTACTATAGGTTGTTATGGGTTAAGTAAGATGGGGGGTTTTAAGTAAAAACTAAAACTGAAAGTAAATTGTAAAAAGTTGAAAAAATCAAGTAGGCCGACACGGTCGTGTCAACACTGTACACGGCCGTGTTAAGGTTCTGCAAGATAAACGAAAATTGACATTTTTTGTATTTTTTTAATTCTAAAATGGAATTATTAAAAACTTTAATTAAATTGTGAAGTAAATTAATATATGAAAATTAATTCCAACACTAAGGTAATTTTTTGATTCGATTTTGCTTACGATCATTAACGATTATGGTGCAATGACTATTTTTAATTAATGATTTGTATCAATACTAGATATCACGCCGTTCGGATATCCACTCTATCTAATGTCTAACCAAACGCAGTTCGTTGATTATAGCCAACCCGCTACTCTAAGCTCACGCCGTTCGGATCTTAGCGTGCGGGTTGCATCGATAGAAGTATCAATTATAATTAAACACACACGTCGTTCGGTATGTTTAACTAAATTGCATGATTCTATAACGAGGATGAATTCATAGACAAACGCAAACCGTTAATTGTTACTTATATCAAAAGAATTAAAAGTTGATTAGGGTTTTAAAATTTAAAAAACTTTATTAGAAAAATTAATAAGTTGATCAGGTTATTAATAATCTAATATATACCGGAGTAGATCTGGGTTGAAGATCAAGAATCAAACAAACAAACCCATAAAACAAAAATATCTCGTAAACGTTTCACATAAGTTCAAACCAAATCAAATAAAATTAAACCTTAATGTTGAAACTATAAGTGCTCTAGCCGGACATGGAGACTAGGTTAATGTCAAAACAAAATAAGAAAACTTACAAAACAAAATCCAAATAATTAAATTGATTCCTCAATAATGAAAAATCATATAGAGTCCCCCTTGTTCTCTTCTTCGTTGCCCCTTAAATGCCCCACAAAATGGCACTCACGAATCTTCCTATTTTCCTCCTTTGGTCGACTCCTACAAAATAAAGTCTTCCTCCTTTCTTTTTTTCTCTACCTTCGTGGCCCTCTTAAAGGAAGGAGAAGATTCCTTTTTATTTTTCAAGAATATATATATATATATATATATATATATATATATATATATATATATATATAATATCTCATCCCTATTTTTTTCTTGAGTTAATTACGCAAACGGTCCTGTGGTTTATTAAAAATAATAGGTTTGGGTACTAAGGGTTTTTTGTAACAAGTATGGGTATTGTGTTTTCAATTTGTAACGAGTTAAGATATTAATACTTATAGATGTTAACTTTTTAGTTAAATAAGGGTATTTATGTGTCCTTTTACCTTAACTTTATATATACATATAGAAACTGTGTTTGTGTATACAGACATATAGATATATGAATGCATAGAGACACACATACACACACACTTATGTTTTGAAACTAATTTCACCACCACCATCCCCGCCGCCCCCACCGCCGCCCATCCCCGCCGCCCCCACCGCCGGCGACCATGCGACCAACCCCGCCGCCACCCCGCCTGCGACCATCCCCGCCGCCCCCACTGCTGGAGACCATCCCCGTCGCCCCCACCGCCCCCACCGTGGTGAGGAATTCGATCCACTAACCCCTAATTCTTCGCACATTTTGAATCCTTTGTAGAACGCGTAAATGTTGCCCAAATTTCCTCCCGGGATTATCACCCAATCAGGTACCTCCCAATCACTCTGTCCAGGCATACTAATTTCACCCCCACTACCGGTCACCATCGCTGGCCTCCACCCCAGGCCATCACCGCGCGGCCCCATTGTCGGTCCCCCCACCCTAATTGGGGATTCTTGATTTTTGGGTTTATAGGCAACACAAGTGGCTCAATCTGGAGGAAGTGGTAGTGGTGCGATGATGGTGATAATGTGATGATGTTGGTGGTGGTGATAGTAGGATGATGATGGTGTTATGGTTCTGTTGTTTCATTTTAAAGGTTTGAAGAAAATGGTGGCGGTGAGGACGATTTGATGAGGTGGGAGCCAACGATGGGAGCTGGTAGGGGTGGGAGCTTGCAATGGGAGCTGGCGGGGATGGTGGACGGTGGTGGAGGCCGGCGGTGGTGGTGGTAGCGGTGGAGGCCGGCGGTGGTGGTGTTGAAGAGTGTGTGTGTCTATGCATACATATATACACATATATATGTATATATATAATTACACAAATAGACCCTTATATGTATTAAATAACATAAACACTCCCTATAAAGTAAAAAGACAAAAATACCCTTAGATTTAATAGAACAGTTAACGTCTGTTAGCATTAATACCTAAACTCGTTACAAATTGAAAACACAATACCCCAAACTGTTACAAAAAACTCTTAATACCCAAACCTGTTATTTTCACTAAATCACAGGGACCATTCGCGTAATTAACTCTTTTTTCTTTTATCAAGATTTGTTTAAAATATGAATTAAACTAAATCTCTTAAGAGATAAATCTTCAAATTAAATATTATATTTATCTTTCCAAATCTTCCCAAATCACCCCTAGTCTTTAATACTCTTTCAAAGCTTCTAGTATTTTTGTTTTCAATCTGCACAACAATCTTCCACCTACAAAATAATAAAAATACATCCAAAGTAGACTATATTCCACCACAACAAATATTACACAAAATAAATGAAAATAGTTCTAATAAATGCCTGATATATAATAAAAACATATGCTAAAACAATAATAAATAATGTCTAAAAATATTATTAACAGCCGACTAAGTTATTCTTATTGGATCATGTAGTTGGCCCATTACGGGACATACATCATTAGTGATAATTAAAACAAGTTAAAGTCTTTGTCCTAGTCAGGATGGCCCTAGTCAAGTGCAAGCTTGATTCTAAGCATGGTTGTACCTAACTTGCTCCATGTTTCTCGCCCATAGCATTTCACACTTTTCTTCTAATTTTTATCCTTAGCCTAAGGTTTTCTTGACACTTAGTTGTGAAGGTGATTTTGACATGTGATCGAGTTGGTGGGGTTCACCTACCTTGTGGCCAAGTAAGGTTCATGATATTATGAGAATAACGAGTGCTAGCATGCTTGATTATGATAATGTTATTTCTTTGAACAGGTTAGAGAATGCAATGTTCTTGTTAGGGCATAATCTAGCTCTAGGCGACTATTTGTTGATTAGAGGATATCCAAAGGGGAGTGGGGAATCGCTTTCCGGGGTTGCAATGTCGTTAGTTGAGGCCAGTCTTCTAATTTTACAATTTATCATAAAAAGAGATGGTGGGTCGATACATTTCTTAGTACATGTGATCTCATCAAGTCCACCCGTTTGTAAGGTATAAGCACAAGTTTGGGTAGAGGTTGTTCGGAGTCTAATTATGCTTAACAACTTTATTGTAATAGTATCCTTCATAAAACCATAGTAATGAATGTTCGTAGTAGTAAATTATTAAACAAGTGACACACATATTGGATCTATCGGGGCTGTCCCTCGAGTTTTTCAACTATACCGAAGTAGAAAATGATTGAGCTTGGGTGGCTTTCCTATCGCTTCTCAACGAATCTTTGTTTTTCTTTCGCAAGATAGTTTTAAGCATTGGGCTTTAACAAGAATACATTGTACGGAGTTTGTTCTATCAAAATTAACATAACTATTTACGAACCGTGGCCCCCGGATATGGGAGATATCAGTCAGGATTAGTATTTGTTCTTCAAGCCTTTTACTAGGTTTCACCCTTAGCACTTATGATGGGGAGTATGTATTGGATATGGCCAACTTCATGTTTGCTAGAGCTATCAGGATTGAGGAACAATCAACCATAGCAATCTTAAGATTTCTATGGCCCTATTGGAGAAAACGGCTCCTTAGGGGGTTATTCAGATTTCTTGCAAAGCTCACGGCGTGAAAATGTATAATGCTTATTGCATTAAATCAGGCGGGGCTTCCTACGTGAGACCAAGAAAGGTTTTTTGATAAGGTTATGTAACGCATCCTAGGTGGGACCAGGCAAGGAGACTTATGTTTGCAGCTTTGGTAAGGCTTTGTGATCCTAAATAGGAATTTTAGCCAAGTAAGTTGACTTAATTTAAAGCTCTAACAAAACATGATAGCTTGACTTGGAAATCTAGCTAGACAAGTGCATTTGACTCAGAACTCTAGTGTAGTAAGTTGATTGTTTGTCATGTTCACTTGTCTTGAAACTTTGGCAAGATGATATGTCTCAACTTGGATTTGGCTGAACAAGTTAACTTGGGTTTCATCAGAAAATGTGGCCAGATAAGACAAGTTACACCTTGACCAGGCAAGTCAGTTTGAGCTTCACCAGGGAAGACGATCAGGAAAGGTAACTTGGACCCTGGTTTGACAAGTTGGTATGTCTTGGAGTTCTAGTAGGGTAGCTAAGTGACTGACTTAGAACTTTGGCTAAAAAGTGTAGCGCATTTTTACAAGAAATGATTTTTCTAACCATTTCTTGAAATATATATATATATATGTCTTCTTAGAAACTTTATTTGTACTTTTCAAATATATTGAAAAGAAATGACCATTAAAATGATAGTGCTTTACAAATAGCAGTAAGGATATGTCTCTTTCATGCATCTTTCATAAAAAGCGAATATTAATTTTAAAAATTTATAACTTGAAAGACTATACTTAATTTTCTCCGTATCAGGGGTTGTTTGTAAACCATTTGTCGGCCAAAAATAAGTAACATCTTGCTAGCGCATAGACAAGCAAAACAAGTTTGTAAACCATATGGTAGAGTAAGGTTTTCTTACCATATAACCAAAAAAAGACATGTAATATCTTCATAGGACATAGCCGAGCAAAGCAAGTAAAATTTTCCTTTGGCTCGGAAATGCAGGTAAGGATTCCCTATCCGCATAGCCTGAAAAGGCAGGTAAGAATGTTTATGGCGATGCAAGACATGTAAGGTTTTCATGTCGTATGGTTCATAGCCATGCAAGACAGGCTAGGTAAGGACGTTCATAGACATGCAAGATAGGCTATGTTCTCCTACCACACGATCATGTAATGTTTTCTTACCACATGGCTAGGTGAGAAAGGTTATCTTGCCATATGACCAAGTAAGGGTTTCATACCATATGATCTCACAAGTCATCCTAGTTAAGATTCTTGTATTGAGGTCAAGTAATATCTTCTTAGTTGAGGCTTGACTTATGTGAGGCAAGGAAAAATTTTCATATGGCAAGACAAGGTAAAGTTACCTAAGATAAGGTGAGGCGAGGTTAGCTTAGGTAATGTCAATATGGTTAGGAGTTTTATCCGTAGTCATAGTCCTTATGCTCTCACCCAACCCCTACTTAGGTATGATTGTGATCATATTATAATCATGGTTACACATGACTTTGCTTGTATCTTTATGCCTATACATATTTCATTAGCTCTTTTCTAGATTAGTTACTGCTCCTTTCTTGAGATGTATTTATACCATAATAAATAAATTTCATAGAATGAGGAAGAGTTAACTTCATAATCGTAACAAGCGAGGCTTGCCACTTATTACTCAACATATCAAGTAAGGTGTGTAAATTTCTTATCTAATAAATAGATATTAAGTCTTATGGCGAGTCATCAAGCCATATGTTAACAAGAGCTTGTGCTATAGTCCATTAAACTTAGACGATTTTGGTATTTGCATGCTATTTTACGTGAGTAGGTCAATGCGGGATCCCATAGAGCATATTGTATTAGGTGCTCACCTTTTAGATGAGTAGGTCAAGGCCAAATCTCATGAAGCATTGTTATGAGGTACTTCACAATTTACACGAGTAGGACAAGGCCAAATCTCATGGAGCATTATTATGAGCTGCTCATACTTTACATGAGTAGGTCAAGGCCGGATCTCATGGAGCATTATTATGAGGTGCTTACCCTTTACATGAGTGGGTCAAGGTCGGATCCCATGGAGCATTATTATGAGGTGCTCACCCTTTACATGAGTAGGTCAAGGCCGGATCTCATGGAGCATTATTATGAGGTGCTCACCTTTAAGTGATATGGTATGATAATACATGTGTTTTTGAATCAATCATTGATAACTACGTGGATCTACTTGTATGATATGTTCATGTCTTAATGTTTTGCTGAAGTCTTTGTATAATATGAGAACAAATACTAGTAATATGTTCATATAGGATATAGTTACGTATAAACATAGATCCCGATCAATAACATTTAGAGTTAGGGAGAATGATTTTGCCCCTAATCGAACCAGGCGGCTTGGCCTGAGGCTCTATCCTGGCAAGGCAACTTGTGTTCTTGCATCTAGCTTGACTAACCGCTTAACTTGGACCCTAACCTGAAGTGGTAACTTGGTTCTTGTCACATAAGGTTACATATTTTCTTTCTAGGCGATATGACCTGATCTCTAGGCAGATAAGGTGATTAGATTTTGGTTAAGTAACTTGACTTGTCTTAGTGTTTTGCTAAGACAAGGTGAAATGACTTGAACTTTTGTGCAATGTTCACTTATCTTGAAGTTTTGGCAGAACAAGGTGTTCTAACTTGGCCTTTGATTAAGCAAGTTGACTTGAGCTTTGTGTAGGACCGGTGAAGGTGTTCAATGCAATCAATTTCATAATGAGGAGAGACTTAAAACACTTAACAGATCAAATAGGGAACTGGAACCTTTAGATTGATACTAAGAAACACAAGCAAAACAAAATAAGGCAGAACCAAGAACAACAAGTAATGGTTTTCAAGGATAAAGTATATTGCTCTCAAGTTCTTTTTTACAAGTGTTACCAAGCATAGAAATAAAATACAAGGACCTGAGATACTTTATACTACATCCTACAGCTGGCCATACTTTGAAGGCCAGCTGGAAACACTAATCTCGACAACAAGATCAATGTAAAGTCAAAAGGCAGATTGTCTTTTGACTAGTGACTATAACATGCCATAGCTTACATCCTAATGTAAAACAAAAAGGATAAAAGTACATAAAGTAGAAAGTTACAGACTCAATACCATAATTTACAGCTTCCTAAAGCATGGATCTTTTCACCAACTTGTGTAAGTTGGTGAGTCTACAGAGTGGCAGCAGAAAGTTGGTGAGCTTTCTGAAAAAGTTGATCAGAGAAAGCATGTCTTCTCTGTCTTTGAAAGAAATCAGTCTTCTATCTTTGAGGCTTTGGAAGACTTTGTCTTCTAAGCTTTGGAAGACTTCATCTTTGGCTTCGGAAGATTTGGTCTTTGGCTTCGGAAGATTTTACACTTAGGGAAATTTCTTTGCAGTGTGTAAAACTTCCAAAGTAACTTCTACCATGCACAAAGTGCATCCATGCACAAAGCACCTTGACTGTTTTAGGTGCGTCAGCCTTTTTCATATTCTTTACAAACTCCCCCTAGGCTGATGCTACCAAAACAGAGAGGATGCTTAACAGTCTGCAATCCTCATGTCTGGATCAACAGTGTAAATCCAGGACATAGTTGGTCTTCCAGATGCAAGAGGCTCTTCTTGAAAAGGGTTGATTGAGTAGCCTCTTAGTGCACTAACTCAGGATGTTATTACTCATCCTGAGGTGTTGAGTAGGATGCCTTAGACTTCTTTTTCTTCTTTTTATCCCTTCTGATGGCCATCCTTTTCCTCACTCTATACTTCAACTGAGGAGTGTGGCCTGCAGCACCAGTTAGGCTTTCTATATTCTCCTCAGTTAGGTCCTTATCCCCCATTGGTTCAGAAGAAGGGGGTTCAGAACCCTGTTATAGGTCAGAAGATGAAGTTGGCTTGGGGGTAGCTTCAGGTTCAGGTTGTGTGGTCTCTTGTGGTTCAACCTTCACCTCAACTTCAGGTACAGCTAGACTTGGTGGAGAATGCAAGTCAACAAGCTGACCTTACTTAATCTTCTGCTTGATCCTTCTGATGTGCTCATCCATTGTGGGTAGAGACATAGGACCAAGTCTCCTTCCAGAGAACCCATACAGCTTCAAGAAGCTCACCATCTTCAGTCTGTCAGTAGACTTCTTTTCTTGTGCTCTGATGGTGGCTCTTGTATTAGCAACCTCCTCTCTCATCTTCCTCTTAACAACTTTTCTTTGAGTTTGAGCTTCTTCATCAAGCTGTTTGAGATACTTAAACTCAATATATTCATATGAGAGAGGGTTGAGAGCTACTGCCTGATAGAGACCTGTGGCACTCAGATAGGCTATCATCTTTTGTATTTCTTGCTCTTTGCCTATCTGAGTTTGTTCCTCTTCAACTACCACATACTCCTTCTTAGGACTTTCTTGAACTAGAGAAAGAATAGGAGCTTTCTGTTGTTTCTTTCTTCTTCTTTCTTTCTTAATTTTAAGGAGCAGTTCTACTGTCTCAGCCTCCATCCTCTCTTTATACAGCTCTCTATCTGCCAGTTCATCCAATTCTGACAAGGGGAGAGAGATGATTTCATTTATATTATAGTTCCTAAGTCCAAAATAGTTCAATCTGGCTGCTCTTAACTCATCATTCTGAGTATCAGGCCTATCAGCAGCCCTGATTGCAGCTTGCATGAAGCTTGGGACTTTTCCGATTTCTCTCCCCTGGCCTTCCTCTTCCTCTCTCTCTTCTCCTCCTCAATCTCCTTAGGAGTCATTTTTCTTTTCCCTTTGTCAATTGTTGGCCTGTATGACTCAGGGTGGAGAGAGCTTTGGCCTTCTGATGGTTGTGATGAGCTTGAGCTTTGGCCAGAGAGAGGTTGTGATACACCTTCACCTGCAGGTGTGTCATTGAGGGTACTGGGTGCTGAGGGTGAGCCTGTATCAAGGTTCACAGGTTCTACTACGAGGCCTTCAATTGAGTTTTCCCCTTCGAAGCTAATCTTAGGGTCTGCCTCAGTATCTAGTTGACCAACAGTTTTCCCTGCTAGCCTCTGACTATATAATTGAGCTCTTTGTCTGAATTCCTTCAGCACCCACTCTTGAATCACCTCAGCTAACCTGCGAGCCTGTCTATTTTGGCTTGGATTAATAAGGGGCAGGTTAACTAAGTTCATACCTTCATGGAAACTCAAGGTCTGAAAGTTGAAGAGCTCCTGCTGCCCCTGAGATCTTGATAGCACCAATGCCACTCTTGAGCTGTCATACCACCATCCCATTATTGGATTTTCAGTTGGGTAGGATGGGGCAAACATGGCCATTGGAATTCCTTCCTCAAACAGTTGTTGAATTTTGGCCTCCACATCAGTGTGAGCCTGAGGAAGTTGTTGAGTCTGGACAACTGCAAGTGAGGGTGGTGAGTCCTCATTGTCCATACTCATGACAGAACTCCTAGGTTCTGTGGTTGTAGAGACTTTCTCCCTCTTTTTGGTAGCATCACCCACTTGCATAGGTGAGCTGGAGGTCAAGTCCACTACTTCCGTAGGTTCTTGTGGTCCTGGTTGAGTTTGTCTTGATAGTCTCTCAACTAGCTTGCCCTTGAGATCGGTGATCTCAAGTTGCTGGTCATTGACCCTCTTTTGTAAGGTAGTCACTTGAGATTCCAAGTGACTGATCTTGGATACTAAATAGGTGCATAGTTTTTCAAGATTGTGCACCTTTAGTTTCAGACTCCCTTCATGTTTAGATGAAGAATCACGGGGGGATGAGAGAATTGGACTGATGTTCTCTTATTCATCACCAACATAGTCTTCTTGGCTGTTGGATTTCCTCTGCTTACTGACAGCTTCAGGTGAAGTGTCAATGGGCTGAGTTGCCATGGTTGAGGTCTTAATGATGTAATCACTAGCAATAGTGAGAGCCTCTTCCATATGGACCTCCTGAACTTGTTCAGGGAGATCCACCTTAGTATGAGGTGGATGATGTGGGCTGGACATGGAAGTGACAGGAGCACTCATCTCTCCTTGAGCAAGGGTGGAGAAAAGAGACTCATGGTACTCACTGAATCCCATATCCTCATCATCATAGAATTCAAGGTTGGGAATTGGTTGGTTGAGATCAAGAGGCTGGGGATGGTAACTGTCCCTGAAAGTTGTTCATTAGAGTTTTGTGACTCTAAGTGAATGCTTAAGGCTGTTTGGGTGATGAGCTCATCAGGCTGAGCATGAGGAACCTCAGCACTGATAATATGAGAGATGGGAGTGGTTTGCTTCTCAAGGGAAGTGAGAGCTCCAGTGTCCACTTACTCTTACATGGGTGATAATATAGGTTGTTGAGAGACAATAGTTTGAGCAGGGGTTCGTTTGTGTTTTCTTGAGTAGGTAATGGTTATTATAGGTTGAGATGGTGGTTGAGAGACAATAGGTGTGGGTTCAACACTAGCTGGTGTTGCTAGGTTGTCACCTTGAGCAATGAGCTCTAACATTTTGGGGACAAGGGCTGTTTCGACCCCAGAGAATCCCATAGTTGGTTTTCTCATGATTTTAAATATGCCGTGCTTCATCTGTCCCAAATTTAGAATTCTACTGTTCCCCTCAACTGTGAGCCCAGTTCATAGTTAAGAATATGCTGGACATATCTAGGGAACGTGTAGTATTCTAGGGAGTCCAAGTTAGAAAGCAGATTAAGGTAGACAAAGTGTGAATACTTGAACTTGACCCCCTGAACTAGTCCATGGACTATGAAGGAAAGATTATCAGGAATCTGGTCCCATTCTCCATGCTTGTTAGACAAGCTGTGTATGATAACATGGAGGAGGTACTTCCACTAGGAAGAGACTTTCCCTTTCTTGAAGGTTCTGATTGAGAAATCGCCCTCATAGCCCATCTACTCAAAAGATTGGTTAACAGCAGATTTGGGGAAGGACAAATCACCTTCTTCATCATCAAGCTGAAGATGAGTGTTGATGATGGCCGGAGTGATGAAGATTGTCCTCCCCTACACTGTGGCAGACAGTGCCTTCTCCCCATCCATGGTGACCTCTTGGTAGGTCCACAAGAAGTCTAGAAGATGATCCTCATAGAGAGCAGGATCAATGGTAAGGGAGGTGAAGTAGTTTGACAAAGAAAGGAAACGACAAACCTCTGAGAAAGCAAGTCCTTTCTCAGAGTTCAACAGAGCAACCTGATTGTGTTGCCCGTGAAGTTGCATGGAGAAATCGGGTTGATTTCTGCGATTTTGGTTGGCTATTTGATTAAGCTTCGTCGTGAAGGAAGATAAGAACAAGGGCGGTTTATAAGTGAATTTAGGTTACAAGGATGTTGCAGATGAAGAGAGAAATGTGAAAGAGGGGGAAACCGTTGGGTATTTATATGAAATTGATTTGAGACAAAGTTAATGCGAAAGGATAAACTTTGAAATCCGAATGTCGGTCCCACCTCTGAAAAAGCGCCCAAAAGTAGTTTTCTTGAAAGTCGAAAATTTTCCAAAGGTAATTTGGCTTCGGAAGTTTTGATAAAAGCTTCCGAAGCCAATTTGGCTTCAGAAGATATTTCTAAGAATTTTGAAAATTTTGCTTCGGAAGAAAAATACTTAGAGTATTTCTCACTTTATAGAGATAAGTACTTTCGGAAAAAAGTTGTTATTTAATAGTATATGAGTACTTGTGAGTAAATTTGGCTTCGGAAGATATGTAGAAGATTTCTTCCGAAGGCAAATTGTCATAAGCAATTATTTGATATTAAAGACATAATTTGCTTCCGAAGGTAACTTAGTTTCTTCCGAAGCAATTATTTGATATTAAAGACATATTAAAGATATTTTCTAAAAGACTCTTCTTTCAAGATATTTAGGGGCTTATGAAGGTTATAAAATAGACAACTGGGGACACACAGATTTTAGAAATAATATTGAATTTAAGTTTAAGAAAAAGCTACTCAAAGTTAATCATCCCAATAGCTGATATGAGATACTTAAATCTCTGTTCATCAAAAGCTTTGGTGAACAGATCAGTATATTATTCATTTGTGTGAACTTTGACTAGTTTGATTAACCCTTTTTCAAAATTATTTCTAATTAAATGATACCTGATGTTGATGTGTTTGGTCCTTGAGTGCTGCACAGGATTCTCTGTAATAAAGATAGCACTATTGTTGTCTATGTGGATGGGAGTCACTTTAAAGTTGAATCCATAGTCTAGCATCTGATTCTGAATCCAAAGTACTTGAGCACAACAGCTAGCAGCAGCAATGTATTCAGCTTCAGTAGTTGATGCAGATACACAGGATTGTTTCTTGCATTGCCATGAGACTATCCTTCCACCAAGAAATTGACATCCCCCTGATGTAGATTTTGCAGTCATGTTGCTGCCACCATAGTCACTATCTGTATAGGCATACATATTGAAGTCAGAATTCTTTGGATACCAAAGGCCTAGTGATGGAGCACCTTTGAGATATCTTAGAATTCTCTTGACAGTAACCAAGTGTGATATCCTAGGGTTGGCTTGATATCTGGCACAAATACATGTGGCAAACATGATATCAGGCCTACTGGCTGTGAGGTACATAAGAGACCCAATCATAGCCCTTTAAAAGTGTTCATCCACACACTCCCCCTTAAGGTCCGGTCCAAGGGAGTGATTTCTTGCTATGGGTGTCTTTGCAACCTTACATTTAGTCATGCTGAATCTAGTAAGTATGTCTTGTATATATTTTGACTAACTTATGAAGATGCCACTGTCAACTTGCTTCACTTGAATTCCTAGAAAGAAATTGAGTTCCCCTATGACACTCATTTTAAATCTATTCTTCATCGGCTTCTCAAAGTCTTTACAGAGCTTTGGATTAGTTGACCCAAAGATAATGTCATCTACATATACTTGAACCAGCATTAAGTCATTCCCTGTTCCTTTGATGAAGAGAGTTCCATCTATAGTACCCTTTTGTAACCATGTTGATAGAGATACTGAGATAAGTCTCATACCACTTCCTTGGAGCTTGGTGCAGCCTATAAAGAGCTTTATCAAGCTTGCAGACATAATCAGGATGGTCTGGATCTACAAAGCCACGTGGTTGTTTGACATACACCTCTTCATCAATCACCCCATATAAGAAAGGACACTTGACATCAAGTTTGGTAGACCTTGAAATTCTTGGATGTAGCAAAAGCTAGAAATATCCTAACAGCTTCAAGTCTTGCTACAGGAGTAAAGACATCAGTGTAGTCAATCCCTTCCTCTTGAGTATACCCTTGAATAACTAGTCTTGCCTTGTTTTTGATGAGAAGTTCTCTATCATCTTTCTTGTTTCTAAACACCCACTTGGTTCCTATGGTAGTCTTCCCAGAAGGAAGAGGACATAGGTTCCAAACCTTTTGCCTTTTGAATTGAAGCAGCTCCTCCTGCATAGCTTCAACCCACCTTCAATCCTTTAGAGCCTGCTTAACTTTATTTTGCTTTACTTGGGATAGGAAACAAAAGTAGAGACAAACATTTTTATCATGGGTTTCTCCTCTTGTTCTTATCCCCTTGTCAACTTCTCCAGTGATGTTTATGGTGGGGTGAGACTTGTAGATCCTGAGTTGAGAAATCACAGCAAGTTGATTGGAGAGATCTAAATTTAAAAAATTTTGATCAGGCAGAGTAGATTCTCCCATCACATCAACACACTTATCAAGAGAGACTTGATCCAATGAGTGTGTGACATCATTGATGTTGTCTTCCATGGAGTGATTGTCAGCATCAAGAAATTCTTGATCACTGTCACCACTACCACTTCCTTCTACATTTGAAGCTCATTCCCTTAGGTTTTATGCCTTTGAGCTGGAATTTGATGGCACTTCAGATGTATTAGCTGGATTTGTCATGGTTGTGCTGATAGGAGCTCCATCTGCAGAATTTGTTACCACTGCAGCTGAAGTAGATTGATTTGAAGGTCTTCTCAGCTCAAATATTAGGTCAGGATCTTCTGTTGATAGGTTACCTGTAGATTATGAAACATTCTTACAAGGAAACCCTTCTTGTTAAGGAGATGATGATGATGGCAGAGAGAGGATTGTAAGAAAACGCTAAGTGAGATGCTAGTAGAGGGTTTATTCTACTACAAATGGAATTCCTTTGGATGAAGGGGAACCCTTTATTTATAAAGGAGTATGAAACCTTAGTGGACTTGTTGTGTGGGCTTTGAGTCGGCCCATTAAGTTATTCTTATTGGATCATATGGTTGGCCCATTACGGGACATACATCATCAGTGATTATTAAAACAAGTTAAAAAGTCTTTGTCTTTTGACTTTTTAACTTAAACATTTTAGCTTTCATGAGTGTTTTTTTAAACAAAACATTTTGACTTTTATAAAAATTTTTAATTAAAAAGTGTCACTTGATGACTTAACATTGTTGGTGAGAATTAACTTATGTGGAAGAGTCAATCATAATTTTTGGTGTAAAATGCAAACAACACAAAAATATATACATGAGTCATGCTAACTCAAGATACAATGGAAGATAGTTAATGTCAAAGTTATATGAGATTCAAGAGACAAAATTGTGAAGTAGAGGGTGTGGTTGTAATCACATAGGTCTTTGAACCTATGCATAACTTCTAGAATTTTAACAAATTGATGTTTGTCTAATAGCTTGAAATATGATGATTATAACATTATTTAGTTTGATTTGATTATATAGCCTAATCAAGAACGTGTTTGTGTGTCATTCGTGCGATTTGACCAAAATTTAATGAGAGTGGACATCTATAAAATTTAAATTTATAAACTTTACGTAATTTTAAACGAGTTAACATCTCTATCTTTTGAATGAAAATTTGAGCCATAATTTTTAATATTGTTGAAGACTAACATTGACTTGAGATGATAATTTAGTGATTTGATCGACCAAATCGGCTAAGACCAATGATGAACGGTCACTTATACTTCTTGTTATCTAGGTTGGAGGTGGTTAGACATATTTTGGTTATTTTGTGGAAGGACTTAAATTGATTAACTCAAATCCATACTTGTGTTTTAATCTTGACCACTTGACTACACATGGTTGATTTTTGTTAGTTGGCAAGAAATGGTCATGAGATAAGTGTAAATAGTCATATTAGCATGTGGCAACACTGGTGGAATTATGGAAATTTAGTTGACTATATATTATTCCATCAACGTTAGAAAAACACTAACTGGATCAGAAACCTAACATACTAAAGTGAGCGATAGAATTATTAACTTAAAGTACATACCTAAAAATATCCTTTTAATTTGCATCTAATTTCTATGTGGTGGTTTATCGAACAACTACGTATTATAGAAATCACATGTTAGAATTGCACCATCTGAAATACTATGCTTAAAAGCTAAGTTTATAGTTAAAAGTAGTTAAATCTCGACACTATAAGTTACTTTCATTGACAATAAAGGCAGATGCAAAGGAAGGATTTGATAAATAATTCTCAAATTGAAAGGTTTGATTTGTATAAAATTTCTAAAATGGTGCAAATGGAGAATTTATTTAATAAAATGGTGTAATTGAAAAAACATTTACCAAAATAATGTAGTTTTAAGAATTCTTGTTTCTCACTTTTATTCTCATTGGGTACTTTACAATAGAATTTTTCAAAAATTTCTTAAATGGGATGACATCTTTATTTATTAGAAGTGTTTACTTTTTTTTGTTTTTTGTAATAATTTTTAATTTCTTTGAAAATATTTCACAATAATCAATTTTTTTTAAATGTTTAACCATTGCATCAGAATTGAAATATTTTTGTATCCTTGTAACTTTTTAAAACAAAAATGTATGTATATTTATTTAAAAGTGTTAACTAGATATGTTCTTTATTTCTTAAGCTGGTTCTGAAAATGTATTTTAAAATGTTTAATCATGATATTTATAAATGATTTTAAAAAAATGTAATTTTCCTTTTAAAAAAGCTCTTATTACAAGAAAATTGTTGAAAACTTTTCACTGCAAAAATTAATATGACAAGAACTGATGCTTTTCAGTGCAAAAATTAATATTTAAACAATAAAAGAAAAAAAGAAAACCATATGCGTGTAGTCCAATTCTTCCTATCAAACAAAATGCTTACATAAATTTGAAATTTTCTTGATGAATTCATATGAAATTTAACAATACAATTTCTTTTTCATAAACTAATTAATAGGAAAGCATTTAAATCCTTAAAAGCTAAACAAATAATATTTCATAAATTAATTTTATGGGGTTTGGTTTCGTGATTCAAAATTGAGAGTAAATAACTAAATAAGGATTTATTAGAACTTAAAATTCCGCTAAAAATGATTTTAATTATTTTTAGTTAGCTTTGATTAAAAACATGTATAAAAAAATCTTTTTTTGACTAGCTAATGGGAATAGAAGTGATAAGCAAAATTTTTTTCAAAACCACACTATTTGGATAAACTAAGAAATACTGTCCGCGCATTGCGTTGGAGATTTAAGTGTTTGTCTACCAATGTTGTTACATTTAAAATGAAACCATAGTAAAAATGTCTTTATAAATAACATACATTAAAAGATATAGCATACATTAAAATATATAAATACGAATGTAAGGGACCATCATGTAAAATACTAAACTTTTGTGTTAAAACAAAAAAGCACAAAAGTTGCATGTATCTAAGCTTCTCCTTTTATATAGATATATAATAATTTTTCAACTACGTTATTTTAGTAAATAAATTTACTAACTACACTATTTATTTAAAAAAATAATAAAAAACTCAATGGTCCATTTGATTTGATAGTTTAAGCATCTGCTATATTATAATTTGTTTGTAAAATATAAAAATCAATGGACTCATCCTAGGCCCGTCGATTTTATCCGTAACCGATTAACCCGCCTGAACCGACCTCACCCGTACCCGAAGAAACCCGACCCCGTACAACCCGTTACCCGAAGAACCCGAAAACCGATTAAACCGATTCTTATTCGGGTCGGGTTTCGGATAGACTTTCAAACCTCAAAAACCCGAATAACCCGAATTGATTAACCCGAAATCCGAATAACCCGATCAACCCATTTTATAATTAAGTAAATTGTATGTATACATTTGTTTAGATTGTCCAAATTGATCAAATTGTTAGTATACAAATATATATTTAAACACATTTCATAACTTATAGAAGTAAACTAATTTAAGTCCACTAATTTTATAAAATTTCAAATGCAAACTCACTACAATAAACTAAATTAAGTCTATTGTTTAATACCCGAAACCCGACCCGAACAACCCGTTACCCGAACAACCCGTAACCGATTAAACCGATTGTTATTCGGGTTGGGTTTCGGGTAGACTTTCAACATTAAAATACCCGAACAAACCGAACCAATTAACCCGAAAACCGATTAACTAACCTGATCAACACCCCTAACTCATCCTGCCAATATATTCTGCATTATTATTAGCATTATTTTATTATTAATTATTATAAGGCCAGGCAGGAGATCCAAAATAACTCCGAATTCTACAGTCGATCTTCCGTCGACGATGGTAAACTTTCTTCTATTCGTGATCTATTTCTATTCAATTCAAATTCATCATCATCATAATATCATCATCCTTATCATCATCATCATCATCATCTTCATCATCTTCTTCTTCATCTTGTTGTTGTTAATCAATTCTATAAAAATTACAGGTGTGCGTAGCTTGTTTGTTGCCCCTCTTCCTAGTCCCGATCGTAAACCTATTGCCGCTACTGTTCGACATCATCATGGTATCCATGAATCGAATATCTAAACCTATATTTGATTGATATATGAATTTTAATCGAATTTTTGTTATTGTGTTCAGGCACGAGTATACGGGGTTTTGGGGTGGGAGTACCGGAAACCAGACCGCACCCCCGCAGCATGTCCATATAAGCCACCTCTTGCTAACAACACCACTGAAAATGTAAGAAGGCAGTAGTACTAATCTCTCTATTATACTTGTTTGTGTTATTGTGCCCTAAGTGGATTAGGTTATGTCGTGAACCATCTCTAGTCAGAGTCAGTATTAAGAATTATGGGATTTTGATTCTTGTTATGTTCATACTAGGTTAAGATAGATTTTAGTTACCGATTTAGAGATGCAATTTTAGTCATCTTCAACACATAGGTAAGTTTGCTTTCTTCTCACATCAGCTGGATGGTGTAAGCGGTGCATAATCTTGTGATGTGAAGAAGAATTGGTGGGATTGTAGGTAATAGGAGGGAAGTTGATGACTTTATAGTAGCCTAGTGGAGGAGAAGGATTTGAATATCCTTTGAGGAAGCATACCATAAGTAGAAGACTAGTTTTGAGTCTATGGGTGGGTGCAGGGATGATTTATTTGGATAGGAGTGGCAGATAAAATAATTACTTTGATGATTGGGAAGTGGATTAAGGAAACACGCATTGAGTTATTATAAACATAAACCTATTGATCCTACATATGCCAAGACATCTCATCTTCTAAACACTTCTTCTTTATTTCTTCCAAAGAACTAACGTACACATCATGTAGTCCCTACATTATGATGAAACATAGTTGGGTATGTGGATCTGCGCAATAAACCTTTATTTTAACGGTTTGAGTTGAGGTCAGTCAATTTGGTATAGCACGTCACCTCTATTGCTACATTTCAGTTGGTAGAGGGTAATGCTAGTTTCATTGTTCTACGTTCATGAAAAATTTGTTTCTTTTATGTCAACCTTTGCAAGCAATGCAAGTTATTTATATGTGGGTTGCCATGTGGTTTAACAAACATTGGCTCATTAATTGTAAGCTACAAGAACTATGGAAGTGCATTGCTTGTGTGTGTAGCTATACTTGCATCACTCTGTGTTGTTAAAAGCGCTTGAGGCGCTTGCCTAGGCGCTAATTCAAGGCGCAACATGCATAACCCTTCTTGATGGCCAAGGCTACACCTACTAATTTTTTGTCAAAATTGATAAGAGGCAGTGGGATATTTTAGGCACTAAGAAACAAGTCACCGAATTTATCCCAATGTGGCCGTCACTTATTTTATTTTATTTCTTTTGATTTGTTGTGATTTCATTCTTTTTTTTTTAATAGTTTTTACTGCTGTGTAATGGTCCTTTAATAAAAGTCAGAATACCTATTTACTCCAATATAACCACATAATGATAATCCAAAACACATAAACGACATTCAAAATTACTGGTGATTTACCCTTGTTCGTATTACAAGACTGATGGCTCAAGAACCAAGTTGATTTTTTTGATTTATGTCTCTACGCTTTAGTGCTATTGAAATTTGGGTACTTAAGTTCTGGTAGCTTTCGACCTTTTGGTATTGCTATTAAATATTTGGCAAAATTTTAAACTTTTGGTACTAGCTAGATGATCTTAAATGCTACTTATAATAGCTTCTTTATTATATATGTGGAATAGTACTAATTTTCAATGCATAACATATTTTCCTATTTTTTCTCTACGTGAATTTTTTTTTAATCTTAGGCGAGCACATTTTTTGCACCCAGGCCCCGAGCAAGGTCTATGCGCCTTAACTGTGCCTAGTGGCTTTGACGACATAAGCATTACTAGTAATTATGATGCCACAACACTCTATCAAAAGCCAAGCTTGGGTGAGCATGTATGTGCTTGTAACAACCCACCCAGAATTGGGATGACACCCCACGTGAAAATTACATACAAATGTATGCTAATAATAAATACCACAAACTAATTGATATTCAAAATGTGACAACATTTCTAATTCCAACATGAACAAAACAATAAATATAAGTATCTTGATTGTTGTGAGTGCGTCTAGAATGTGTACTTGTTATTTGAAACATAAACCTAAATATGTTTTGTAAAGAAAGAAAGAAGGAAATATGACTAAGCCAAACGCTTTGTGAATAAATACAACAAAAGGCATACAGAAGGAAATGCGACTAAGCCAATTGCGTAGTGAATAATAACAACAAAAGGTATACAAAACTACTAATTGAAATCATATACCCAGTCATGTACCCACATACCAAGTTATCCACAATCTATGTTCACAACAATTTAAAATAATATTTCTGATTACAAGTCAAATCCTTCTTTCGTGATACATTTAAACAATGATTTATGGCTTGTACATCTAAATGTTACCAAGATTTATTACTGATTAATGACTGAATGACAGTATGCTAGAGTATCAAGCATATTAAAGTTTTAAGAAGTACATGCTAAGCTTAGAAAATATCATATATAATCATACCATAACAAATCCATATTCGACACACTCATGCACACCGTAGTGTATGGTTTAGAACATCAGCGTGCATGGTTTCACGTCATCCATGCCATAATAACGTGCCTACTTCAACCACATAGGTGATTATGCCTATAAGTCAACTCAGAATATATAGTAAAGCCATACAAAGATGAGTGCAAAAATATGTTGATTCTCTATATCTCTCACACTTAATATGTGCGTAATGAGAGTAAAAATGATCATTCAAAGATGATATAAGTTGCAAGGAATAATAAGTACAAGGAAACTAATTTTTATTGCACGAATACCAAAGCTAATGGTTCAAATTCAGAGTATACAAGGAAACACTATGATATTATATATTAACAGTTAATACGATGGCACAAATCAAAATGCATGGGCAAATAAACTTACAATCAAGTTAGATAAAATGCTTAAGAATTTTAAAAAGGCATATAAAGATAGTAAAGATTCAACATGCCAAAGTCAAATGTGGATATATGTACTATTAACACTTATTAGAAATATACTATTTGTACTACAATTCTCCCACAGTAAAAAAAGATAATATATATGTACTTGTAAGATATCCATTGAAATTAACTTATGTAACACCTTCTATCATGTAGTGATCATGGTTTGATATTCGATGTCATGTTTTGGCCATCTTATAGATGCCTTGTCATACAACTAATAACATCCCCGACCCTAATGTGAGATTCTTGAAGATGACATAAATTGACAGACAACATTATGTATCATAGGTGCATCACGAGTCTAGCTTTAATCAAACATGCATTATATAATAAATCCAAGTAATACTTTCTCGAGATAGATATATTCCATTTTGAGTGAGGGACCATTGAATTCCTAAACAATATTTTAGTGGGACTTTAAGGTGTACCCAAATCTTGGTACATACACCCACACTCGTTCCTACGAGTACAACTAATGCATCATTGTGGCGGTGACACACCCTAATAACTATAGCTTAATACATACCTTAAGTTAATAGGCAAATGTGCGCACTAGAAATAAAGTGAGCATCAAAGTGGTCGGTCTTACTTCTTAGTACAAACTACTTAATTAACTATAGATGAGCTCTAAAAGCACCATGCTAGGCATGTTGCTATACTACTAATTACCATCACCTAATGGCATTTGTGAACACTATAAAAACCGAGGTTCTTTTAATATAGGAAATAGTGGTGAACAAAAACCGGTTCTTTTTTACTAGAACCGGCTAAACCGTTGGACCGAACCGTTAGAACCGTTTGTACTAATATAGGGTCGGTTTCCGGTTCCTACAATATGCTTATACGGTTCCTGGTTCGGTTCCAGTTCCTAGTTCGGTTCCAGTTCCAAACCCAGGTATGTACATAAAACCTTATAGCCAATTAGAACTTTGAATTCTAATAAAATACTAATATATTTTTGGACCAAGATTTAAAAATTGTTAATCTAAAAAGCATTTGATAATATCTTCTACTTACACTTCAATACAACATTGACTTCCAAACCTTCACAAATCGAAGAAACAATCCCGACAAAAAAAAGTTGAAGAATAGTGTTCATTGATGGAACAACCATGAGATCATAGTGCTAGCAGGGAAATTTTATGGTTTGTGTATCTAAATTGTTGTTTAATTTGAATTGTGATTTGTTTTTTCTAATACATAAAGTTGTTATTTTTGGTTTTTCAACAAAATCGGTTCCTTATCGGTTCTTTAACAAAATGGAACTGGCTTACCCGGTTAAGAACCGAACCAATTAAGTAACCATAAGGTACGGTTCCGGTCTTTAGATTTAGGCTATGCGGTTCCCGGTTTCAGGTTCCAACTGGTTTCGGTTCGGTTCTAGCCGGTTCGAACCGGTTGCACACCCTTAATTGGAAATGTATGCTTATTCTAGTTTCTGTAGATACGCTTAATTGATTTGGTATCAAGTCCACCCTTCTCACTTGAAAGGTAGGAGCATGTGGGGCATCCCTTAGAACTGTTTCTTTTTCGCACTCGTATGATAGTCTCAAAGAAAGCTCCTAATTTCTAATTTTAGCTTTTCACTCCATGGTAACATACCATAAAATCGAAAACACAGCTAATAAAACATGTCTTTAGTCGATGATGTAAACGCTAAGTGATCATATGCACTGCTTTGTAGACCCAATTCGGACTCCACAACATTGAACCTCCCAAACCAAGAAGGATTGTTTTAAGCCATATAAGGACTTCCATATTTTGCACTTTCCACGACTAATTTGAGCGACAAATTCAGGTGGTTTCTTCTTGTAAATCTTTTTGCATAGATCCCATGCAGACATGCATTACCATACATTCAGTTTATGCAGTTTTGAACTCTAAGTAGCAATCCAAGGTTGTTAAACGTGAAAGTTCACTAAGGCCACCAACCCTGTAAGAATACAACCATTTATCTTTTACTCTAGTGCATATTTAATTCAAACCATAAGGTACATTTGTTGTGGGCCTTAATTGTTAGCCTACTTATCTTCTACACAAGGACATTCTAGTCATTTGCACAATGAAGTGAAATTTTTAATCGCCATTCAAGATGGATAGTTAACTTCATCGGCAATCACTTTGAAACCAATATATACCTTGTTGGCGAGAGATAGCCTAGGGTGATAGCATTATGATAAAGACTGGGCCCTTTCTTTTGCAAAGTCGGAAGTTTAAACGTACTTAATGTGGCTCATCAATAGAGAGGGAAAGAGTGGCAAGAGAGCATGAACAATCTGCTGCTATTGTCTATAGATGTTTCTCTTTTCGAAAGAAATCACCTCCCCTAGGCCCTAGGTATCATTTCTATACTTCATACTCACCTTATAGCATTCTCTATCTATTTCTACCACTTGAATGTGAAGGTCTCCATTTTGCCACCTATTATCCATCTAAATAATGTCAAGGCTCTCCTTAACCATCTACATATCTCAAATTGACAACTGTTACCAGGTTCACAGCAACCAACAGCTTCATGTAGAGCTGGCCATTTTAATTCATTTGCTTATGAATAATCATTCTATTTGATTTCTTATTAATCTCAAAGAGGTCTTGTCAAATTAGAAAAATGTAAATTACCCAAGTAATTACGTTACACACTGTGATATAACATTTGACCCGATTTAAAAACATCACCCATGTGTCCTTCGGTAGGCTTCATGTGTGTAGTGAATAGGGTTTTCATTCAAATAATTCAGTCTTCTCGAACCTACTCTTTGCCAACACTATAGATCGCTACATATTCATTCATAAATCGCGGCATACGAAGATCACTTCACTACACACGTGACTGATGGGGCACAAACTGATGGGATTGGAAGGGGCAAGGTATTGAATTTACATTAGTATATATATTGATAAATCCACTTCACTACACATGCGAAGATGAGCCACCCGAATTGGGGAGAAATTCAGTGATTTTTTTAAAACCAGCTCAAAATTGGGTGAGTAGTTTTTTCTAAAAATTGTAGCTAAAAGTTATGTTGACAGTTGCCCGGATGATTTTTCGGTCCATACATCCTTTTATATTGCTTTATCTAAATATTTAGATTGCTATTATAATAATGTTTTGGTGAT
This sequence comes from Flaveria robusta, assembly GCA_025506415.1. Taxonomy (NCBI): domain Eukaryota; kingdom Viridiplantae; phylum Streptophyta; class Magnoliopsida; order Asterales; family Asteraceae; genus Flaveria; species Flaveria robusta. The sequence goes on from CM046473.1 coordinate 7,737,800, forward strand.
CATATAATGAATTGTTCATATGGAAACAAATTCAAAATGGACAAATTACTGTTCTCAGGTTAGCTAATCTACCTGTTTTATTATCTCACTTGAACTTGGTTGTACAGTTAATTGCCAACTCCAGTTCTGGGCATTTAAACTACTTTCTTTCATCAATTGGGTACTCTAGGTATCTTGTTGGTCTTCATGAATGCTGGAACAAAACGTAGGAATTAATAGCCTATTAGAGGCAACGTTTATAATGGTTTAACTAGTGGCTAGATGGGTAAGTTGGTTTGGGTTGAAACTGTTAGTTTCTTATGTGTGAGGTTGGGCTATCCATTGAAAAAACTTTTTATGAATAGCTAATGACTTGATTGCAGTTACAAAAAAGATGCTGGAATAATAAATTACATCTTTAATCAAAATAACTTAGGATGTTGTATGCATTAAAAAGTAGATCGAGAGACCTTCAGCCTGGTTCGTTTTAACCTTGGGTTTTTTATTTGACTCTCTTAGCTCGTCTGAGGAAAAATACACAACCCATTTATATGTAAACGGGTTGAACGATAAGATACATCTCTATTTGCTTCTCTGTATCCCCATAATTTTCTATAGGTTTCACCAAGTATCCTAATCTGGTAATATTATCAAGCATTGACACATAATCTTCATTTTTTCTCAATTGGATAATATTGATTGTATGCTAACAGGTTGCAGGAGAGCACAACGCTGTTGGTTCTGATCCGACAGATAAAGAATTACCAGCCAAACATGATTGAAGTTAAATTCTGTGTGCTTCATTGGTATATCAACCTAATGTGGTTTGGCGTGGGTGTTGACAATCTGTGATTGCTTGTATGGTGTGGAATTTCATACTTTTCTACTAACCTAAACAAATGTAATGTCCAATGATTCCTCTGAAAGTCGGTAAAAGTGGAGTGATTTATTAATGAAGGGTTGTGACTATATGGTTTTTTTTTCCTTTTTTTTTTGTTTATATAATAATATCAGTCTTGCTTTTTGTTTTTTTTAATGAACCAATAATTGTACTTTTTGTTTATACAATTATATCAATATTTGCTTTAATTTAAAAATTTCAACATCAAAATCCATTATAAAAATAGTAACTTAAGGGTTTATTTTATATGTAGGATCAAATCATGTTTCCCATAACTCTAGTTTATAAATAGACATACAAAAATAACATAATTAAAATAAAAAAATACTAAAATACAAAATACAACATCTAAGCATCGTGATTAGTAGGTGTTGCGCATCGAAAATAATACAATTTGGCAGCCAACGTTAATATTTATTAGCTGTTTTTTGAAAATCCATCGGTATATGTAGTTCTTTGCTCATAACCGCATGTTCCATTACCATACAAGCGTGCACCCTAGAATTATGATGTATAAAACGAGGTTACACAACAAATAATTTCCTATCGAGTCAATGTTTAATAGTTTATCTTTCCTCCCTGACTTCCTCCGGTACCCAATGTTTACCAATAACGCATAAAAATACACAAAGAATTTTGTTAACACCGGAAAAGCCAAGCCCCGGTATTCTTTACTGCTAAAATCTTTATAGCAACACTGAGTTAACCACATAGTGTTAAGATCAAGTCTGATAACTAACCATTCAGTTGAAGTGAATAACAAAGACAGATAAACATAATCAACCTCCCAAAGTGAAGGGAAATTCTTGTTTATTTCACTTGCAATTTTGTTTGCAAATGTATATATTGGTTGTAGTAAAAGATAATTGTAAAGCTGTAGTATTAATATAGTCCAACGCGTATTTAAAGAGATATGAAGTACTTGTTTACGTCTCCACAACATTAATCTTCCAATCCACCATTCGATATGCTGGAAGAAATATATAAATAAATTATTTTATAGGAAAAAATGATTATAAAAAATATAAAAATATTAAATCTTATCGTTGGCGATAAAGATCCGTAATTACGACACCCTAAAAGACTACCCCAGAATTGTTTATCAAAAACAACATTCTCAAATAAAGTCAAATAGGAGGCCTCTATATCTTCGTGTTCATAAAGCTGACTAGTTTTTTGACTCTTCCCATGGAGACGCCCATCTAGGTTTTTTGGGACGGTTATGCTCTCTGTTATCTGGTTGTTTTTCTAGGACAGAGCAAGATGAAGCTCCAGTATCTTTTGGTTGTATCTTTGGTAGACGAAGACGTCTCCAAGGTTGTGACATCTAGTTTTATGATTTTTGAATTGGCTATGAGTGGTATTGTTCTTCATCATTTGGTTTTTCATAGTGGTTTTTCATTGTGAGAAAATAAAGAGAAGTATTTGATGAAGAGAGTTAGAAGTATGTAAAGAGAGTTAGATAGATGCATGTATTTATATTGTCATGCATTCAAAATAAAAAAAATAAAAACACATATTATAAATACAATAAATAAAATAAAAAAAATTACAACACAGAGAAAAGAAAATTACATAAACAACCTAACAAACACACAAAAATAATTAAAGTTATTAATGTTGTCGGTGTGGACACCTATTGATCATGTGACCTGTTTTCTTACAGCCAGAACACCTACGATCCATCCTTTCTTTGGGATAGTTGGAATCCATCTCATTACATATCCTTTTGCATGTCGCCTGCCTCGTAGGACAGTAATCCTCGATGGGTCCCCAACAAGTATCCAACCAGCATGTTCCCACTCTTCCATATGAGGCACAGGGCGAGGTTGTATTGTGCACGATACATTTCTAAATAGAATCTGGAATCAACAATTTTTTTTTAGGATCTTCATGTAGCCAATGGCTAACAGCAATGGCATGGATACATGGGAATCGAAAAATCTGCCACTTACTACACGAGCACATGAGGTTATGGAATTCTACGGTGTAAGGATCACCACCTGATTCATCAGTTTGAAACATTGTCTCAATCATATACCTTTGTTCTTGCACATCATAAATGAATACCCTATGTGCTCGTGCTCGCCATTCACGCTGATTGAACAATCTCCACATGTGGTCGGTTAACTACGTAGAGCAGTTAGACGTGTTATGGAAGTTTTTGGCATATTGTTCAACATCTCTCTTGAACTTATATTCAACTAAAGCCTTTATTAGGAGCATCCTAGCACCATGTAACACATAATTCATACTTTCAGATATGTTCGTGGTTAGGTTACCCCATCGTTGATTTCCCCTATTATAGAGCAGGGTCCACTTGCTTTTTGGAATTGCTTTCACGTACCACCATGCTTCTATATTTGTTGCTTTCAGCTCTGCCATACATCATTCGTACTTTATTTCTTGCGTTGTGCTTCCAATATCCCAACACAACAACTTCAAACTCACATTCTTTATTTTTTTTGTGAATTTGCTTCTTATATGTTGTAGACAAAATCGAGGATAGGCGTGTGGCTTCTTCCAGGAATCTAGATTCTCCATGGCATGTAAGATTCCTGCATGTCGATCGAATATAACACACAGCTTGTGCTCGATAGGATCTTGAACATTCTCTTGAAACTGTTGAAGAAACCATTTCCAACTCTCAGTAGTCTCTTCATCCACGAGCGTGTACGCCAACAACAATATTATATTGTTTGCATTTTTAGAAATAACAATCAATATTTCCACCTGTAACGACGTAAGGTCCCTTTAGATGAGTGGCATCTATAGAGATTACAAGAATGCAATACTTGAAAGCTTTGATACTTGGATGGAAGGCACCGAACACATACTTGAATACTTCACAATTCGTTGGCCCGTTGGGATGATGTAACCACTGTACAATAGTGCTAGGGTTTGATTGTTGTAGCGCCAAAAGCTAGGTTGGTAAAACATTGATGTTTTCTTCCCAACTACCATATATATTCTTGATAGCTTTTCTTCTCGCAACCCACACCTTGCCATATGTTATATCAACATGCAATTTGTCTTTTATAAGAGCTTGAATCTATTTAACAGGAAATGATACATTTGCAACAACTTGTTCATAGATATGGACTGCGAGAACTTTGGATTTAAAGGACCGGCTGTTGTTGAGTGTCACGGTGGTGAAGCAGCTATGTGCAGGGGTCCATTGAGTGACTCACCATAAGTGATAATTATTAAATTTTCTTGCGGATATAGTCCAACCACACAAGGATATGCTTACCGCTAAACATTTGGCTTTGTAAACGTTTGGTCTGGAATTCGACAAATAAATTTCTTGGTTTTGTGTGACATTTTATAATCGAACAGCGTAGTCCACTTGCTTTTTGGATGCGAAATACATATTTAAACATATTTCATTTTCTTGTTTATTCCAAAAGCATAACTCATCATTATCAAAGTTATCAAAGGGTGTATAATCCTCATCCATTCTCGTACCTTCAACATTCAAATCAGGGAATCTGGTAAATTCCTGATTGCATTGCTCAGGTAAAGAAGGGATCGTTGCATCTTCATCTGATTCGTATCTTGAAGGAGAATCTTCACTATCTTTCCTTTCTTCAGGAAATTACCTTCAAGCATAATAAATAAAATTATAATTAAAATTCAATATATATATATATATATATATAAATAATTGAAATAATTTTTTTTAACGAATTACCTTATGAATCATTAAAAACATTGCCTTCATCATTGTAGCGACTTTGTTCTTCTTGTATATCATCTAAATGTGAGGTGTATGTTGACACACCGACCTCAAATTGTGACTCTGCTTCGTTTTGTTGATATGTTGTTGGTTGAGTTAAAAAAGAAACTCCGTAAAAGATCCATGCAACTCCCATGTTGGAATATTCGTGACCATTTTACATGAATTCGATAGACATAATTATTAACTGTTCAAGCTAGATAATATATCATGTCCATATCACTCTCTCCTCTAATAAATGCATTATGTGAAGACCCATTATATTCGAAATATAGTGTTAGATCATGAGTATACATTTATTTGTCAACTTTAACATAACTACATATCTGATCAACAAAAACTGTATACCTTATTGGATATTGAACAAAAAACAAGCAACTTTGAGTTACTACATCATATGTAACAACCCTTGTTTCATATGACACTTCACCGCCATAGTATAATTGTACTACAAATGGAACAAAAGAGGAAGATGAAGCCATTAGAACAAAAACAAAAGCTTTTTGAGAAAATAGGGGAGCCAGTAATAATGGGAATATATTAACAACATTTCCATTGCTTTATTCAATGAATAATAAATATTAATAGTATTAGGTCACATCAATTGAATTATTTAATAGTCTATAAATTATAAGTTCTATTAATTTAAAGTGAAAAGGTGTGCAATTAATATCACATACAATCTAATAGTGTCAGGTCACATCAACACTAAAATAAACATTTAAGAAACCAATAGTTTTTACAATAAAAGTGTATAAAAACAGTGTGCAAAAATCAGTAAAATAAAGACGTATTTGATGAAAAACATAAAAATAAATATAAAAATTAGTTGTATTTTTGATATCCAATTTGAAAATATGATGAATTGATTATTAGAAGTCAAACACAAATGTTTTGAAAAAAACTCTAAATATTATATATTAATTATTAGTGCAGGACCGGGTTAGGGAGAGATCAATGCAACAGTATCACAGGTGTTGGAGAGTTAACAGTTAAACACTTAAAACAAGATCAAATAAGAACCAGCTATAGGAAAAAAATAACTAAAGAAAAGAACACAAACAAGAACAAAACAGTTGGTTTTCAAGGATGTTGTATATTGCTCTCAAGTGTTCAACCGAAGTTGCAAGGCTTAGTCCCTAAGTACTGATACATGAGATACTTTATACTACAACCTACAGCCGGCCATACTTTTATAGCCAGCTAGAAACACTAATCTAGACAACAAGATCAATGTAGAGTCAAAAGGCAGATTGTCTTTTGACTTGTGACTATTACATGCCATAGCTCACATCCTAATATATTACAAAAAAGATAAAAGTACAAGATTAGAAAGTTACAGACAAAAGACCTTAATTTATAGTTGACAAAAGTATGGACCTTTTCACCAGCTTATCTAAGTTGGTGGCCCCATCAGAGTTGGCAGCGAAAAGTAGTTCAGCTTTTGTCAAAAGGTGATCAGAGAAAGCATGTCTTCTTTGTATTTGGAAGAAATTAGTCTTTGGCTTTGGAAGACTTTGTCTTTGAAGCTTCGAACACTTTGTCTTTGAAGCTTCAGAAGATATGGACTTTTGGCTTCGGATGATTTTATACTTAGCATAATTCACTGAGTTGTATACCAAGGTAACTTCCTTGTACTTCAGTGTTGCATGCTGAGAGCTTTTTGGTTACATCAGCCTATAAGTGTAATCCTTACAAACTCCCCCTAGGCTGATGCTACCAAAACCAAAGAGACCTTTGAGCTTTGTTCTTCATTTGTTGATAGTCCTCATTAGGATCCAGACCATTCCCTTCTTTATCATTGGTCAGGATCCCTCAGATTTTCAAAGTATCTCTTCATGACATAGAGATCATGCAGAGGGAGGTCAAGAATGTCTTGCCAGAAGTAAATTTCTTGACCTCCTTGATCTCTAGTGACATACCATCTGTCTGGATTAGTAGCAAACATCCAGGACAAGATGGGTCTCCCGGTAGCAAGAGGCTCTACATGAATTGTAGTTGGTTGAGCAGCCTCTTTCGGTTCACCCTCAGGATGTTCTGAATCATCCTGATGTGCTGAGGTGGATGCTTTGGACTTTTTCTTTCTCTTATCCTTCATGATGGCCATCCTTTTCCTCTTTTTGAATTTTAACTGAGGAGGGTGATATGCACCACTAGTTGTTCATTCTTTAACCTCTTAGTTGGGTCCTTTTCCTCCATATGTTCAAAAGGAGAAGGTTCAGGATCTTGTTATGGCTCAGAAGATGGAGTTGGATTAGATGTAGCTTTAGGATCAGGTTGTGTTGTCTCTTGTGGTTCAACCTTCATCTCAATTTCAGGCGCAGCCTGACTTGGTGAAGAATGCAAGTCAACTAGCTGACCTTCTTTGATCTTCTGCTTGATCCTTCTGATATGCTTATTGTGACATCCATCACCTAAGTAGGTGCATTGACCTTTGACCTTGACTTTTGACTTTTTGACTTTGACTCTTTGAACTTTGACTTGGTCTTAAAGTGGTCTTTGACTTGAAATTAACTTATTATGGGTTTGATCTGAGCATTTTACATTAGACGCGTGTAGACATGCGAAGTTCTAGAATTTCGTATTATGGGCTTAACATGTTCTAGTGGGCCTTGGCATGGTGACAATGTACGTTCACCGATTTGGTCTTAGCATGATGGTTGCGTGCTTGGCATTGAATTAAAGACTTAAAAATGTAAAAATATAAATCTTACGTTGAGAACGGAAACAAAAATCATACATGTGGGCTTTTCTTAAAGCCTACTAAATAAACAAAATTTAATTTAAAAATATATAAATGAAATAATTTATATAGCATATAATAGTCCGTTGGAATCGTAATAACGCATAGAATTTAAAAATATGAAAGTTGAACGACACACGGATCGGGACGAGATGGAATTGGACGAGAGGAGCAACGGGCCCGTGAGGCCCACCCTTAGCCTCCCTTGGCCGAAATTCTATCAAAAAGGGGGGAGTTCCCCCTTGTTTTCTTTTATTTCTTTTATTTTTGCAATCTTTCTCTCCAAGTTTTCACTCTAGAGAAACCCTAGCCACCGTCATCCATCCTCTTCTTGTTCTTCATTCGAATTGATCACCATCATCATCAATATATTTGATTTTGATGATATTCTAGCAATCAAGGTTGATTTTTGTGCAAGACTTGATCATCTACACTTTTACCGGTAAGAAAATCGTTTATTTTGATGATTTTAGTTTTCATTGTTCATGTTCTTGATGATTCTCATCATCAAAAATCTAAATCACCATCTTATAATAATCTTTTTCTTGATATTTGGATTGGATCGTGAAAGATTGCGCGTTTTGGGATTGGTTCATCAAGCTGGTAAAACCATAGTTTTTATCTTCACATATTCTTTAGATTTATTGAATTGGGTTGTAAACTTATGAGATCTGGTCTTAATGGACATCTTGGGTTTATAATCATTTATTAAAAACATTAAATTATGTCCTTGAATCGATAAACGCGTTGGAAAATCAAAACTATGTACCGATTAACTAATAATGTGAACCGAAAGATTAAAATCTAAACTAACTGTTTTGGGACTGAAAAATTGGTATAATCCAAGTTTTTGATTTTCGAGTTGATCGATGAAAACATGAAATAAACGTTCTTTAAGTAGTTGGGTCAATAAGTGTCAAATATGGAGGGTTGGGATGCAAAGGAACAAGACTAATGAACTTGACAGCTTGCTGTCAGAAAAATAGGGCATTTTGTATAGGTCATAACTTAGTCATAACAAGTTCAAAATGGTCAAATTTTATGTCAAAAATGAAGTTCCAAGAGTTCTCTAACTAACCCAAGTGGTCTTGTGGGGTTTCGACGTCTTTTGAGCCTCCAAACGCGATAAACAAAATGAAAGGTTCAAAGCTGTTAAATTAGGGCAAAATGTTAGGTTGTGTTCGTTATGTCATATCTCCCTCATACTTGGTCCATTTGAGATGATTATTTTTCTGGAAGTTATTTTAATGTCTAATCTTTCAAATGGTTTCTGGTACGCAATTGTTCGTTACCGTTTCGACCTCCAAACAGTCTACGCAAAACTGGTGCACGATCAGTTATACAAACTAAAATATTTTTACTAAACTTAGATGCTAAGACTTGGGGCTAATTAATTAGAATAAGTTAAAATTTGGGTCCAAAGATGAATTCTAAGGCATTAAACGATAATAACAAATAAGCTTTATATGTCAGCAAACTTGAATTAATAAATGTACATTTCGGAACATCAATGACAATGGTACATGTTGAGGACATGAAAACTATAATGAATCGGGATTGGGAATTAATGTTGGACATTGGACTTGTTCTAGCAAATAAATCATGTTTTCATTAAATGATAACCTTGATGGGCATTAAGGACCGGAGTACAGGGATTACAACCATATTGGTCAAATTGACCCTTAGTAATTCTTTTGTGCCTATTGTATCTATAACTACTTGCTGTACTTGTTGTGGGCTTTGGATTGTGCTATTATTATGGTGAGTTTTTCGGCCTTGTTTTATTACTATTATTTATAAATATCAAAGGGTAAAAGTATACTCAACCCTTTTTATGCTGTGAACTCATTTATTCATTTGGGACTATGTGTTACTGTTTTGCAACTTTATATATGGTACATGCATGAGTTTTTTGTGTGGTTCTTTATTCACAACTATTTAACTCTGATGTTGGAGCCGACGGACAGGTATTGATAGTACTATTGGGCTGACACCCCCACCCTTGTTTGTTAGTATACTAGTTGGGACTCACAGTGGCCACAAACGGGTCCTAGGGTGAATATGTTCCGACAAGATCTGTGTGTACGTCATAGGTTTAGTTGTGAGGCTCATGTCTACATGTGATAATGCTTGCTTATAACTGTATACACTTAGGTCCTGTCCAACAATTACACAGCATCAAGTTTGTTTATTACTGAACTTACCAACAATATGTTGACCTTTTTGAGCATATCTTTTCAGGTAACAATCAGCAAGGATAGCTAGTTATGATGCCTTAGTGATGACCTAAGAGAATTGAGCTAGGATTTCCTGACATTATAAACAATTATTGTTGTCTTGAACTTATCATTCTTGTTTTGGTTTTACTTAAACTTGTTCCCGAGTTATGGGAATTCATCCGGATTATATTTGTTTGACTATGCTGTCGTGAATTGTTTAACTATAACACAAGTCACCATTTGTGTCGGGTGACGTCATGACACGTTATTATATCATTTAATGCTTCTCTATTAATTAACAATGTGTTATGACGATCCCGTCCGTTACATCCTCGTGTTTTCGCTATAAGCGGGGGTGTGACACTCATCCATGGTGGAGAGAGACATAGGACCAAGTCTCCTTCCATAGAACTCATACATCTTCAAGAAGCTCACCATCTTCTGTCTGTCACTAGACTTCTTTTCCATTGCTTTGATGGTTGCTCTTGATTTAGCAGCCTCCTCTCTCATTTGCCTCTTTACATCTTTCCTTTTGATTTGAGCTTCTTCTTCTAATTAAGGTATTCAAATTCTTCGTATTCAAATGAGGGGGGTGAAGGACTGCTGACTGATAGAGACATGTGGCACTTAGATATGTTGTCATCTTTTGTCTGTCTTGTTCCCTACCTATTTGAGTTTGCTCTTCTTCTACAGCCACAATCTCTTTTTAAGGAGTTTCCTGAACTGGAGTGAGGTTAGGGGCTTTGTAAATTTTCTTTTTTTTTCTTTCTTTCTTTATTTTTAGGAGTAATTCTACAGCCTTAGCCTCCTTCCTCTCTTTTGATAGCTCTGTGTTAGTCAATTCATTTAACTCATCCAAGGGTAGAGAGATTATTTCATCAATGTTGTAGTTCCTAAACCCTAGGTAGTTCAATCTGACTGCCTATGACTCATCATCTTAAGTACTTGGCCTGTGGGCAGCCCTGATTGTAGTTTTCATGAAGATAGGGATTTCTCCAGTTTTCTCTCCCATTACCTTCCTCTTCCTCTCCCTTTTCTCCTTCTCAATCTCCTCAAAAGTCATTTTCCTTTTCCCTTTACTAATGGTTGGCCTGTATGACTCAGGGTGAAGAGAGCTTTGGCCTTCTGAAACTTGTATTGAGCTTGAGTTCTGGCTAGGGAGAGGCTGTGATACACCTTCACCGGCTAGTGTTTCACTGAGGCTACTGGGTGCCGAGGTTGATCATTTCTCAAGGTTCACAGGGTCCACTACTGGGCCTTCAACCAACGTTTCCCTTTCGAAGCTAATCTTAGGGTCCGCCTCAGTATCTAGTTGACCATTAGTTTTTCCTTCTAGCCTCTGTCTATATAAGCTTGATCTTCTCCTGAATTCCTTGAGCACCCATTCTTGAATTATCTTAGCTAATCTGCCAGAATGCTTGTTTTGGCTAGAATTGACAAGAGGCAGATCAACTAGAGAAAAACTCTCATTGAATCTCAGGGTCTGATAGTTGAAGACTTCTTACTGCCCTTGAGACCTAGAAAGTACCAAGGCCTTTCTTGAAGCATCATACCACCATCCCACTATTGGGTTTTTAGTAGGTAGGATAGGGCAGACATGGCCATTGGAATTTCTTCCTCAAATAATACTTACCGTAAGGCCTCCATATTAGTGTGAACATGAGGAAGTTGTTGAGTCTGGACAACTGCAAGTGAGGGTGGTGACTCCTCATTGTCTATACTCTCGACAAAACTCCTAGGTTCTATGGTTGTAGTGACTTTCTTTCCTTTTTTGGTAGCATCACCCACTTGCATAAGTGAGCTCGAGGTTAAGTCCACCACTTCCACAGGTTCTTGTGGACCTTGTTGAGTTTGTCTTGCAGATCTCTTAGCTAACTTGTCCTTGAGATCGGTGATCTCAAGTTGCTGATCAAACACCTGTTTTTTAAGGGTTGTCACCTGAGATTCCATGTGACTCTCCTTTGAAACTAAATAGGTGCATAGTTCTGATAGTTTTTGCACCTTTAGTTGCAGACTCGCCTCATCTTCAGATGAAGAATCATGGGGGGATGAGAGAATTGGACCAAAGTCTTCTTCCTCATCACCAGCATGGAGTCCTTGGCTACTGGATTTCCTCTACTCCAAGACAGCTTTAGGAGAAGTGTCAAGGGGCTGAGAGCCTTTTTTATATGGACCACCTGAACTTGTTCAGAAGAGTCCACCTCAGTAAGTGGTGAATGATGTGGGCTAGAAATGGGTGTTTCAGGAGCACTCATCTTTCTTTGAGTAGGGGAGGGGAAGAGAGACTCATGGTACTTACTAAAATCCAGATCATCATCATTGTAGAAAGTAAGGTCAAGAATTGGTTGGTTTAGATCTAAAGGTTGGGGATGGTAACTTTCTCCTTAAGGTTGTTCACTAGAGCTTTGAGACTTTGAGTGAAGGCTTAAGGCTAGTATTGGTGTTGTGAGCTCATCAGGTTGAGCATGAGAAACCTCAGCATTGATTTTAGAAATGATAGGAGTGGTTTGCTCCTTAGGAGAAGTGGGAGCTCTAATGTCCATTTCTTCCAATGTGGGTAAGTATATGGGGCCTGCACAACCTAAGTAATTTGTGCAGGGGTTCGTTTGGATCTTAATTGGTGCAGGGGTTTGTTTGGATCTTCTTGAGTAGGTGAGGGTTATTTGAGGCTGTGAGGGGAATAAAGATGTAAAAGGTGTGGGTTCAACATTGACTTGTGTTGTCAAGTTATCACCTTAAGCAATGAGCTCTAATATTTTTGGGACCAGGGTTGTTTCTACCCCTGAGAAGCCCATAGTAGGCTTCCTCATTATCTTGAAGATGTTAGGCTTTATCTGTCCCATTTTAAGAATATTACCTGTTCCTCTTAACTGTGAGTCCAGTTCATAGTTAAGAATGTGTTGAACATATCTAGGAAACATGTAATACTCTAAGGAGTCTAAGTTTGCAAGCAAATTTATATATACAAATTGAGAGTACCTGAACTTGACACCTTGAACCATGCCTTGGACTATGTAGAAAAGGTTCTCTGAAATTTGGTTCCAACTTACATGCTTGTTTGATAGATAGTGAATGACCACATGGAGGAGGTACTTCCACTGAAAGGAGACCTTCCCCTTCTTGAAGGTTCTTACGGAGTAATCACCCTCATAGCCCATCTGCCTAAAAGACTGGTTCACAACATATTTTGGAAAGGACAATTCGCCTTATCACCTGCCTGAGATGAGTGCTAATGGTGGCTGGAGTGATGAAAATTTTCCTATCCTGCACTGTGGCAGTGCCTTCTGCTCATCCATAATGACCTATTGGAAGGTCTTCCAAAACTCCAAAAGTTGGTCTTCATACAGTGGAGGATTTATGGTGAGGGAGGTGAAGTAGTTTGATAGAGTTAAAAACCAGCAAACATCGGAGAAACCAAGATCTTTCTCCGAGGATAACAGAGCAACCTGATTGTGTTGCCTGTGTAGTTGCATGGAGAAATCAGGCTGGTTTTGTGGATTAGGTTTGGCCATTTGTGAGTAGCTTGGTGATGAAGGAAGATAAAAACAAAGGCGGTTTATGAGAAAATTTAGGTTAGGAATTTGTAAATGAAGAAGAAAGTGAAAGAGGGAGAACCATTAAAGGTATATTTATATGAACTGCATTTGAGACAAAGTTAATGCAAAAGGATAAACTTTGAAATCCGGATGTCGGTCCCACCTCTGAAAAAGAGTCCCTAAAGGTAGTTTTCTTGAAAGTAGAAAAATCTTCCGAATGTAATTTGTCTTGGTTTTGAAAAACTTTCGAAGCCAATTTTTGCTTCGGAAGATATTTCTAAAATTTGCAAGAATTTGCTTAGGAAGAAATTTATTTAGAGTAAAATTGCTTTCGAAATATAGTTTGTTTTATCAAATTTTAAGCAACACAAGTTTTATTCAAGTATAATCTTCTGAGACTAAATTGCTTTCAGGAGAATTTCGTTCTTAAAGTCATATAAGTATGTAGAATAAAATTTAAGCTTCAGATGATATATTTAAATTTTTTTCGAAGGTAAACTTTTTAGAAAATACTTATTAGAACTGAAGACATAAATTTCTTCCGAAATCAATTTTAATGTCTTTCAAAAGAGGCTATATTTCAATATCTTAGAATTCTAAGGAATATCTAAAAAAATTCTTTCAAGATAACTGGACTTATGAGTGACGAAATAGACAACCTTAAAGACACACATTTTAGAAAATAATTCTGAAATTTAATTTAAGAAAATCTAATCAAAGTTAATCATCGTAATAACTGATATAAGATAACTTAAATCTCTGTTCATCAAATGCCTTAGTGAACAAATCAGCATATTATTCATTTGTGTTAACTTTGACCAGTTTTATCAAGCCTTTTTCAAAATTATCTCTTATCATATGATACCTGATATAGATGTGCTTTGTTTTGAGTGCTGCACAGGATTCTCTGTAATAGAGATAGCATTATTATTGTCTACATGGATGGGAGTCTTCTTGAAGTTGAATCCATAGTCCAGCATCTGATTCTGAATCTAAAAAGCTTGAGCACAGCAGCTTGTAGCAACAATGTATTCAGCTTCAGCAGTTGATACAGACACACATGATTGTTTCTTGCATTGCCATAAGACTAACCTTCCACCAAGGAACTGACAACCCCCAGATGTAGAATTTGCAGTCATGTTACAGCCACCATAGTCACTATCTGTATATGCATACAGATTAAATTCAGAACACTTTGGATACCGAAGTCCCAACTTTGGAGCACTTTTGAGATATCTAAGTATCCTTTTGACAACAACCAGGTGTGACATCTCGGGGTTGGCTTGATATCTTGCACAGATGCATGTGACAAACATGATATCAGGCCTACTAGCTATAACGTACATAAGTGATCCAATCTTAGCTCTATAGAGGTGTTTCTCAACACACTCCCCCTTAATATCAGGACCTAGAGAGTGGTTTCTAGATATGGGAGTTCTAGCAACCTTACAGTCAGTCAGATGAAATCTGGTTAGTATGTCTTGCACATACTTTGACTGGTTTATGAAGATACCATTGTCCACCTGCTTCACTTGAATTCATAGAAATAAATTGAGTTCCCCCATGGCACTTATTTCAAATCTATTCTTCATCAACTTCTCAAACTCTTTGTAGAGACTTGGATTAAGTGACCCAAAAATGATGTTATCCACATAAACTTTAACCAACATCAAGTCATTCCCTATTCCTATGAGGAAAAGTGTGCTGTCAATGGTACCTATCTTGTAAACATGTTGGATAAGGTACTGTGTCAATGTCTCATACCACTTTCTTGGAGCCTGATGCATCCCATAAAAAGCTTTATTAAGTTTGTAGACATTTTTTGACATACACTTCCTCTTCAATCACTCCATATAAAAATGCACACTTGACATCAAGTTGGTGACTTTGAAATCCTTGGATGTAGCAAAAGCAAGGAATATCCTAACAGCTTCAAGTCTTGCCACAAGAGCAAAAACATCAGTGGAGTCAATCCTTTCTTCTTGAGTGTACCCTTGAACAACTAATCTAGCCTAGTTTTTGATGACAAGTCCTCTATAATTCTTCTTGTTCCTAAAAACCCATTTGGTTCCTATTGTAGTCTTCCCATGAGGAAGAGGGCATAGGTTCCAAACCTTTTGCCTTTTGAATTGAAGCAACTCCTCATGCATTGCTTCAACCCAACTACCATCCTTTAAAGCTTCATCAACTTTCTTGGGCTCTATCTAACACAAGAAACAAGAATATAGACAAACATTTTTGTCATGGGTTTGTCCTCTTATTCTCACCCCTGTCTCAACATATCCAATGATGTTTGTGGTGAGGTGTGACTTGTGGATTCTCAGTTGAGGAATCACAGCAAGTTGATTTGATAGATCTAAATTTGTAAAATTCAGATCTGGTGATTGAGAATTACCCACCACATCAGCACACTTATCAAGAGAAACTTGATCTAATAAGTGTGTGACATCATTGATGTTATCTTCAGTGGAGAGGTTTTCAGTATCATGAAATTCTTGGTCAGAATAACCATCTCCATTTCCTCCACATTGGAAGCTCCTTTATTTGAGTTCTGTGCCTCTATGCTGGAATTTGTAGGCACCTCAGATGTATTAGCTGAATTTGTCATGGTTGTGCTGATAGGATTTTCACCTACAAGGTTAGTTACCACTGGAACTGAAGTAGTTTTATTGTTTGGTCTTCTCAGCTCAATTCGTGGGTCAAGATCTCCTGTTGATAAGCTACCTATAGATCCTGAAACATCTTCACTAGATTTGTTAAAACAATTGGTAACTAAATCAAGATCAAATAGCCAATCAGAATCAGAACCCTTCACACTGGGTGTGTGCTCATTGAAAGTTGCATTGGCTAACTCCTTAACTACTCTGGTTCTAAGATTGTATACTCTATAAGCCTTAGCTTGAGAAGAGTATCCAATGAAATGTCTATCATCTGATTTCTCAACAAACTTGGCTATATGATCTTTGGTATTCAAGATGGTGCAAGGACATCCAAATGATCTGAGAAAGCTAATAAAAGGTCTCCTTTTGTGCCACAGATCATAAGGAGTCTTACCATAAGTCTTAACGACTAAAACTCTGTTCTGCACATAGCAGGCAGTGTTGACTGCCTCTGCCTAGAAGGTGATGGGTAGTTTAGAGTCAGGCAACATGATTCTTGTAGCCTCAATAAGTGTCCTATTTCTCCTTTCAGCAACATCATTCTATTAAAGAGTTCTAGGAGCACTATATTGCCTTGAAATATCCTTTTCTTCACAAAATGTATTAAGGATATGATTTTTAAATTCGGTTTCTTGACCACATCGTATGGTCTTGACCTTGTGATCAGATTGAATTCTCAATCTTCATAATGAAAGGCTTCAAGATTTCAGGAGTCTCATCCTTAGTTCTAAGAAAAAAGACCCAAGTATATCTAGTAAAGTCATTAGTGATCACAAGACAGTATGAGATTTTTCATAAACTCATTACACTTATGGGGCCAAATGGATCCAAGTGTAACAAGTGAAGGGGAGTAGTGATAGAGTTGATTTCCTTTGGCTTGTGAGACACTTTGTGTTGCTTTCCTTTCAGACATGCAACACAATGGTCATCACTTGTAAACTTTTTCTTTGGCATTCTAGTTACCAAATCATTCTTAATCAATTTATTCATGTTCTTAAAGTTTACATGGCACATTCTTTTATGCCAGAGGAAAGAGTCATCACTATTTGCTTTAGATAGAAAGCAGGAAACTTCTCCAGAAGGGCATGTTTCTTGCAAATCCATCTTGTACATGTTCCCTTTCTAGGGGCTCTAAGCAGAATATGCTCCTAGGGAATGATCACCCCGGGCTTGAGAACAATGCACTCATGTTCAGTTAAGAACATGTTATGCATTTGGTCACAAAATTGAGATACACTTAGAAGATTGTACTCAAGCTCTTTGACAAAGTTTACCTTCTGAATGCTGAGCTTACCATTCATGACCTTGCCCCTACCAGTGATGTAAGCACCAACTTCTCCTCTAAAGGCAACTTGCCCTCCATCAATTTTCTCAAAGTCTTGAAGCAAGGAGCCATTGCCTATAATGTGCCTAGAACATCCACTGTCAATGATCCATACATTCCTTTTGGTCTTGAGCTGTTCCTACATAGAAAGAGATGATTAGTTACATTTGGAAACCCAAGCCTTACTTGTCTTAGGTTCATTAATATTAATAGAAGATAAATCAACAGTTATGGATCCCATATTTATGCTTGGAGGATCTTGAGCTGTTGATGATGAGGAAAACTTCAATCACTTGGCCTTCCTTCATCTTCCATACCATCTTTGAAAGATTAGACTTGGCCTTCAATCCTTTAGAAGTTTTTGCAAGTTCGGAAGGTTTGTAGACTGAACCTTCGAAAGATTTTGCATCCACTATAGACTTCAGTACTTCGGAAGCATTCCTTTCTTTCGAGACCAAATTTTCTTCCGAAGGCAATTTTCCACTTATCTTCTTTGCCTTCATTTTTGTGCTTTCAAAGGAAATTGACTTTCCTTCCAAAGCTATCTTCTTCTTTCTCACCTCAGAAATCTTTTTGGTCATGTTGACAGTGCTTTTGGGATTGTAGATACAATCCTTAGGAAGATAAGAAGTACTACCACACATGATGCATTCAGCTGGCATACTTTTGAAGGACTTCTTCTGAGAGGATGGTTGAGCTTGATCTCTTTCCAGTTTGTTCTTCATCTTTGCAGATGATGCAATAGGTTTCTTAGGGATAGGCTTGCTCTTGGAGCTGGATGGTTTAGGCAGTGCAACAGTGGTGCACTTTTGATCAACCTTCCTTTTTGACAAGGATGGTTTGAACTTGAACTAGAACTCCTGGTACTAGAATCCATAGTTAAGTTTGTAGTCTTCACCACCTTAACCCAACAGATATAAATACTTGTTACTGCTTCAAGTCAAAGGTGGGTTTGATCTCCGGGGCTTTCTTTGCTTTTCTCTTGGCTGCCCTGATCAAATTCTTTCTTGTAGACTTGGCCATCTTTGTCTTCTTCTTCTCTTGAGGAGAGTGGTGTCGCTTCTCAGAATGAGCCTCTTTACTCACTTCATGCTCATCTTTCACCATCTCTTCTTCATCAACATCTTCATCTTTCTCTTGAACTGGATCTTCAGGAGGTAGCTCATCTTCACTAGTTCCCACACCTTGGCTGTCTCATAAATAATAGACCAGTCCCTACCTGTTTTTATAAGACACTTTGGCATGCAAAGATGAGGATATGATGTTTATGAAGGTTTCCTCTTTAAGAACACATTTTTTTCCCTAGCTTTGCTGATCACAAGCTCAGTCTGGCATTTAGTTAACTTGGCTATAAGATCTTTAATTTGAGTCTGTAATTTGTGTTCTCATGTTTAAGAGTATAAATTGCTTTCTCTAAATTGTTTATTTTTAATTTATAGTCATTTTCTACTCTTAAAATCAGCTTTTAAAATATTCAAAGACTCAAGGTCAGATCTCACTTCCAAGTAATAGGACCTATACATGCTAACTTTAGCAATACACTTAGGAGTACAAAGATGTCCTCTTACCTTGGGTTCTTCATGATCAGCCATCAAGGCATGGTTTGGAGAAACATCTTCAACCTGGAAACTCCAATGAAAACCTCCTTCTTCAACAGCAACTACAGCCTGTTGCTTGACCTTCTCTGCTTTTGAAGTTCCCTCAGTGTAGTTTGGTCTAGATTGTGCTTGGCCACCATTTGTCCTTGGGGCCCTGCACTCTCTACAAAAGTGTCCCGTTTGGTTACAGTTGTAACACTTCATTTTGCTTTTATCCGGTCCAAACTTTCCACCGAATACATTGTTAGGAAACTTTCTTCTAGTCCTCTGGTAAAACTTCTTGGCTCTATGAGTAAGAAGAGCCATCTGCTGCACAATCTCCATATACTCCAGATCATTTGGATGAATGCAGTTTAAGTCTTCTAGAGTGAAGAGAAAGTTGCTTGAACTTTCATCAGAAGACAAAAACGCTTGAGAAGAGCTTGTCTCTCGGAATGGGCTTCCTTGGATGTAGCTCTCCCTTGGTGTCTCCGGGAAGGTGATGAAAGGGCCCTTATATGAGTTGTTAGGGTAGCTGAGAAGATGATGTTGAGGTTCTCTGCTATCCCTTTCAACCACATGGAGGCAGAACTCTTATGGGTACTAGATGAGCTGTGAGATTAATTTTGCATGTTTATCTCCATCGTAACTGCTCAGGATACCATACAGCTCAGTAAAGGTAAGAGTAGAGAAGTTTCCAGTTCTTTTAATGGCCATACAGTAGTGAGCCCATTATCTAGGATAAAAGATCATGAACTTCCACACAATGTCCATGTTCTCTAGTTTGACACTAGTATCCACCAGAGTGTCCACAATCTCAATATATCTAAAATATTTCTGAGTCATAGTTTCAACTATCTTGAAGGTGAAGTTCTCAAACTGCTACTTTATGAGGTCTTTCTTGTTCTCCTTGGCTTCCTCAGACACCTCATACGTAAGCTTAAGGGCATCCCAGAGCTGCTTGGCAGTCTTGCACTTCTTAATGCCTCTGTAGATAGAGTTAGGAAGAGCAGTTTGAAAAGCAGTCATGACCTTCTGATCTACATCTATGCTCTTCCAATCTTCATTAGAGTAGTCAGCGACGTCCTTCGGGATCATTTCACCAGCAGCAGTTGCTAAAGGTGTACAGGGACATGAGGTCTAGAGACAACATATCTCCACATCCTGCTGTCTTGAGACTTGATGAATCCTTCCATTTTTTGGCAACAAATATCAAAGTCATCAGGAGTGATTAGTGGAGATTTGGTCATACTATTGGTTTCCATATCAGCTTTGGAGAGATCTACCATTTGAGCAAATAAGTGTTTTGTGAAACTGAGTAGATTTAAGATGGTAAGATCTTACAATCAAGAGCCTTGAATGCTCTAATACCAATTATAGGACCAGGTTAGGGAGAGATCAATGCAACAGGTGTTGGAGAGTTAACAGTTAAACACTTACAAGATCAAATACGGAACGGCTATAGGAAACAAATAACTAAAGGAAAGAACACAAACAAGAACAAAACAGTTGGTTTTCAAGGATGTTGTATATTGCTCTCAAGTGTTCAACCAAAGTTGTAAGGCTTAGTCCCTAAGGACTGATATATGAGATACTTTATACTACAACCTACAGCTGGCCATACTTTGACGGCCAACTGGAAACACTAATCTAGATAACAATATCAATGCAGAGTCAAAAGGCAAATTGCCTTTTGACTTGTGACTATGACATGCCATAGCTCACATCCTAATATATTAAAAAATAGATAAAAGTACAAGAGTAGAAAGTTACAGACAAAAGACCTTAATCTATAGTTGACAAAAGTATGGACCTTTTCACCAACTTATCTAAGTTGGTGGCCCATCAAAGATGACAACGAAAAGTAGTTCAACTTTTGTCAAAAGGTGATCTGAAAAGCATGTCATCTCTGTCTTTAGAAAAAATCAGTCTTTGGCTTCGGAAGATATGGACTTTTGGCTTCGGAAGATTTTATACTTAGCATAATTCACTGAGTTGTATAAAATCTTCCAAGGTGACTTCCTTGTACTTTCGTGTTGCATGTTGAGAGCTCTTTGGTTGCATTAGCCTCTAAGTGTAATCCTTACAATTAGTAGTCAAACATAAACGTTTTTTTTGTAATTTTCAAATATTATATATTTACTATTAGTAATCGAACAGCTAGTTCAGTATAATCTAAAACCATGCTTAGGCATGAAAACATAGAGTACAACCAATTACTTAGACATAAACATGAAATCATCTTTGTGTTCTACTTTCAACAACAATCATCATTGGACCAATCAGAACCATGCTCATCTTGATATGAATTATGAAACTCTGTCTCACTCAAGTCTTGTTTTGGATCTTCATAGTTCCATGCATTCTTCAACACGTCAGGGTCGTAGTCAAACCATGGATATTGTTATTTTTTGGTAGCTCTTGAATATCAACTGTAATATGCTCTAATTGGATTGGTGACTATAATAGCTTTTTAATGTTCTTCAAAACACCTGCAAGGTTTGCAAGATCATTGCTTGCAATAACCTGTTTACATCACTACACTTTGCAGGTTCCTTTTGAGAATAAGGATCCATTGGCTCTTGAACAAAATATATATGGCATATATGCATTCTTTATGTATATACATATTGGGCAAAAAAAATAGTTTTTTTAATTATATAATCTTTAATATTAATTTGTAATAGTTTCTTTTTGAAATCGTATATCAAGTTATTGAAACTTAAATGCATGCATGTAAACCCACCCACCCAGCAAACCATTTTAATATTATATAACCCAAACTCTATCTTTCACTCTTCAAACTCAACTTACCACTTTATTTCTTCCATTCTTCATACTCAATTCACACACTCTTTTGATCGTACACTTTCATTCTTCACAATGAATTTGAACTTGCCCCTGGATCCAAAGAATGACTCTGTTTTGTATCTCGAAATAAAGCATCGTGCTAGATAATTATTCCTGAATCCAAATGAGGGGGAAGAGTGCACCATCAAATTTAAATATGGGGAAGGCACTTTTAGGCAAAGTCCTAACGACGGTGAACTTCATATTACATAAAATGTTCTACATTACATCAACCTTGCTGGGTTTGGGGGGATGTGTTAGCATGTGGGTATACGAAACTTGACCATGCCTTGATCAAGGAACTCGTCAAAAGGTGTCGTCCAGAGACAAACACGTTTCACCTACCTTTTGGTGAGGCTACGGTAACATTACAAGATGTCAACATTTTATTGGGGTTGTTCATTGAGGGTGTTGTGGTAACCGGCTACGAGTATTATTTCACCTTTGAACAACGTATTGCATTGTGTGAAACTTACTTAGGTTTTACACCAGAAGACTCTAATTTCAAAGGAAATGGTGTGAAACTAAATTCTATATTACAACATATAAAAGCTAATCCTTTAGATGACCAGGCTGAACAAGAAGACTACATCAAGCATGCATAATGTTTTATTCTTATACTATGTGCAACATATATATTTGCTAATAAAAATAATGCACATGCTTTTGCAGGACCATTGAAGGGGGTCAATACAACCAGTCTCATAATAAGGAGAGAGTTAGAACACTTAACAGATTAAATAGGGAACTGGAACTTTATTATGATACTAAGAAACACAAGTAAACAATGAGATAGAACCAAGAACAACAACTGCATATGGTTTTCAAGGAATAAGTATATTGCTCTTAAGTTCTTTTACAAGTGTTAAAAAGCATGAAAATAAGATACAAGGACCTGAGATACTTTATACTACATCCTAGAGCCGGCCATACTTTGAAGGCCAGCTGGAAACACTAATCTAGACAACAAGATCAATGTAAAGTCAAAAGGCAGATTGCCTTTTGACTAGTGACTACGACATGCCATAGCTCACATCCTAATATATTACAAAAAGGATAAAAGTACATAAAGTAGAAAGTTACAGACTTAAAACCATAATCTACAGTTTGCAAAAGCATGGACCTTTTCACCAACTTATGCAAGTTGGTGAGTCTTCAGAATGGCATCGGAAAGTTGGTCAACTTTCTAAAAAAGTAGATCAGAGAAAGCAGTCTTCTGTCTTGATGGCTTCGAAAGACTTTGTCTTCTAAGCTTCGGAAGACTTCATCTTTGGCTTCGAAAGATTTGGTATTTGGCTTCGGAAGATTTTACACTTAGAATAATCTTTTGTGCAGAGTGTAAAACTTCCGAACCAACTTCTACTATGTACAAAGTGCATGCATGCAGGAAGCACTTTGTTTGTTTTGGGTGCATCAGCCTTTCTATAAACCTTACAAACTCCCCAAGGCTGATGCTACCAAAATAAAGAAGTTCTTCAGTAGTTAACAGTCCTCATTAGGATCAAGAACATTCCTTTCTTTATCATTTGGTAAGGATCCTTCAGACTTTCATAATACCTTCTCATGTCAAAGAGATCATGCAGAGGTAGATCAAGCATGTCCTGCCAGAATTAGACATCTTGACCACCTTGATCTCTGATGACATACCATCTGTCTGGATTATCAGCAAAGGTCGAGGACAAGATGGGTATTCCAGATGCAAGAGGCTCTACTTGAATTGGAACTAGTTGAGCAGCCTCTTGTTGCACTTCCTCAGAATGTTCTAATTCATCCTGAGGTGCAGAGGTGGATGCCTTAGACTTCTTCTTCTTCTTCTTGTCCCTTCTGATGGCCATCCTTTTTCTCTTTCTGTACTTTAACTGAGGAGAGTGGCTTGCAGCACTAGTTGATCTTTCTTTGTTCTCCTTAGTTGGGTCATTTTCCTTTAATTGTTTAGAAGAAGGAGGTTTAGAACCCTGCTGTGGGTCAGAAGATGAAGTTGGCTTAGATGTAGCTTCAGGATTAGGTCATGTTGTCTCTTGTGGTTCAACTTTCATCTCAACTTCAGGTACAGCTTGACTTGGTGGAGAATGCAAGTCAACGAGCTGACCTTCCTTTATCTTCTGTTTGATCCTTCTAATATGCTCATCCATTATGGATAGAGACATAGGACCAAGTCTCCTTCCGGAGAACCCATACAGCTTCAAGAAGCTCACCATCTTTAGCCTGTCAGCAGAATTCTTTTTTTGTGCTCTGATGGTGGCTCTTGACTTAGCAGCCTCTTCTCACATTTTCCCCTTAACAGCTTTTCTCTGAGTTTGAGCTTTTTCTTCCAGCTATTTGAGGTACTCAAATTCAATGTATTCATATGAAAAAGTGTTGAGAGCTGCTGCCTGATGGAGACCTGTGGCACTTAGATAGGCTATCATCTTCTGTCTCTCTTATTCTCTACCTATCTGAGTTTGTTCATGTTGTACAACCACCGTCTCTTTCTCAGGACTTTCTTGAACCAGAGAGAGGGTAGGAGCTTCGTATAATTTCTTTCTTTTTTTTTCTTTTTTTATCTTGAGGAGCAACTCTACAGCCTCAGCCTCCTTCTTCTCTTTGGACAACTCAGTGTCTGCCAGTTCATTCAACTCTACGAGGGGAAGAGAGATAATTTCATATATATTGTAATTCCTCAAGCCCAGATAATTCAATCTGGCTGCCCTTAACTCATCATCTTGAGTACTAGGCCTGTGGGCAGCCCTGATTGCAGCTTGTATAAAGCTTGGGATCTTTCCTGTTCTTTCTCCCCTAGGCTTCCTCTTCCTCTCCCTTTTCTCCTCCTCAATCACCTCAGGAGTCATTTTCCTTTTCCATTTGTCAATTGTTGGCTTGTATGACTCAAGGTGGAGAGAGCTTTGGCATTCTAAAGATTTTGCTAGTCTTGAGCTCTGGCCAGAAAGTGGTTGTGATACACCTTCACTAGCACGTGTTTCGCTGAGGGTACTAGGTGCTGGGGATGAGCCTGTCTCAAGGTTCACAGAGTCTACTACTAGGCCTTCAACCACGGTTTCCCCTTTGAAGCTAATCTTAGAGTCTGCCTTAGTATCCAATTGACCAATAGTTTTCCCTGCTAGCCTCCGTCTAAATAATTTTACTCTGTTTGAACTCGTGCAACACCCATTCTTGAATTGCCTCGGCTAATCTGCCAGCCTGTCTGTTTTGGCTTGGGTTGACTAGTGGTAGATCAACCAAGTTAATACTCTCATGGAATCCCAGGGTCTGAAAATTGAAGAGCTCCTGCTGCCCTGAGATCTTCAGAGCACCAATGCCATTCTTGTATTGTCATACCACCATCCCACTATTGGATTTTCAGTAGGGTAGGATGGGGTAGACATTGCCATTAGAATTCCTTCCTCAAAAAGTTCTTGTATCATGGCCTCCACATCAATGGGAGCCTGAGGAAGTTGTTGAGTCTCGACAACTGCAAGTGAGGGTGGTGAGTCCTTATTGTCCATACTCTAGACAGAACTCCCAGGTTCTATTAGTAGCATCACCCACTTGCATAGGTGAGGGTGGTGAGTCCTTATTGTCCATACTCTAGATAGAACTCCCAGGTTCTATTAGTAGCATCACCCACTTGCATAGGTGAGCTGGAGGTTAAGTCCACCACTTCCACAAGTTCTTGTGGACATGGTTGAGTATGTCTAGATGGTCTCTCAGCTAGATTGCCCTTGAGATCGGTGATCTCAAGTTACTGGTCATTGACCATCCTTTGTAAGGCAGTCACTTGATATTCCAAGTGACTAACCTTAGAAACTAAATAGGTGCATGTTTGTAGAAGTTGTTGCACCTTTAGTTGCAGACTCCCCTCATCTTCAGAAGAAGAATCATGGGGGAAGAAAGAATTGGACCAAAGTTTTCTTCCTCATCACCAGCATATTATTCTTGGCTGCTGGATTTCCTCTGCTCACTAACAACTTCTAGTGAAGTGTCAGTGGGCTGAGTTACCATGGTTGAGGTCTTAATGATGTAATCAATAGCAGTAGTGAGAGCCTCTTCCATATGGACCTCCTAAACAGGTTTAGGGAGATCTACCTTAGTTGGTGGTGGATGATGTGGGCTAGACATGGGAGAAACAGAGGTACTATCTCTCCTTGAGCAAGTGTGGAGAAGAGAGACTCATGGTACTCACTGAAACCTATGTCTTCATCATCATAGAATTCTAAGTTAGGGATTGGTTGGTTGAGATCAAGAGGCTGGGGATGGTAACTTTCCCTTGAAGGTTGTTCACTAGAGTTTTAAAACTCTGAATGAAGGCTTAAGGCTGTTGGGCTTGTGAGCTCATCAGGCTGAATATGAGGAACCTCAGCACTGATTATTGGTAAGATGGGAGTGGTTTGCTCTTCAGGAGAAGTGGGAGCTCACTTCTTCTTGTGTGGTTGGTGATATGGGGGCCTTCACAAGCTGAATAGCTTGTGTAGGGGTTCGTTTGGATTTTCTATGGTAGGTGATGGTTATTTGAGGCTGAGAGGGTTGTTGAGAGGTAGAAGGTGTGGGTTCAACACTAGCTGGAGCTGCTAGGTTGTCACCTTGAGCAATGAGCTCTAACATTTGTGGGACAAGGGCTGTTTCTACTTCTGAGAAACCTACAGTTGGTTTTCTCATAATTTTGAAGATTCCGGGATTCATCTGTCCCAATTTAAGAATTTACCTATTGCCCTCAACTGTGAGCCTAGTTCATAGTTGAGAATGTGCTGGACATATCCAGGGAACATGTAATATTCTAAGGAGTCTAAGTTTGCAAGCAGGTTAGTGTACACAAATTGTGAATACCTGAACTTGACCCTTTGAACCATTCCATGAACTATGAAGGAGAGATCCTCAGGAATTTGGTCCCTTCCTCCATGCTTGTTAGACAGACTGTCAATGACTACATGGAGGAGGTATTTCCATTTAGAAGAGACCTTCCCTTTCCTGAAGGTTCTGATAGTGAAATCTCCCTCATAACCCATCTGCACAAAGGAGTTGTTGATAGCAGATTTGGGATAGGACAAATCCAGCTGAAGATGAGTGTTTATGATGGCTGGAGTGATGTAGATTGTCCTACCCTGCACTGTGGCAGACAGTTCCTTTTCCCCACCCATGGTGACCTCTTGACAGGTCCGCCAGAAGTCCAAAAGATGATCCTCATAGAGAGCAGGAACAATGGTGAGGGAGGTGAAGTAGTTTGTCAAAGAAAGAAAACAACAAACCTCTGAGAAACTTGGATCTTTCTCAGAATTCAGTAGAGCAACTTGATTGTGTTGCCGGTGAAGCTGAATGGAAAAATCGGGCTTGTTTCCACGGTCGAGGTTAGCCAATTGAGAGGGCTTCATTGTGAAGGAAGATAAGAATGAAGGCGGTTTGTGGATGAATTTAGGTTAGAGAGGATTGCAGATGAAGAGAAAAATGAAAGAGGGGGGAACCGTCGGGTGTATATATATAAAATGGATTTAAGACAAAGCTAATGCGAAAGGATAAACTTTGAAATCCGGATATCGGTCCCATCTCTGAAAAAGTGCCCAATAAGATTGTTTTCTTGGAAGTCGAAAAACTTCTGAAGGTATTTTGGCTTCGAAAGTTTTGATAAAAGCTTCCAAAGCCAATTTGGCTTCGGAAGATATTTCTAAGAGTTTTGAAAATTTTTGCTTCGGAAGAAAAATACTTAGAGAATTTTCACTTCTGAGACATGTTTTAGCTTCGGAGGAGATCAAGGCTTGGAATTTTCATTCTTAAGAGAATAAATCTTCCGAGACATAATTACTTTCGAAAGAAAATTGTTTTTCAAAAGCATATAAGTACTTATGAGCAAATTAATCTTCGGAAGATATTGCAGAATTTCTTCCGAAGGTAAATTCTCATAAGTAGTTATTTGGTGTTGAAGACATAATGTTCTTCCGAAGACAACTTGATATCTTTCGAAAAGAAAAAATGTTTAGAGTTTTTAAGAATCTAAGGAATATAATTGAAAAGACATTTCTTCCAAGGTAAACAAGGGCTTATGAAGGTGATAAGATAGACAACTTGGGATACACAGATTTTAGAAATAATTATTGAGTTTAAGTTTATGAAAAGCTACTCAAAGTGAATCATCCTAATAGCTGATACAAGATATTTAAATCTCTGTTCATCAAAAGTTTTGGTGAACAAATCAGCATATTGTTTATTTGTGTTAACTTTAACTAGTTTGATTAAGCCCTTTTCAAATTTATCTCTAATCAAATGATACCTGATGTTGATGTGTCTTGTCCTTGAGTGCTGCACAGGATTCTTTGTAATAGAGATAGCACTATTGTTGTCTATATGGATAGGAGTCTCCTTAAAGTTGAATCCATAGTCTAGCATCTGATTCTGAATCCAAAGCACTTGAGCATAGCAGCTAGCAGCAACAATGTATTCAGCTTCAGCAGTTGATGCAGATACACAGGATTGTTTCTTGCATTGCCATGAGACTATCCTTCCACCAAGAAATTGACATCCCCCGGATGTAGATTTTACAATCATGTTGCAGCCACCATAGTCACTATCTGTATAGGCATATAGATTAAAGTCAAAATTCTTTGGGTACCAAGGTTCTAGTGATGGAGCACC
Organism: Flaveria robusta; assembly: GCA_025506415.1. Taxonomy (NCBI): domain Eukaryota; kingdom Viridiplantae; phylum Streptophyta; class Magnoliopsida; order Asterales; family Asteraceae; genus Flaveria; species Flaveria robusta. The sequence continues at coordinate 7,765,925 of CM046473.1, forward strand.
TTTGAGGTATCTTAGAATTCTCTTGACAGCAACCAGGTGTGACATCTTGGGGTTGGCTTGATATCTGGCACAAATGCATATGGCAAACATGATATCAGGCCTGCTGGCTGTGAGGTACATAAGAGACCAATCATAGCCGTGTAAAGATGTTCATCCACACACTCCCCCTTAAGGTCAGGTTGAAGGGGGTCAATACAACCAGTCTCATAATAAGGAGAGAGTTAGAATACTTAGTAGATCAAATAGGGAACTGGAACTATATTATGATACTAAGAAACACAAGCAAACAATGAGATAGAACCAAGAACAACAACAAAATATGGTTTTCAAGGAATAAGTGTATTGCTCTCAAGTTCTTTTACAAGTGTTAAAAAGCATGAAAATAAGAACAAGGACCCGAGATACTTTATACTACATCCTACAGCAGGCCATACTTTGAAGGCCAGCTGGAAACACTAATCTAGACAACAAGATCAATGTAAAGTCAAAAGGCAGATTGCCTTTTGACTAGTGACTATGATATGCCATAGCTCACATCCTAATATATTACAAAAAGGATAAAAGTACATAAAGTAGAAAGTTACAGACTCAGAACCATAATCTATAGTTTGCAAAAGCATGGATCTTTTCACCAACTTATGCAAGTTGGTGAGTCTTCAGAGTGGCAGCGGAAAATTGGTTAGCTTTCTGAAAAAGTAGATTAGAGAAAGCATGTCTTCTCTGTACTCGGAAGAAATCAGTCTTCTGTCTTGATGGCTTCGGAAGACTTTGTCTTTTAAGCTGCGGAAGACTTCATCTTTGGCTTCGGAAGACTTGGTCTTTGGCTTCGAAAGATTTTACATTTAGAATAATCTTCTGTGCAGAGTGTAAAACTTTCGAAGCAACTTCTACTATGTACAAAGTGCATGCATGCAGGAAGCACTTTGTTTGTTTTGGGTGCATCCGCCTTTCTATAAACCTTACAGCTTTGTTACGTTTATTAAATAATTTACAAGATCTGACAACTTGTGCTTGCCAAAGTTGGGGTAGTGCCACCTGTGTCTCGTTGTATAGAAACTTATGCAAGGGAACCGTTCCTGGGGTGAAAATCATGAGCGGCCCCATGTACCTTCTACAAGTATGAGCATGGACCTGGATTCTACCGATTGCACCAAGGCCTGTAGACCATAGCATTGATTTTCAAAAGCCATATGGTGCCAGATTTTTATTTAGAGTTGTTTTTAGTTAAATTATTAATAATGTGTTACTTAGATATCATGTTCTGTTTTTTTTCTTTCTTAAGGTGGCAATATCATATTCGTAACGTACAAGCTCCTACACACTTAACTAGATTTCACCGTACTACTTTGCAATTACTACAAGAAAGGGAGGTATTTTTTTATTAATACATTATTCGTATGATTGGAAAAACTAGATAAACTATTTTTTTAGTAGTTTGGCTTGACACTTTATGAGGGTGTGGTGCAACATCTACCTCAGATATGCAGTTCTGGCATCCCTAGTTGGAGGTCACAGTGTTATTTATTTTTTTGGGATGTTGTAGAGTATCATCTAGTTGAAAGATTTATGAGACAATTTGAATATGTTCAACCCGTCCCTTGTCTCTTTCCCTTGTCACGTGACACGCTTTGGTCTCTCCGTGATCTTGGTCATGCCGGGAGGGTAGAGACAAGCTGGTTAAATTACCATCATAGCTATGTGAAACTCTAGAATAACCGAGAGGAAGATATTATGAATGAAGAACGTAGTAACATGTCATGGTGGGAGGGTAGAGACAAGCTGGTTAAATTGCCATACTGTTAGGTACATGAAAGACACAAGATATGTTCAAGATGTCAGGCCTACTGGATTTCAAGATCACGGAGGAAGATCCCAACTCTTGGTTTATACAACTACAAAAATAAATTATAAAATATAGAATATAATTTATTATAATATACTAAACTAATATTTTTTTTTTGATTTTGTAGGAGGATGGCCTAAGCCACATTACTCAAGGCGATCCCGGGTTAACGACCCACATGAAGAACGAGGTCACATTGAGGATTAGGGGGTACCTCAAATTTTCAGAGTGATGTGTATGCAAATGATGGGGAAATTTTCAAAGTGATGTGTATGCAAATGTTGGGGAGGAGCGGTTTCATGTACTTGTAGACTTCAAAGAAACCACTTCTAGTAGGAGCAACTTCTCACTCAAATAAATAAAAACAAGAAACTGTTCCAGCAAGAGAAGTGTTTCACCTATTTTTGATGAAAGATCATTAAAAAAAAGTTTTTACGATATATGAAAAAAGCTAATAAATGTGTATATAAGAAACTGTTCTTGGCACGTGCTTATTCTCCCTTAAATAAATAGAAAGAAGAAACTGCTCCTACTAGTAGTTTCTCATAAAAACCGAAAGATGCATGAAAAAAGCAAATACAATATGCATTAATAATATGTATATAGGTGAACTTTAAAAATATTACGTAATTATTAAAAAAACCCCTATAAATACAACTAATATTCATCACTTGACACCATTCAATATTCATCACTTGACTCCATTCAACATTCATCACTTAACACCACTTAACATTCATATCTTTGTTAGATTAATACATTTATTGAACTTTGTGTTTATGCAATAATATCAGCCTTGCTTTAATTTAAAGATGTCAGTATCAAAATCTATTATAAAAATAGGAACTTAAAAATAGGGGCTTTTCCATATGTAGGACAAATAATTTTTCATAACTCTAGTTTTGTAAATAGACAATCATTGACTCTATCTATTCATTGAATTTGATACAAAGGTCATACGACATAAAATAAAAATTATTGAGATGAAAAATATAAAGTCTAAGCATCATGATTAGTAGGTGTTGTGCATCGAAAATATTACAATTTGTCAGCCATAAAACGTCGATATTTCTTAGCTGCCATCTGAAAATCCATCGATATATGTAGTTCTTTGCCCATAACCAGATGTTTCATCACTATACAAGCATGCACCCCAGAATTATGATTTATAAAACCAAGGTATTACGACATATAATTTCCCTCTAGTCAAATATTTAATAGTTTTTCTTCCCTTCTAGACCTCCTTCGGTACTCAATGTTCACCAATAACACATAAAAATACATAGAGAATTTTTTTAACACAGGAAAAACCAAGTCCTGGTATTCTTAACTGCAGTACTGAGTTAACCACATAGTGTTAAGATCAAGTCCGATAAGTAAACATTCAGTTGAAGTGATTAATAAAGGTAGATAAACATAATCACCAAGAGAATTGGTCCTTTAGCGCATCAATTAAAGTTACCCCATGAACTTAGTGGTGTACACGATATGTTTCATGTATCAAATCTTAAGAAATATTTGACTGATGGATCTCTTCATGTACAGAAATCCGAATTGATGAGATACTTTATTTTGTGGAAGAATTGATACAAATCATGGATAGAGAAGTTAAGCGGTTAAAGTGTAGCAAGATTTCGATTGTTAGAGTCCGATGTAAATCTAAGAGAGGGCCTGGGTTTACTTGGGGCTGGAAGACCAAATGAAACTTAAATATGCGCATCTGTTTTCAAATAGAGCTTTAGGATCTAACTCCAACTGCGAAATTCTTTCAACTAAAGGATACTATAACATCAGTCACTCTTAGGGTCGTCAATCAAATTGAAGCTCGTCATCTTCCATTATGTATTTATTGTTTTTGTGTAACTAACTCGTGCTCGATGCTGATTTTTGTCATTACGATTTGGCGCGTTAACTCTAAACTTATAAAATGGTAAATTTGACTATTATAAGTTTTTAAAATTAAATTGTCATAACCTTCTTCACTGTTATTATTATTATTATTATTATTATTATTATTATTATTATTATTATTATTATTATTATTATTATTAAATTTTATTAAATATTATTAATATTATTGTTATTATTCTTATCACTAATATTACTACTATATAAAAAATAATAGTAAGTATAATAAAATTAATTAGTACTACTAATATTGTATATAGTTTAGTTTTAAATTGACAATAATTTTAAACATAAAGGACTAAGCTGCAAATTGCATAGCATAAGTATTTATACTCGAGGCATACCCTTTTACCCTAAATGAAACCTACCCACCCACCATGAATCCGTCGAAAGCCCCCCAATCTGGCGACCATTGTTTCAAGATGATCTCGATGCCGTGAGTTGAAACTGGTTCTTATCGTCTCTCCGTTTCGAAGCTTCGCATGTTAATGATTGATGTAATCCTCATTTCGTTTCGTTTTGTTAGAGTCGGTTTCGTTTTCTTAGTTTAGGGTGCATTCCGTTGTTTTATATTGGCGTTTGAGTAGGCTATGGCGGGGAGTAGTTGTGTGGCGGAGTGTGTGAGTGTATGTGCAGCTGTGAGTGTGTGTTTGGAGGTGTGCGCATGTAAGTAGGTTTTTATGTGTGTGCGTATGTATATAAGCCGAGGAAAAGGATGTGCGTTTATGTATAATTGTTATGTGAGTGTTATATATGAGGTATGTGTGGATAACAGTGAGTGTTGTGTGTGTGCTTCTTCAAAGAAACAAGCACAGCAGCCTTCGGCAGCTGTGTGTGTCATGCGTGTGTGTTGTGTGTTATATATATGTATATTGTGTGTATGTATTAACCATGTGTGTGAGTGTGAGTGTAAACTTTGTGTGTGTATGTATATATATGAGTGTTATTGTGGGTGTGTGTATGTAGTTGTGTGTGTATGAGGAACATATATATATGTGTGTAATATGCATTTTATATATATAATTTTGTGTGGGTTCACTGGACTCGGGAATATAGTAATATGAATACATTAAATGAATGAGTGGGAATTGTAAGAATGATATTATCATCGTGTTGTGATCAGGTTATCTAGTTATAAAAAGAAAGAAATATAAATATATACATACCTTAGGGTATGATTAGAAACTAACTATATATATAAATATATATATATATATATATATATATATATATATATATATATACTTTTGTTTAGACATGCAAGTGGCCAAGATTATTATATATATATATATGTAATATATATATATATATATCTTTTGAATGATGTTATGCATTGAACCCTAACCGACCCGAGAAAGATGGAATGTGTTATAATATTTATTACACATGTTACAAGTTCAATTATATATTGTTATAGGTTTTTGATTGCTTGGGATTATGTGCGTTGCTAGAAGCCCTTTTTTATTTTATTATTTGTTGTATCAAACAAGGTGAATTTTGCGGCCCCATTTTCATGCTCAACCCTTTTCTTGTTGTGAATTCAATTATTCTTTTGGGGCTGATGTGTTACTATTTTATAAGTGTATATCTAGTACATGCATGAGTATTTCTATGTGTTTTCTTATTCACAATTATTTAACTTTAGTGTTGGAGCTGACGAACAGGTATTGATAGGACTATTGGGTTGATACACCCCCACCCTTGTTTGTTAGTATGCTAGTTGAGACTGACAATGGTCACGAACGGAACCTTAGGTGAATATGTTCTAACAAAATCTATGTGTATGTCATAGGCTTAGTTGTGAGGCTTATGATTACATGTGATATTACTTGCTTATAACTATTCACACTTATGTCCTACAAACTTTAACACATCATTATTTTTGTTCATTATTTAAGCCTGTGAACTTACCAACCACGTGTTGACCTTTTGAGCCTATCTTTTCAAGTAACAATAATTGTTGAGGATAGCTAAATATGGTGCCTTAGAGATGACCCTAAGGAATTCCTAATAGTCAGGCTTTAATGATTTTAAATATTAATTAATTGTTTTATGTTGTTACATTTGGGCATGTTTTGCCTTTACTTTTTCCCGAGTTGTGGGATTCAATTTGGTATTCTTGTTTGACTATGTTTGTCATGTAATCGACTAATCACGACACAAGTCTCTATTTGTGTTGGTTGATGTCATGACACGTTAGCCTTTTTCATATAATGCATTCTACTAATTAATAATGTGTTATGAAAATCTTTCATGTTTCCACTATAAGCAAGGGTGTGACAATGCCACACAAATCAAAAATCGCACATGCCTGGGTTGCGGTCTGGGACATCTCATTTCGGGATAAGATATTTCCTACTCTTTAACACACATCACAACTCCTCTCAAACTTATACGCCTCCTTAAAGATCGTCAGCTAATAAAACCCCATCTTTTTCGCTGTCAAACTCACTCCATAATGGCCACGTGTTGGACCTTAGTGGCAATGGCTCAAAATCCTCCTTGCTTCATTGCTTCATCACTGTTTATTCACCCATTAACAATCTGGTCTGCTCACATGCGAAAGAGGCAAGGGTCATCCCAAATGTAATGTTTAACATTTGCAAAGAGTTTCTTCTTTTGTTAATATGTCAAGCCTATAATTAGAAGATCTGCAAACCATGGAAAACCCTTTTCTTTTGCTTTCACAAAATAAGCATCTCACGAGGAAAGTTGTCATCAATTATGCCGTTCCTAATCTTCCCATGCACGAAGTCCTCTAAATGTAATAAATGGTCCATTTCTACGTTCTTCGCTCCTTTCTTATCCGTAATCTGAATGTCAAACTACTGAAGCAGCAAAATCCATCGTATCAATCGCCGCATAGCGTTCTGCTTTCTAAACATATACTTAAGTGCAACATGATCTGTGTAAACAATAGTCTTAGAAAGAACAAGATAAGATCTAAACTTATCAAATGCAAAGACTACTGCTAACAACTCCTTTTCCGTCATGGTGTAAAGCTCCTATGCATCTGTGAGTTTCTTACTCGCATACTAGATCAAGTGGAAATTTTTGCCCCTACGCTAAGCTAACACTGCTCCTATCACATAGTCACTCACGTCGCATATCAACTCAAAAGGTAAACTCCAATTTGGGGTGACCATAATCAGAGAATTCACCAACTTCTCCTTTAGAAGCTCATATGCTTCCTGACACTCCTAAGAAAACACGAAAGGCACATCCTTCTCTAGGAGTTGCATCATCGGCTTCGCAATCTTTACAGAAATCTCTAGTGAAGCGTCGATAAAAACCAACATGGCCTAGAAAACTCCTAATATATTTCACTGATGTTGGTAGCGGAAGCTTGTTGATACTCTTAATCTTTGCCTAATCACCTCAAGCCCTACGTGTGAAATCTGGTGCCCAAAAAGGATGCCTACCTTCACCATGAACTGACATTTCTCCTAGATTATCATCAATTTGGTCTCCTCACATCAAGCCAACATCCTATCCAAACGCTCCAATTATAAATCAAAGAAACTATCAAACATAGAAAAATCATCCATGAAAACTTCTATTGAATCCTCGATCATATCATGGAAGATAGCTACCATACACCGCTGGAAAGTAATTGGAGTGTTACATATCCCAAATGGCATACGGTGATACGCAAAGGTGCATGTGGGCATGTAAAGGTCGTCTTTTTTTGAGACTCTGAAGCAATCGGGATCTAGAAATAACCTAAGAAACCATCAAGGAAATAGTAAAACTTCAAACGTTCCAACATCCAGATAGTTAAAAGGAAGCAAGAAATGGTCCTTTCTCATGGCATCATTTAGTTTGTGGTAATAAATGCAAACACGCCACCTCGTGACTGTCATTGTCGGAAATAACTGGTTCTTCTCATTAGTCACCACTGTCATCCTCCCATTCTTGTAAACAACCTACACGGGACTCATCCACTTTAAGTCAAAGATAGGGTAGATTAATCATGCATCTTAAAACTTAATCACTTTTTTTTTAACTACCTCATGCATGTTAGGATTTAATCTTCTTAGACTTTGTCTAACAGGCCTATACTTATTTTTCATGAGTATCTTATGCATGCAAAATGAAGGGTTGATACCCTTAATATCCATAAGCTTCCATTCAATCGCCTATTTGGGTGCCTTTAACACATCCACCAATCACCTTTTTTCCTCTTCTGTCAATCCACCAGAAATGGTGACAAGTAACTTAGATCCCTCATCCAATAAAGCATAATCTAGGTGAGATAAAAATTTCCTTAGTCTCTAGTGATGGGGGAGTCTTGGCTGATGGCTTCTCCACCCGGTCCTTTCTCATAATTACCTCACACACATAAGTCTCCTCAAGAGCCTAAATCTCTAGATCCATCAAGTCATGCTCAAAGGTGTAGTTAACTTGATTTCCCGGTTCTCACTAACCAGTATTTCTGATCTATCCTCGTAAACTCTCAGAAGCTCGCAGTCACCTATGTCTTAATGGTGTCAATGAAATTCAACGTGTCATCATGATCGTGTGTGTTCTTCATGGACTTGCTCACATTGAATGTGATTGTCTCATCCACAACTAGCAAGGGTCAACTTACCATCAAGGACATCAATCAATGCCCTTGCGGTTTCAAGGAAAAGTTGTCTTAAGATCAATGGAACCTTCTCATCCTCATCCATATCTAAGATCATGAGATCAACTGGAAAAAAAATCTTATCCACCTTAAGAAGGATGTTCTCTATAATACCTCACAAATAACTCATTGACCTATCCACCAACTAGATGCTCCTCCGTGTCGGAGTTGGCTCACCTAGTTCTAGCTTAGCAAACACAGAATATAGCTTCAAAATGATGCTAGCCCCTAGATCTGCCAATGCATTACTCATAAATAAATCACCTATGATGCATGGAATAGTGAAACTACCTAGATCATTCATCTTCTGTGATAGTTTGTTCTGCACAGTAGCCGAACACTCGTCGCTCAACATTGTAGTCGAGATCTGCTCCAACTTCTTATTCGTGAGCAGATTCTTTAGAAGCTTAGCATACTTATGCATGTGTTGTAATGCCTCTACAAAAGGTAAGTTCACCTTGAGTTGTATAAACATCTCAACAAACTTCCCGTACTACTCCTCAAGCTGATGTTGAGCCAATCTTCCTGGATATGGAAGTTTGTCAAAATGGAGTAATGGCTCCTTAGCCTTTTTTTAGTTGCCTTCTCTACCAGCTCCTCTAACTATGCTGTACTTGCTGGGTGAAACCTCTGAAGCACCATGCTAGTAGGAGCCTCCATCTCTATCTCCTCATCCACCTCCTCTTCAACACTAGAGGAGGCGCAACCACACTTGATGACTTACCACTCTGAGTCATCATAGCTTTCACATGCACATTTGTATTCTTCACTACATTACTAGGTAGACCTCCAGGTTGCCTTTTCTGAAACAGATAAGATAAGTGTCCCACGATCCTTTTTATATTCTACATTAATGCTCCTTGATTATTGATCATGGCCTTATTCTTCCAAAAACCTAAACTGATATGCCTAATCTCTAGCACGTGCTTCCATATACCTAGTGTCGTCCCTTGTCATGAACTGAGTCAACATCTGTGAGTGTTGCATCATCTTTTCCTTGAGGGTGGGCTTCTTCTCACCCTACCCTATGCCGCTAGTCTAACCGCTACTTGAACTCTGATTCCAAAATAAACTTTGAGTATGCGGTTTAAAACGCAGTGGGTTTCCATTTCTCCAGCTCTTTTGATTCCTCCAAAAAGGATTATAGAGATTATTGAAGGCATTTCCTTGAATTCGATTAGGATTTTCGACAAAGTTGACCTGCTCCTAAAAACTTTCAATAGAAATAGGATAATTAATAGTATCACGGCCACCCCAGTAGATCTCATAGGCCTGCTTCTTCTTCTTCTACAACTCTACCACTATCTTAGCTAATGCTTTAACCTAGGCGGAAAAAGCCATGCTAGAATCAACCAGGTGCACTACCTACTAAGCAGCAACCGGTACTTTGGAATCTGGATACTCATAACTACTCATCGTAGGTACTCGAACATGGTGTTACACTCCTCAACACTCTTGGGCGTCATCAAATTACCACCAGCAGTAGTATCCAACATGTTCCTCATTGCTGGAGAGCTCTATTATAGAAATTCTTAATCAACAACAAATCCTCTAAACCGTAATGTGGACACTTATGCACTAACCCCTTGAAACACTCCCAGGTCTCGTTGAAAGTCTCTCCCAACTTCTATTGATAGGAATGAAGCATGCTCCTTAAACGAGCAGTCTTCAAAGGGGAAACTTACATATAGAAGAACTTATCTTGCATATTAGCCCGAGTGGTAATAGATCCCGTTGGCAAGGACTTAAGCTAGTTGTCGGCACAGTTAGTACGAGAGAATGCGAAGAGGCGCAACTTGCATGCGTACTAGGAAACACAATTCACCTGATCAAATTGACAAACAAAGTTTCATAATTTTGAGTTCATTGTTTTTTATTGTTCCACATGGATATAAGTTAAAACATTAAATTCAACTTTAAGTATAACTTGAAGAGCTACTAAATCAAGTCATGATATACGTTTATTCTTATTATAAATTAAAACAATTAAACTTTTGACTTTTTAATATATGGATTTTAGCTTCTAGATCATATCATCTACCTAAGCAATTTTCAAATATGTTAATCTTTATCACATAAATTTCAACATTAAAGAAAATTGATAATCATAATATTCAAAATCTATTTGACGCTCACTTATGATCTCTTGAAACCTATAAAATACGAATTGTGAACCAAATGTAAGTAAAATTTTCCAAAACTAAAAAAATATTACTCAAATGCATAGGAAATAGCTATATTTAATATGCATAATTTAGACCATATCAGGAAGAAATTGTGATTGGTAAGTCGACAAACGTAATCAAGGCAATTGAAGACTATTATATAGAACCAAAAGATCATAGATTTCTTGCCTGATTATTTGTCATAACCTTAGGAGGGTTGAATGTAATTCTAGGGATGGATTATTTTGCAACTTATGAGGCGAATATTATGCACTAAAAAAAATATGATTTGGCTTGCAGCACCCAACAATAATCTAGTTACAATTTATGAGGACAAGGAATGTACTATTCAAATGTAATATTGATGATAATAGCTAAAAAGTTTATGAGGCGAGAATGTGGTGCTTACCTAGCGTATATTGAAGAAGTTAATATAGAAGTGTTAAGATGTACATGTTGTGCATGATTTTCTTACTATTTCCAAAGGATTTATCAGAAGTGCCACTTGACCATGAGTTGAGGTTTAAATTGACATGTTACTTGGAGCACATCTTGTTGCCAAAACACCGAATATTTTGCGAAAGAACTGATGACTTAGTTGCTAGATCTTTTAGATAAAGACTTCATTTGACAATGACTTTGTTACTTTTTTATTTTTTTTTGTATTTAGTGAATTGTCTATGTCGATCTATGTTAGAGTCAGTGATTTGTCTATTGATGACATATTGATCTACACGTGGCGCGAAGAGGACCATGCCTATCGTATCAAGGGATGTGTTAGAAATACTTAGAAATGAGAACGTATATAGAATTTTCCAAGTGTGAATTTTGGTTACACGAAGTTCAGTTCTTAGGTCATGTCATTAATCTAAATGGGATTATGGTGGATCCTGCTAAAGTAAAAGCCATGATGAAAGGTTAGTACAGAAGACGCTATCTAAGATCCGTAGTTTCTTGGGTTTGGTAGGTTACTAAAAAAGATTTATTTAAGATTTATCCAAGATATGCTATTTCTCATACCTCGGTTTTCAGCATTCTCGAATCATGGCCCAGTTGATTTTGATCGTTTGTTTCATGATTTCAAATCATTCACGCAAAAGAATAATTTATAGCAAAATTATATTTTCTTAAAATGTGTAACATCAATGTTATGTCAAAACTAATGATATTTCATGCATATAAAAAGGATTTAAAACACTATACATACAATCAGAATTTGGGTTTACAAATATACAGCCACAGTGAATTTAAGCGCCTAGAGAGTAGTGATCATTTCAGCAAATCACTTTGCCTATATGTACAGGCTATCATATATTTAAGCACCTAGAAATAAACATCCTTTGGCCCTAACCCTAACCCTAGCTAACATATGTTTTATGAATTTACGTGTAAAAATATTTGTAAACATTTATCACCAAAAGCCGGTGGATACATAATTGACTCTAAAACATTTCAAGCATGTATCCTATCTAGAATATCAAATTATAACTTCATATGCAAGCTATACATTTAGTAGTTGACCATAACTATGGAGTTCACCTTCCATATATACTAGTTCTATTGCTCAAGTAGTTTGTTTTTCAATAGGGACATCCTGGATCTAAACTAAGACCTTGACCAACCTTTGTATGGGATTTTCACCAATCCTTGAGATATTAATTTGACCAAACTATACATATACTTCTGGTCTACATGTCTTTATCATAAAATGCGATTAATGATTTAAAGAATCGGCGTTTCATGTATGCAATTTTCACAAATCAAGATAACAAACATTTTGTATATAAAATGTCCAATATATTCACCTTGTTATGAGTGGTTGAGCTAATAATATCCTAGGAATAATGAAGGTAGATATGCAAGCAGAATTTCGACTTAAGATCATATTTTACAGCTTCGAGACTTTATTTTCAGCATCGTTTCTTCGTGTAGCACCTCGGGATAGCCTAGGATTAATCTAAAGTGAGGTTTAGGGTTAGATTTAAGGAATTTGAGAAAGATATTCAAACTTGGGATGCAAAATGAGCATACCCGAGTGTTCCCTTTATAGTTGGATTCTAGCAGCCGATACGTAGCGTATCACCAAGACGATGTCTGCCGCAAGACCCGTATCGTCTTGAAGTGTTGCATGGCTGACACATGTTTCCAAATAATCAACCTCGTGCCATATTTTGTGATGCACCCCACATCGGATGATGTGCCTCGCACTGGATATCTGATGTGCCGACGGTACATGGTTTAGTAAGAACATACATTGCAAATCAACTTAAAATTGCATAATTGTTTTCATAGTTAAATTGAGAAAGTAGTAGTAATAATGTAAATTGCTTTCAAAAAACAACAAATGCGGACATAAATGTCCCAAAAAGCATGAATGGACCAAAATACGATGCGTCCCATGCTAGCTAAACTTGTGCAAATGTCAATTACCGAAAAAAACACGCAGGAAAAATAGGTCAACATAAAGTTGGTGATTTCACAAGTTTAACTTAGTAAAAAATGTAATGGACCATAAGCCTTTCTATGATTTGATTGTTGTACATATAATGCTACAATATTATATAAAAGCATCGTAACCAAATCTAGACTGTAAGTATAAGAGGTTTCCCTTACCCATGCTTACCGTAAGCACAAGGGTGAATAGGCTAATAATGCACCCGTTCACACCTCTAGTCAAGGTTAGGGAAATTAACTCGAGTAGGGGTAGTCAAAGCCAATAGTACCATCCATAATTACCTCGCTTAAGGAAAGAAATTAACTGACCGGTTTAAGAGGACTTTATATAGTAAGTAAACCATTTATATAACATGGGAAATCATCTACAAGTATTTGTATCCACAAAAATGATAAATATCTATGTAAACTTCCCCCAAAGGAAAATAAGTAAAATAGGGTCATGACTCATTGAACAAGTGAGTGATCGAGTATGAAAATCCATAAGTATCCAAAGTGTTGGGAAAATTCAATTTAAGTTCACCCTAGAATAATCAACAAAACTTATGTTTAAGTAATTGCTCCTACATCTAATGTGAGAATGTAATTGATTCATCCACATAACTTAGTATAAAGTGTTTGACTCGACTACCCGTTGGTGATATACGATTGATAATTATGAAATATATAATACTTCGAAAATATTAATAAATTATATTTCATTCGAGTGTGTCCGTGAACCCTTGCATTTTAAAGTCAACACATTGTTTAGGTAATTAATGTTATTTTGAGTTGACTCGAGTAGTGACTCGAGTATTCAGTAATTAAGTATATATTTCACTTGTGAAATTAGGAAAATTAGGGTTTTGAAATAATCTTATATTTTGAGTAAAAGCTATATTTGTAATGATTTTCAAGAATACTTTTTCAAATTACTAACATTCCAGAAGATATTAATTTTCATATTTCAACGACTCTTGCTAATGTATGTATGTGTGTGTAGATATATTTGCATATGAAAATACCTATTTATATGTATATATACAAATTTCTTTAGTAACAAATATTATTCCTTTACTTACATTTCGTTTTATGTATTTTTTAAAAGTAAACTTTTCCAACTCCTATAATATAATCATTGTATTATTGTAATTATAGAGTTTTGATGCTATAGTGAAGTCCACAAAATATACATTTTGTCAACTTAGTCATTTACTAGTTATTTTAACTCGTCACTTTAACTAACATAACACTTAAAATTATACAGTCCAAAATTTTATATTTAAAGTTTCATGTCTAAATTGTTAATGATTAAAGGTCAACTTAGTTAGCTTGTTATAATCCAACTATCAACATAATCTAATTTTCTAGTTGACTATTACTTACAAGAACGCATCCATATACATAATAAAACCAGAAATATTAAAAAAAATTGTAATAACATAAATTAACTCATTTGAAGCTTTTCTTAAGTTTAAACACGCTTTTGACTTTTGTAAAATCACCAACTAGTAACTTAGTCAATTACAAAACCATGAATATTTACTTTTAAGGTAAAAAAAAGTAGTATTTTACTCATGTTGGTATGTGTTGGGTGAAATATCAACATTGTAACTCTTGATTTGCAAGAACGCCATTTTTAACAAAATAACCTTTGTGGATGAAGATAGTTACATATAAACTAGTAGATAGATAAACATGATGAAATAAAATATATATAAACAAGTAGAGAGTGTTCTCACACAAAACAATCAAAAGAAACACTTCAAAAATAACTTGATCTTCAACAATGACACTTGAGACACACAAGATTTATGGAATAAAGTTTGACAAATGATGTAGCAGTGGTGTGTGTATGGTTGAGATTTTGAATAAGGGAGATGGGAAGGAGTGTTGGTGAAATGTGTAGGTGAGTGGTGGATGAATATATGCTTATAACATCTTCCAACTTTTGCCATCTTTTCTTTTGGGTTAAAACACCATCATATGTGTTTCATAAAGTAGGAAGTTATGCCAATTGAAGTAAACCAATATGGTGCTTGTATCAATTCAAAAGCACTTTCATCATTGAGGAAATCTTCAAACTTGAAAGTCAACCTAGAAAAACAAAGTCTAAGATTTTTTTTGGAGAAATGTACAAAGGAGAAAGTCTATGGGGGGAGAGGGGGACGGTCAAGATGTCAGGGGGGATGGTTTTTCAATTTTATGTAGTAATGGGTATTCTGGGTGTATGTGTTTTACTATGGATATTTTTACATATTTTAAAACTTTTACTTTTTACTTTATAAAATACATTCAAATATTATGAAATCATATATAATATCATATATTTTAGTATATTTCAGTACTGATGATTACGTTATTAATACATCAAGTATCGAGTAGTCGCTTTTATAGATTTTATACCGGGTATATTACCATTTTCTACGTTCGACTTTTCTAACTACTTTAGATTATTTTCACGTATATATATTGGGTTCTAAAACACTTTGTAACACTTTAAAGTATTATTAGTATGTATATATTAATTATCTCCAACATTCGTGTGTGCCGATTGTACCGCATAAAAAGTGATAATTATGACAAAACACCGGTGCATGTATTGTTATGCATGGAATTTGCTATGCATAAAATGAATTCAAATAAATGAAGCTCAATTGAAATTCAAGTATGATATGCATAATTAAGACTAGGTCGGATATTGACTTGAAATTGTTGGGTGTCCTAGAACCCTTGATGTCTAACAGATGCTTTGGGTCTAGATTTCAGGATCATTACACTATTCATTGACTAAGTTGACCAGGAGGATGTAAAATTTGAATGGGAAAAAAACAAGAGAATGTATTTTAGGAATTGAATAGGAGGTTAGCTCAAGCTTCCTTTCGACGCTACGTGAAGGCACTAGTAGAGAAATTGTTTTTCCCAAGACCATAGTAGAGAACTTCACAGCTTGGTTAGCTTTACACTCACTAATCTCAATCACCACCTCCATCTCAGAAACCCATTGAAGAGTGGAAATAGCACCACCCTTGCCATCAAGGGATGGAGGATTGTACCCCTTGAAGATGCGATACGAACACCCTTTAGCTAATTCCCCATTAGTTACATCCTCCTCATCTTTTCCATTCTTCCCCGAGCCTTCCCCGATACCTTCACTATCTTTCTTGCTAACTTTGTTCTTTGCCTACAGCGTCTACTCCGTGTGGACCTCTTCGGCAATAGCCTCCCTAACAACAGGCTCCAAGGTAATCCTCTCATTAGAATGATGAGAATTTTCCTCACTAGCAGTGTGAATAAAGTCCACATGAACCTCTTCAATCGTCTGCTTTTGGCTCCTTGTGCCTGGTGGTCTACCCCTACACCATCACGAGCATCCCCTCGAGTAGCTTTCATTCCAACCATTGGTTTCTATAAGATATGAAAAACCAACATTATCATTCTAGGTTGTAAGAAATATGAAAAAGGCTGATGCACCCAAAACAGTCAAAGTGCTTCCTGCATGCATGCACTTTATGCATGGTAGAAGTTACTTCAGAAGTTTTACACACTACAAAGAAATTTCTCTAAGTGTAAAATCTTCCGAAGCCAAAGACCAAATCTTCCAAAGCCAAAGACCAAATCTTCTGAAGCCAAAGATGAAGTCTTCCGAAGCTTAGAAGACAAAGTCTTCCCAAGCCACAAAGATAGAAGACTGAATTCTTCCGAAGACAGAGAAGACATGTTTTCTCTGATCAACATTTTCAGAAAGCTGACCAACTTTCTGCTGCCACTCTGCAGACTCACCAACTTACATAAGTTGGTGAAAAGGTCCATGCTTTAGGAAACTGTAGATTATGGTTTCGAGTCTGTAACTTTCTATTTTATGTATTATCCTTTTTCTAATACATTAGGATGTGAGCTATGGCATGTCATAGTCACTAGTCAAAAGGCAATCTGCCTTTTCACTTTACATTGATCTTGTTGTCTAGATTAGTGTTTCTAGTTGGCCTTCAAAGTATGGTCGGCTGTAGGATGTAGTATAAAGTATCTCAGGTCCTTGTATTTTATTTCTATGCTTTGTAACACTTGTAAAAGAACTTGAGAGCAATATACTTTATCCTTGAAAACCACTACTTGTTGTTCTTGGTTCTGTCTTATCTTGTTTGCTTGTGTTTCTTAGTATCACTCTAAAGGTTTCAGTTCCTTATTTGATTTGTTAAGTGTTCTAAGTCTCTCCTCATTGTGAAACTGATTGCATTGAACTCCTTCACCGATCCTGCAATTGGTATCAGAGCTTTCCAAGCTCTTGATTGTAAGATCTCACTGTCTTAGATCTCTCAGTTTTCACAAAACACTTAACAACTCAAATGGCAGCTCTCACAAAAGCTGATATGAAAACTAGTAACATGACAAAGTCCCCACTGATCACTCCTAAAGACTTTGACACTTGGTGTTAAAGAATGGAAGGCTTCATCAAGTCACAAGACTCCAGGATGTGGGAATCTATTGTCTCTAGACCTTACATTCCATGCACCTTTTCAGTTGCTGCTGGAGGTGGAATGATACCAAAGAAGGTAGCTGACTTTTCCAGAAGAAGATAGAAAGAAGATTGATATCGACCAAAAAGCCATGACTGCCCTCCAAACTGCTCTTCCAAACTCCATTTACATGGGCTTCAAGAAGTGTAAAACTGCTAAGCAGTTATGGGATGCACTGAAGCTCATGTATGAGGGGTCCTCTGAAGCAAAAGAGAACAAAAAGGACCTCCTAAAGCAGCAGTTTGAGAATTTCACCTACAAAACAGGTGAAACCATGACTCAACAATACTTCAGGTATGTTGAGATTGTGAACACTCTAATGGATGTTGGAGTAATCTTGTAAACAGGGATATTGTAAGGAAGTTCATGTCCTCTGTTCCTAGACAGTGGACTCATTACTGTGTTGTTATCAAGAGGACTGAGAACCTCAAGACTCTTACTCTTACAGAGTTGTATGGTATCCTCAGTGACTACCAGATGGAGATGAAATTACAAAATCCATCTGGTAACCAGCAATAAGCAGAGTTCAGCCCTCCATGTGGTTGAAAGGGATTGCAGAGTACCTCAACATCATCTTATCTGCTATCCTGACAACTCACAAAAGGGTCCTTTCATCACCTTCCCTGAGAGACCAAGGGAGAGTTACATCCAAGGAAGTCCATTCCAAGAGACAATCTCTTCTCATGCTTTTGTGTCTTCTGATGAAAGTTCAGGCAACTTTCTCTTCACCCTTAAAGACCTGGACTGTATCCATCCAGATGATCTGTTGTATATGGAGATAGTCCAGCAGATGGCTCTTCTCACTCACAGAGCAAAGAAGCTCTACTAGAGAACGGGGAGGAAGTTTCCTAGCAATGCAGCAGTGGAAAGTTTGGACTGGATAAAAGCAAAGTAAGGTGTTTCAATTGTAATCAAATGGGACACTTTGCAAGGGAGTGCAAGGCACCTAGAACAAATGGTGGCCAAGCACAAACCAGACCAAACTACACTAAAGGAGCCACCCAGAATGAGAAGTCAAAGCAGCAATCTGCAGTTGCTGTTGTAGAAGGAGGCTTTGACTGGAGCTTTCAGGTTGAAGATGCATCTCCAAACCAAACACTGATGGCAGATCATGATGAAGCCAAGGTATTGGAACATCTTTGTACTCCTGAATGTATTGCTAGAGTTAACAGATATAGGTCCTATAACTTAAAAATGAGATCTGATCTTGAGTCTTTGAATATTCTAAAATCTGATTTCAAAAGAGCTGAAAACTTAACGGGTATAAACTAAAAATAAAAGATTTAGAGAAAACCATTTCCACTCTTAAACATGAACACACCAACTACAGGACACAGATCAAAGATCTATCACTAAGTTAACCGAATGCCAGGCTGAGCTTGTGAGCAGCAAAGCCCGAGCAGAAAAATATCTTCTTGAAGAAGAGACCTTCAAGAACATGATATCCTCATCCTTGCATTCCAAAGTTTGTTATCAAAATAAGCATGGAGTAGGATCTACTGAGATAGCTCCTCCACACTATTTACTATCTGTAAGATCTCCAAGGTGTGGAACTTGTGAAGATGAGCTTCCCCACATAGACCCCTTGAGTGAAGAAGATGAAGAGGAGATAGTGAAGGATGAATCTGAGAAGAGTGAGGAAGATCATCCTAAGAAGGGTCACTATTCTCCTAAGGAGAGAAATGCAATTGGGATGACCAAGTCCAAGAGAAAGAATTTGATCAGAAGAGCCAAGAGAAAGTCCAAGAAAGCTCAAGAGATCAAGGCCACTTTCAACTCTAAGCAGAAACAAGTGTTCATCTCTATAGGATTTGAGGTGGTGAAGGCTGAAGACTCAACTATAAATCCTAGTACCAAGGGTTCTAGTTCCTATCAAACTCATCCCAGCAACAAGAAGAAGGCTGATCAGTTGTGTACCACTGCTACACAGCCTGAACCATCCATATCCAACAGCAAGTCACACCCTAAAAGGCTTATTACTTCATCTGTGAAGAAGAAGATGGAGATGAAAAGTGATCAAGATCAGTATTGATCTCAAAAGAAGACTCTCAGAAGAAAGCAAATGGATTGCATCATGTGTGGCAGTACTTCTCATCCGGCAAAGGATTGCATTTACAATCCTAAGAGCACTGTCCACATGATCAAGAAGAAAACTTCTGAGAAGATCAAGAAGAAGCCAGCTTCTAAAGGAAAATCCTTTCCTTTTGAAAGCTCCAAAATGAAAAAGAAGATAAGTGAAAACTTGCCTTCGGAAGAAAAATTGGTCTCGGAAGAAAGGAATGCTTTCGAAGTACCGAAGCCTGCTGTAGTGATAGCAAGATCTTCTGAAGGTCTAGTCTCCAAAACATCCGAAGTTGTCAAAACTTCTGATGTGTTGAAGGTCCAGTCTAAACTTTCAAAGGTGGTGTGGAAGACAAAGAAAGACCATGTGACTGAAAGTTCTTCATTAATAATAGCTGTTGGTCCTCAAAGCTTGAACATAGGATCAATTACTATTGCATTGTCTTCGGTTGATGTTAATGAGCCCAAGACTAGCAAGTCTTGGGTTTCCAAATGTAACTAATCATCTCTTTTTTATGCAAGAACAGCTAAAGGCCAACAGGAATATATGGATCATTGACAGTGGCTGTTGCAGGCACATGATAGGCAATGGCTCTCTACTCCAAAATTTTGAGAAAATTGATGGAGGGCCTGTTGCTTTTGGAGGGGATGCAGGAGGTTACATTACTGGAAGGGGCATGGTCATAAATAGTAAGCTCAGCATTGATAAGGTAAATTTTGTCAAGGAGCTTGGATATAATCTACTGAGTGTATCCTAATTTTGTGATCAAAGACACAACATGCCCTTTACTGAGCATGAGTGCATTGTTCTCAAGCCTAGGGTGGTCATTCCTCAGAAGCACATACTGCTCAGAGCCCCCAGGAAAGGGAACATATACAAGATGGACTTGAAAGAAACTTCCCCTTCAAGAGAAGTGTCTTGCTTTCTATCCAAAGCAAATAGTGATGAGTCTTTTCTCTGGCATAAAAGAATATGCCATGTAAACTTTAAAAACATGAATAAATTAATTAAGAATGATTTGGTAACTGGAATGCCAAAGAAAGAGTTTACAAGTGATGATCATTGTGTTGCATGCCTGAAAGGAAGCAGCACAAGGTATTTCACAAGCCAAAGGAAATAAATTCCATCACTGCTCCCCTACACTTGTTACATATGGATCTCTTTGGCCCCACCAGAGTAATGAGTCTAGGAAGGACCTCATATTGTTTAGTGATCACAGATGATTTCACTAGATTTACTTGGGTCTTTTTCCTTAGAACTAAGGATGAGACTCCTGAAATCTTGAAGAATTTCATTTTGAAGATTGAGAATCAATCTGATCACAAGGTCAAAATCATAAGATGTGATCAAAGAACTAAATTTAAAAACCAAATCCTTGATACATTTTGTGACGAAAAGGGTATTACAAGACAATATAGTGCTACCAGGACTTCTCAGCAAAATAGTGTTGCTGAGAGGAGAAACAGGACACTAATTGAAGCTGCAAGAACCATGTTGTCTAACTCTAAACTACCTATCACCTTCTGGGCAGAAGCAGTGAACACTACTTGCTATGTGCAGAATAGAGTTTTAGTAGTTAAGACTCATGGTAAGACTCTTTATGAACTGTGGCACAAAAAGAGACCTTTCATTGGTTTTCTCAGATCATTTGGATGTCCTTGTACAATCTTGAATACCAAAGATCAGATAGCCAAATTTGATGAGAAATCAGATGATGGATACTTTATTGGATACTCTTCTCAAGCCAATGTTTATAGAGTATACAATCTCAGAACTAGAATAGTTGATGAGTCAGCCAATGTGACTTTCAATGAACACACTCCTTGTGTGAGAGGTTCAGGTCCAGATTGGTTGTTTGATCTTGATTTAGTTACCAATTGTTTTAACAAGTCTTCTAAGAATGTTTCAGGATCTATAGGTAGTCTATCAACAGAAGATCTTGACCCAAGATTTGAGCTGAGAAGACCTTCAAATCAAACTACTTCTGTTAAAGTGGTAACAAATTCTGCAGATGGAGATCCTATCCATGACAAATCCAGCTGACACATCTAAAGTGCCTTTAAATTCCAGCTCAGAGGCACAAAACTTAAAAGAAGGAGCTTCAAATGAAGAAGGAAGTGGTAGTGGCGACAGTGATCAAGAATTTCTTGATGCTGACAATCACTCCATGGAAGACAACATCAATGATGTCACACACTCATTGGATCAAGTCTCTCTTGATAAGTGTGCTGATGTGGTGGGAGAATTTACTTTGCCTAATCAAAATTTTTCAAATTTAGATCTCTCAAATCAACTTGCTGTGATTCCTCAACTCAGGATCCACAAGTCTTACCCCACTACAAACATCATTGGAGAAATTGACAAGGGGATAAGAACAAGAGGACAAACCCATGACAAAAATGTTTGTCTCTACTCTTGTTTCCTATCCCAAGTAGAGCCAAAGAAAGTTGAGGAGGCTCTAAAGGATTGAAGTTGGGTTGAAGCTATGCAGAAGGAGCTGCTTTAATTCAAAAGGCAAAAGGTTTCGAACCTATGTCCTCTTCCTTCAGGGAAGACTACCATAGGAACCAAGTGGGTGTTTAGAAACAAGAAGGATGATAGAGGACTTGTCATCAAAAACAAGACAAGACTAGTTGTTCAAGGGTATACTCAAGAGGAAGGGATTGATTACATTGATGTCTTTACTCTAGTAGCAAGACTTGAAGCTGTTAGGATATTCCTAGCTTTTGCTGCATCCAAGAATTTCAAGGTCTACCAACTTGATGTCAAGTGTGCTTTCTTATATGGGGTGATTGATGAAAAAGTGTATGTCAAACAACCACCTGGCTTTGTAGATCCAGATCATCCTGATTATGTATGCAAGCTTGATAAAGCTCTTTATGGGCTGCACCAAGCTCCAAGGAAGTGGTATGAGACTCTATCTCAGTACTTATGTCAACATGGCTATAGAAGGGGTAATGGAACTCTCTTCATCAAAGGAACAGGAAATGACTTAATGCTGGTTCAAGTTTATGTTGATGGCATTATCTTTGGGTCAACTAATCCAAAGCTCCACAAGGACTTTGAGAAGCTGATGAAGAATAGATTGAAATGAGTGCCATGGGAGAACTCAATTTCTTTCTTGGAATTCAAGTGAAGCAAGTTGAAAATGGCATCTTCATAAGTCAGTCAAAGCATGTCCAAGACATACTAACAAGATTCAGCATGACTGATTGTAAGGTTGCAAAGACACCCATAGCAAGAAACCATTCCCTTGGACCTGATCTTAAGGGGGAGTGTGTGGATGAGCATCTCTACAGGGCTATGATTGGGTCTCTTATGTACCTCACAGCCAGCAGGCGTGATATCATGTTTGCCACATGTATTTGTACCAGATATCAAGCCAACCCACGATCTCAAAAGTGCTCCATCACTAGGCCTTTGGTATCCAAAGAATTCTGACTTCAATCTGTATGCCTATACAGATAGTGACTATGGTGGTTGCAACATGACTGCAAAATCTACATCAGGTGGATGTCAAATTTTTGGTGGAAGGATAGTCTCATGGCAATGCAAGAAACAATCCTGCGTATCTACATTAACTGCTGAAGCTGAATACATTACTGCTGCCAGCTGCTATGCTCAAGTGCTTTGGATTCAGAATCAGGTGCTAGAATATGGATTCAACTTCAAAGAGACTCCCATCCACATAGACAACAATAGTGCTATCTCTATTACAGAGAATCCTGTGCAGCACTCAAGGACCAAACAAATCAACATCAGGTATCATTTAATTAGAGATAATTTTGAAAAAGGGTTAATCACACTAGTCAAAGTTCACGCAAATGAACAATATGCTGATCTGTTCACCAAAGCTTTTGATGAACAGAGATTTAAGTATCTCATATCAGCTATTGTGATGATTAACTTTGAGTAGTTTTTTCTTAAACTTAAATTCAATATTATTTCTAAAATCTGTGTGTACTCAGTTGTTTATTTTATCACATTCATAAGCCCCTAACTATCTTGGAAGAAGAGTCTTTTAGAAAATATTCCTTACATTTTTTAAAATTTTGAACATATTTCTTTTCGGAAGAAACTAAGTTACCTTCGGAAGCAAATTATGTCTTTAATATCAAATAACTGCTTATGACAATTTACCTTCGGAAGAAAATTTTACAATATCTTCCAAAGCCAAATTTACTCATAAGTACTCATATGTTATTAAAGAACAACTTTCTTCCGAAAGCACTTATGTCTATGAAGTGAGAAATACGTTAAGTATTTTTCTTCCAAAGCAAAATTTTCATAACTCTTAGAAATATCTTCCGAAGCTAAATTGGCTTCGGAAGCTTTTATCAAAACTTCCGAAGACAAATTACCTTCGGAAGATTTACGACTTTCCAGAAAACTACTTTTGGGCACTTTTTCAGAGGTGGGACCGACATTCGGATTTCAAAGTTTATCCTTTCGCATTAACTTTGTCTCAAATCCATTTCATATAAATACCCAACGGTTTCCCCCTCTTTCACTTTTCTCTATTCATCTGCACATCTTTGTAACATAAATTCACCCACAAACCGCCCTTGTTCTTGTCTTCCTTCACGACGAA
The DNA here is from genome assembly GCA_025506415.1 of Flaveria robusta. Lineage (NCBI taxonomy): Eukaryota > Viridiplantae > Streptophyta > Magnoliopsida > Asterales > Asteraceae > Flaveria > Flaveria robusta. Next base: position 7,790,071 of record CM046473.1, read on the forward strand.
GCTTACTCAAATGGCCAACCTAAATCGCAGAAAACAACCTGATTTCTCCATGCAACTTCACAGGCAACACAATCAGGTTGCTCTGTTGAACTGTGAGAAAGACTCTGGTTTCTCAGAGGTCTGCCATTTCCTTTCTTTGTCAAACTACTTCACCTCCCTCACCTTTGATCCTCCTCTCTATGAGGATCATCTTTTGGACTTCTGGTGGACCTGTCAAGAGGTCTCCATGGATGGGGAGAAGGCACTGTCTACCACAGTGCAGGGGAGGACAATCTTCATCACTCCGGCCATCATCAACACTCATCTTCAGTTGGATGATGCAGAAGGTGATTTGTCCTTTCCCAAATCTACTGTAAACCAATCTTTTGAGCAGATGGGCTATGAGGGAGATTTCTCAGTCTGAACATTCAGGAAAGGGAAGGTCTCTTCCCAGGGAAAGTACCTCCTCCATGTTGTCATACACAGCCTATCCAACAAGCATGGTGGATGGGACCAGATTCCTGAAGATCTCTCCTTCATAGTTCATGGACTGGTTCAGGGGGTCAAGTTCAGGTATTCACCCTTTGTCTATCTAAATCTTCTTGCTAACTTGGACTCCCTAGAATACTACATGTTCCCTAGATATGTACAGCACATTCTTAACTGTGAACTGGGCTCACAGTTGAGGGGAACAGGTAGAATTCTAAAATTAGGACAGATGAAGCCCGGCATCTTTAAAATCATGAGAAAACCAACTATGGGATTCTCTGGGGTCAAAACAGCCCTTGTCCATAAAATGTTAAAGCTCATTACTCAAGGTAACAACCTAGCAGCACCAGCTAGTATTGAACCCACACCTACTGTCTCCCAACCATCATCTCAACATACAATAACCATCACTTACTCAAGAAAACACAAACGATCCCTTGCTCAAGCTATTCAGTCTGTCCAGGCCCTATATTACCACCCATGCAAGAGGAAGTGGACGCTGGAGCTCCCACTTCCCTTGAGGAGCAAACTACTCCCATCTCTCATATTATCAGTGCTGAGGTACCTCATGCTTAGCCTGATGAGCTCATCACCCAAACAGCCTTAAGCTTTCACTCAGAGTCTCAAAACTATCATGAACAACCTTCAGGGGACAGTTAGAAGGCCAAAGCTCTCTCCACCCCGAGTCATACAGGCCAACAATTGACAAACGGCAAAGGAAAATGACTTCTGAGGAGATTGAGGAGAAGAAAAGAGAGAGGAAGAGGAAGAGGAAGGCCAGGGGAGAGAAATCTGGAGAAGTCCCAAGCTTTATGCAAGCTGCAATCAGGGCTGCTCATAGGCCTGACACTTAGAATGATGAGTTAAGAGCACCCAGATTGAACTATCTAGGACTTAGGAATTATAATATAGATGAAATCATCTCTCTCCCCTTGGCAAAATTACATGAACCGGCAGATAGAAAGCAATATAAAGAGAGGAAGGAGGCTGAGGCTGCAGAACTGCTCCTCAAAATTAAGGAATAAAGAAGAAGAAAGAAACTTCAAAAAGCTCCTGTCCTCTCTCCAGTTCAAGAAAGTCCTGAGAAGGAGTATGTAGTTGCTCAAAAGGAACAAACTCAGATAGGAAGATAACAAGAAAGACAAAAGATGATAGCCTATCTGAGTGCCACAGGACTCTATCAGGCAGCAGCTCTCAACCCTCTCTCATATGAATACATTAAGTTTGAATACCTCAAATAGATGGATGAAGAAGCTCAAACTCAAAGGAAAGCTGTTAAGACGAAGATGAGAGAGGAGGCTGCTAAAACAAGAGCCACCATTAGAGCACAAGAAAAGAAGTCTACTGATAGACTGAAGATGGTGAGCTTTTTGAAGCTGTATGGGTTCTCTGGAAGGAGACTTGGTCTTATGTCTCTATCCACAATGGATGAGCACATCAGAAAGATTAAGCAGAAGATAAAGGAAGGTTAGCTTGTTGACTTGCATTCTCCACCAAGTCCAGCTGTACCTGAAGTTGAGGTGAAGGTTGAACCACAAGAGACAACACAACTAGATCCTGAAGCTACACCCAAGCCAACTTCATTTTTCGACCCACAGCAGGGTTCTAAACCCCCTTCTTCTATACAAATGGGGGATAAGGACCCAACTGAGGAGAATATAGAAAGCCCAACTGGTGCTGCAGGCCACACTCCTCAGTTGAAATATAGAGTGAGGAAAAGGACGGCCATCAAAAGGGACAAAAGGAAGAAAAAGAAGTCCAAGGCATCCTCCTCAACACCTCAGGATGAGTAATAACATCCTGAGGAAGTGCACTAGGAGGCTGCTTAATCAACCCCATTCAAATAGAGCCTCTTGCATCTGGAAGACCAACTATGTCCTAGATCTACACTGTAGATCCAGACATGAGGACTGCAAACTATTAAGCATCCTCTCTGTTTTGGCAGCATCAGCCTAGGGGGAGTTTGTAAGGAATATGAAAAAGGCTGATGCACCAAAAACAGTCAAAGTGCTTCCTGCATGCATGCATTTTGTGCATGGTAGAAGTTACTTCGAAAGTTTTACACACTCCAAAGAAATTTCTCTAAGTGTAAAATCTTCTGAAGCCAAATACCAAATCTTCCGAAGCCAAAGACGAAGTCTTCCAAAGCTTAGAAGACAAAGTCTTTCGAAGCCACAAAGATAGAAGACTGATTTCTTCCGAAGACAAAGAAGACATGCTTTCTCTGATCAACTTTTTCAGAAAGCTGACCAACTTTCTACTGCCATTCTGCAGACTCACCAACTTACATAAGTTGGTGAAAAGGTTCATGCTTTAGGAAACTGTAGATTATGGTTTTGACTCTGTAACTTTCTACTTTATGTACTTTTATCCTTTTTGTAATACATTAGGATGTGAGCTATGGCATGTCATACTCACTAGTCAAAAGGTAATCTGCCTTTTGACTTTACATTGATCTTGTTATCTAGATTAGTGTTTCCAGCTGGCCTTCAAAGTATGGCCGGCTGTACGATGTAGTATAAAGTATCTCAGGTCCTTGAATTTTATTTCTATGCTTTGTAACACTTGTAAAAGAACTTGAGAGCAATATACTTTATCCTTGAAAACCACTACTTGTTGTTCTTGGTTCTGTCTTATCTTGTTTGCTTGTGTTTCTTAGTATCACTCTAAAGGTTCCAGTTCCCTATTTGATATGTTAAGTGTTCTAAGTCTCTCCTCATTATGAAACTGATTGCATTGAACTCCTTCACCGGTCCTGCATAGGTAATAATTCAGATCATGTCAAGTAATGTAAGTTCCTAATGACAGTGGCTAGTTGTAATTAACTACTTACTTTACTTTTCATGTCCTCAACATTTCCTATCCTGAATCACATCAACTCTCAATCTTACTATGAGCACTATAACCTCTATGAACCTTTATCATCTTTAACACTTAACTTTAAACTTTAACTTTACCTTACTAGCATGAAGCTACTTGCACTTGCATCCCCTTAAAAATTCCCATTCTGAGTTCGAGTCTAGACATCGAAGTGCCTAAATCCCTCAAACTATGGCTCTGATACCAATTTGTAAGGCCATGTTTCCAGGCAACCACACTGTTGGATTTGGACATCAGAAACACAAGTTCTCAAAAATCGAATCTCATTAATATGAGTAGTGAAATGTAAAACATTGTCATCATTTAAACATTTACATCATAAAAGATAACTTCAACTATCTATCTTTAATCTATGCCAGGATGCCAATCCTGACCATATGCCACGTAGCTTCCCAATCCATGCCAAGCTCACCTCTTATTTCTATAGCATACCTATCAATCAAATATGCATACAATAGTCAGCGACGCTCGGTGAGTTCTAGGTTTACTTCATCAATTTACTTTAACCGAACTTTATCATAAACATACATCTTTCCATACTTTAACAATAAATATACTTTAACTACTATAATGCTCACTCGTTAACTATACTTTTGCTTTTACTTTATCATTTCGTTATTAGATACTTCATCTTTGCTTTATTTGTACTTTAACTTTATTCTTTTACTTTATCTTTGAGCTTAGCACAAATGCGTAGCTCCTTTATCAGGTGAGCATACACGAGGTATGACTCTTTTATCGGGTGAGCATACACAAGGTATGACTCCTTTATCGGGTGAGATTGCAACGAATGCAATTCTCCTTTTTCAGTGCTTGCAAGACTTCTTTTGTATATTTTAACATTTACACAGCTGTTCTTGAATTATTATTCAAGTTCTTTAACATTGCACATGTGACTTTACTATTTTTCTTTAATCTTTAACTGTGATATTACATATACTTTATTTCTTTAACTATAAGTTCTTTGTTAAGACTATATTTATAGAACGCTATACGGGGGGTATCTATGCATGTATCTATCTATGGGTTCAACTTCATCATGTGAACACCATGCCTAGCGCAAAAACTTGTCGCGCGAGAACTATCTCTCGCACAACTAAATCTCACGTGATAACTATCGCTCTTGCAGTAACTTGTCATACAAGTTTCATTATTCGCATGAGAACTTTACAAAATAACTGTTTGTCGCGAGAACCAATCTATTCGCCCGAGAAATCACCCTCCGCGTGAGAACTATTTGGCTGCTCGAAACTTTATTCCCAAGTTATCGATTCTTTGACTATTTAACGTCCAAAAATGTGCTATAACCATCTATACTATTATACTTTATCAAAATGCTCATTAAGGTATGCATATTAGCCCCCAAATCATGGAAAACATGTAAAAAAGAGGGGTCTAGAACTCACCTTTATGATATTTTGCACAAGAACAACATTGAACTGAGAACCTTTCGATCAGAAACTACATAACCATGTGCAATATCATTATATATTATTCGTAAATGCAATAATACATCGAGTATCATCGAATACATACCTTAGACACCACTTAGCACCGATTTCTCTCTTTCTCAAGCAAACAGCAGGAGTTGTCGCATGGAGTGGAGAAGATTGGGTGCTTGGGCCTATTTATAGTGTTTTCCACTCATCGCAGCTGTTCTCACGCGAGAACCTCTAGTTGTCGAGAACTTTCTTCCATGCGAGAACTTTGGGTTTCTTTGAACACCATTTTAGAATATTAAGTTATTTCAAGTTCTATTAATTTGAATAGTAACATATCATTTTAGAATATAAAGTTATTTCAAGTTCTATTAATATTCTAAAATGATCCATAGGTTTAAGTATTTATTAAAATCTGAGAAGATTTTTGATCATCAAACATTGTGCTTGTAGGAATCCAAATGAAATGGAATGTTGGAAGTTCACATGCATTGCTTTTCAATTGCTCTTCTGGTACTCCTATTATCATTCTTTTTGGTTTATATATGATGGTCTTAAATGGTCTATATGTGTCTAGACTATTTTTTTAGTCTGTTATTTGAGGACCTTTTAGAACTTTTAAACCTAAATAATATAAGCCCAAATTATCATGTAACCCAATCAACCAATAACCAAATAGGGACAATAAACTATATGTAAATTTTGAACAAAATACTTACGTTATTCGAAAAATCAATTTGCATTATGATTACAAACTTGAACATATGTACGATAACCTCAAATCCACATTCTCAACCTCCTAATTGTTGTTTAACCTATATTAAATTAACAAAAAAATTAATCACAATATAATCACTTTATTATTTAAATAAATCAAAGATAATCAATCCTACTAAATATAAAATCATACCTCCACCTTTTCCCATTTAAACGGACCCCCAAATGTTGCTTCTATTGCTTGTGAAAGAACATAATCATCTTTTCCCTTTTGGTCTTTAAGAGAATCCAAAATATATAATTTTCTTTTTTTAGGGGACACGATAAACAATACCCAATGAGAACTAGAAAAAGATATTAACAAAAATTTATCATTAAAAAAGTAAATTAAAATAGACTAAAAACAATAATATTGTACCTGTCAAAAAATGGTGCAAGGAAATATGTTTTATCACTATGAAGTTGATACACCGAGAGTAAGTGTTGTCTAACACTCGAAAACTCATTCCTACAAAACTCTCCCGTAATAATCTTGCAACAAAAGAACGCACATAGAGAAGATCTAGGGATTTAAAGAAATTATTATGGTAAGAGATAAAAATAATAATAATACTTACATTTCACACCAATGTATAAATGAGTCTTCAAGCATCCCGTTGGCTAAAAATTATAAGACTCCCTCACAATCGAAAATTTCCCTTTGGATAAAAACTTCAGGAACATCCCTGTTGGTGCATTGATAGAAATGCTAAAACTGTTACTAAAACAATCCAATATACAGTTAGCGAATTCCTGCATTTGAGGAGGTCGTTCATCCTGGATCTTAGCCAAGATCTTATTCATGATGTTAGTTGTTATTTCGGTGAAATTGGGATTTGCACTTATCTGAGAGGAATGTTTAACCTATTATCAAAACATTGGTAGTTAAATATATCTCAAACATATATATATATATATATATGGACTTTCATTTGTTGCTTACCGTTGGAAAGGGAGCTTGTGTCACGTGAACTTGTGGAGCTGGTTCAAACTATATAAAAAAAATTAGTAGTTAGATATATACACACACACACAAATAATAAATTGTAAAACTTGAGTTGTTGATTACCAAATCCGTAAAAGTTCCCATAGTAGTCATATATATTTTATCATATTCCGTTGGATCTTGTTCAAGTTGACTTTGATATTCAACACGTTGCATAGATGGCGAAAATTAAAATAGAAAAGTTATAAAGTTATAAAGTATATGTACTTTTTATTATGTGTTTATCAATATTAATTTTTTAATATTGATAAAATTATTTGCATAATAACAACCTAAACTTGAAAAACCCGACCGGTATAAACGCGCAATCTAATTTAAAAACCCAAAAAACACCCATAACGTGTGGTACATAACGAGTTGATTGGTGTTTGTGGCGAGGTTTGGTTCCGGCAAGGTGTCTCTATGTTCGAAAGCTACAAGTTAACAAACATATTAGAGTAAATCTTATAAAATATAAAGTATATGTAATTATTTTAATAAAGAAAGATACCTTTATTGCCTTTCTCAGCCACTGAATGAAATAAACACAAGCATCACCAATATCTTTAAGTTCATCATAACAAGAAATAGAAGGGAGAGGCACATACTAAAACTTTGAATCAATGCTTTCTACTTAGACTTTCACATAATCTTCGTGCATTTGTCTCCCATGTAACAACCTAGTAGTAGTAGGATGCATGTAACATCCTTGATTTTTCATTCTTAACCTACTTGGTTAACTATTTTAATGGCTATAGTTTTTTTTTCATATGTAAACAGTTATTAAATTCAGTAACCTATTTGTGAAAACTATCCTATATTCCATACATTGTGGTTTACTGTACTATTATTCATGCTAGTGTGAAATCATGATAGCACATGTGTAAATACTTGATCTTGCTATAAACAGTAACTTGAAAGTGCCCTAACATTAAATAAATTCTATAACAATGCAAAATTACAACATAAGTGAAAATATATAACTATAAGGATGAAAAATTTACATGTGTAACTCAGGGTTACATTTGTAACTTTTATTCAAAGAATAAATATTTTATTAAATTAAGTCCTATAATTATCTAGACATAATATTTATATATATATATATATGCATGGATAATTACAAAATTATATATATATTATTTTCTTATTTTAATCATTTAAGGGATATATATCACATATATTATAAATATTTAATTGGTAATTATCCTAAATCTAATAACTAACAAATTAAACTAATCCTAAACTATAATTATCTATAAATTTTCATTCACCCGCCTTTATCCCTTAAAAATTATGAATTTTATTAATAAAATATTAAGAAAGCCTATCCAAATTGAAACCCAAAACCCTAATTTTTCAACTATAAATAAGGGGTCTTATTCTCATTATTTTTTTTACACCAAACACTAAATCTAGATCTATCATAGAATCAAATATCAACTCATAGAACCTCTATTGAATATCTAAGAAATTTTCCCTATCGAGTAAGTTTTAATGCTTTTTATGTTCTTCGTGTTCATACATTTCCAATTTTGTTTTATCAAGATTCAACCATAACTAGATTGGATCTATGATTACATAACATGTTTGTGTAGTAATCATAGATCTAAGATGGATCAAAGTATGAAATAAGCAAGACATCATCAAAACTTTGCTTAAACATTTCAAACTTGAATTTTCGGATTTTGACAGATTCGTAGGTTTAACTTTGCATGGTCATATCTCCATCATAATAAATCCGTTTTCGATGATTCTTTTTTTCAAAATTTAATTCAAGGTCTTATCTTTCTAACCATATAAAGAACGTCTTCTAGTTCATTGATATTACCCTTCAAACCATCCGTGCAAGTTCAGTGCGCGAATCTATCCAAAGCTGACAAAACCCTAAATTTTGCAACTTTTCAATATTTTCATAAATATAATGTAAAGCAACGATTTATATTATAAAATAAATAATATAAACATGGTTCAAACAATAAAAATATAAACTTTAATAATTCTTATGATTATCTATCAACTTAAATCATGTTTCTAGTAAAATTCTTTATATTTTCAATTGTAACCCTATCCTATACAAATTGATTATTCTCATCCTTGCTAAACTTATATTTAAACTTGTTTCATATACTTTATAAACATACTAAACACACCTCTGACTTTGTCTAGTATACATCTAGAATTGTTTCACCCGATATTTAGTTATATGGCAAACAAAAGGTTCTGGCTAAGGAAAGACGGGGTACTTAAGTGATGAAAATCCACCAACTCTTTCCTGGGAATCCTTTTGTTGGATGTACTACTTTGGGATGACACATATCGAATATACGACAGCCATTCTTGAACTTTTTACAATAACAACCCCTAACTATCTACAAAGTACAATAAACTAACTAAATAAACTTACTTAGGGCAATACTCACTCCAAGTTACTACGAGTTGCAAGATCAACCTACCTACTTTAGAAGGTGAGTTCATAGCCCCTTTTTTCTTTTATATTGTGGGGTGGAAACATGCTCTCTATATCAAACTGTGAATTCAAATTCTAAAGTCAAAACTAGTCTTTGCAAACTCAATGATAAACTTTCTTATACTAGTAAAATTAAACTGATTATACATGTTGCTATATTCTATGACACTTTTTACTACAAAGTCCTTCTATTTTTCTAAAATCTACATAACCATTAACTTCGGGGAAGCCACGGGAGTACGTAAATAGATCTATTGGCCTGACAAGCCCATTCGATACTCGGGTTGATGCATGCCAATCAATCCCGGGCGTCCTTTGAGTCAACATATTCTTTTTGACTTGAAAGGAGCCGAATGTTCAGAAACTGCATACTAGACAAACATACTATTAGTCTGACCTCTTGTGTCACGGGGTTAGACGGGAGGGCATTCGATCAATAAGGTTGGTTGTGAACTCATGTATAATAGTTTAACTACTTGTATTGGAAAATTGTTTATTGGTTTGTACATGGTTGCCTATTATATGTATACTTCTAACCTATGTTCTCACCAACTTTTTAGTTGACATATTTTAGCATGTTTTTAGGTAATGGAAACTAAGTTCGTTGTTTTGCTCACGCTAGGATTCAAGGATAAGCTTTAGTTGGACCTAGTTAGACTTTGATTAAAATAAAAATTTATTTACTTGTTTGGTTTATTTACTTTTAGAATTGGATGTAGTCAACTATTTGCTTTTGAATAAGTAATTTTCGTTAGTACTCTTTATCCTTGTGTTATGATTCAATTTCATCACGCCTCGGTGTTTCCGCTTTAGCCGGGGTGTGATAATGCACATACCTTGTACCTATTATTTTCTCCGTACTAGAATTATACGGGAATAACAACTCACAGAATAAAACCTCTTACAAAACAATATAACAATTTTAAGAACAAATATTATATGTATTCAAAACGTTTATATTAACATTGTATAAATATTTACCTCGATAGGTGGATAGTGAATATGTGATCCACCGGACCCATAACTCGAGCCTCGAATGCGAGGACTCGAGTCCAACCCCACATCACTTCTTCTTTGAGTGGTAGACACATCATAATGACTTTGTAGTCTACCACATTGAAATAAGCCTCCCTAAACCATTGTGCGTCCTATAAAGAAAATATACATTTAAAATGACATCAACATTTATAAAAGTGTATATATGTAGTATTTATAATATATTACCTATGATATTAGAAACTATACGCGACATCCTTCGTGCTTAGGTCCGAAAAACTTAGTTAGTGGATCCTCTTTCCCAAGACCATAACTATCATCATCAATCATTTGTTTTTTCAAACGGGCCTATAAAATTATACAACTCTTAAAACAACTTACTATAATACATATATTTTTATATAATTAAACAAATATATATTTATTTACCAATTCAGGATATGATACCATTGCATCATCCGCAAGTTCATACATTTTGGTTTGTTTGTTTTTTATCATGCTACCGGCGATAAACTTTCTAATGTGTGGATCTTTAATATTATCGAGATCCGAATATTTTTGTAAAAGTTGAGACCATCTTTCATCAATTTTTTCAAAGGTTAACCTCGCAAATAAGAGACGTCCCCGATGAGAAAAGTTTTTGATTGCCTTCGCGCTTGCTTTAGCTTTTTGACTTTTTCCTTCACACTAAATAAACAAATTATTACTAATGAATGTGTATATATCACAATAATATTGATACTAGTAATAATAAAAGTAAATATTAATTCTCATATACCAAAAAAGTCGGATTAGTGCTTTGGGCAACGAATTCATTCCAATATTCTTCATCAAAGACTCTTATACTTCTCAAAAGTAGTCTCGCCTACATTTACAAATTTTGTTGTAAGAATACTTTGCCAATTTGTATGACTTTTTTTCGCCCTATAAATGAAAAAAGATTTACCCAAGTTGTCTTGAAGATGCCACGTATTCTAAATATTTACAAAACATAAAAAAAGTTAATAAAACATAAGAAAATAAAAATTCATGCTTATAAAAATTGATAAAGGAAAAAGAATTATTACCTTTGATCAGTTCATGAATTCTCCCATATTTGATTATCAGTATCTTTCGTTAGAATATGATAAAGAATTTCAATCTTTGCTTTCACTCCTATCCATGAGATAAACTTATTCACATTGCCACCAATTTGTTGACCATCTTTGTCAAATTCAATATTATAATCGTCTTCTTCAATTTTTTTTGCACACGTAGCAACCCCACGCTTACCTCATTTCATTTGTTTAGACATATTACAATTTCCTAGTATATAAAAAAAACACAAATGAACTAAACTAAAGCCTTACTATGTGTGCACTTTTTTTACAAGCATTGGTCAATTCGGATTTAGGCTATCATTTGGACAATTTTAGTTAATTTTTACCCAAATTGAACAATCGGTAACTATCACTGCTACCTGTTCTTAATTTAAAGTATTGTACTTTCAAACTCTAAAGATATAGAAAGATGCATTATTAACTTATTTTAATTTTAAACAATATAATTACTTTTTGTTAGTGGTTAACAAATTTATATATTTGTCAAATGATTTCAAGGGTGAGTGTGCACTAAAAGTTTCTTTCATACTTTGCTAAGTTCCTAAATAGGTTTTAACTTAAACTATGCATCTTGTTTGTTACCCATAATCTAATATAAATCAACCAAGTTGAACCTATAAATAAAAAAACGGCAAGAAGGGACCACATCCTCGAAATACATAAGCTGACATTAGGGACCACGCACATGGACTACATATCAAAAATATGAATTCAAACATATATATATATATATATATATATATATATATATATATGAACTTTAAAGCAGTGTTTAAAACTAAAACTCTTACCTTTTAAAAAGCTGATGAAATCCGAGTAAAAGCTGCAAAGTTGAACAATGGCTTTGAAGTATAAGCTTCAACACCAATCCTACATGAAATATAAGCATTATTATTAAAAACTTCCTATAAATTTGAAGCATTTAGAAAGGGGATTAGGGTTTACACTTTGTGAGGGAGAAGGAGATGAAGATCTGAACTTTTACAAGTTTGTGTAATTATACAAAGTGTTTAGGCGGTTTAGATGTTATTTGGGAGGTTAAGATTTTGTGGGCGGTCCAAAAACCACCTAAAAAGATAAATAAATATAATATGGCGGTATAATGAAAAGTTTAGCGGGAACCTTTTTGGGTAGATCTGAAAAACTAAGATTTATAATTTAAGTTTTGGTTTTGGTTTGATCTCGGGGTGCAACTCAATTGGTATAGTGCTTGTGAAACATTCTTTAGGTCCCGGGTTCGATTCTATGAGGCCCATTTTTTTTAAACCAAAAACTATTCTAAAGAAAATTCTCTTTTTTCTTTTTTTTATTAATTGACAAGCGATATTACGTTTGGTACAAGCTGTTATAGCATAACCTTTGTTTTTATCGCAGCCGGCTCCGGCGGTCGACGGTCGTAATTCCTAGTTTGTTTTAAAGTATTCGAATGAAAATACCATAGAACATATTCTCTGTCAATTTACATCGAGCGGTGTTCTATGTCGATCAACCTTCCTGCACTATAAAATCATGTTCCAAACAGTAAAGAAAGAGAGGTGATATGGTCGAACAAGACTGGAGTTATCGAGGGTATTATCATTTGAAAGAGTGGAAAACAAGAGAAGATATAGAAAAAAGAAGATGAGAAACCTTATTATTTAGAAAGAGGCAAATAGGCACTAAGTTTTTCGGGTTCTTGGTTTATTTACTAGTTTTGTGGATGAGAGTGGTTTTAGATATTTATATATAAATAAATATAGGGTAGACTAGAGAGTAGAGAAGGCAGACGATTTGACTTCACAATTCACAATGTCGTTTTGAATTTTATTATTATTTATAATTAATTTAGAAAACTCTTAAAAATTGTTTTTTTCACCCGATATTTTTTAAATATTTTTATAATTATCAATGTATTTAATCATTCGATTATTAAATTCAGTCCGATTGATCTGACCCATCAGACCAATGAACCTCTACGATGTCCGGTTTACTTTCCGGTCCAGTTTGAAAAACATTGTTAATAACACACAGATTGTGGAGATATGCGATGATTATGTGTTAATTTGGGAAAAAAAATTTAGTTTACATTTTTATTTGGTTTTAATCAAAACAATCTATTTTTAATGGATTTAATCAAAATCACGTCGTTTTGAGTGGTTTTGCATACAAGTTAGATGCCTAACAGCCTCATGTTATTTTTATTTGTTAGGGTAAATAAGGAAAAGATAATTAACTTTGATTTTTAAAACCAAATATTCATGGATTTGAGGGTAAAGATAAGGAAGGTGTGCAAATTTGAAGGATAGTAATAAAAAAAATTTGCAAATTAAGCTAACGTGCGGATTAAATTGCTAGTTTATAAACCAACATAAAATTATTAGTCGAAATATAAATACGTTTTTGAATAAAGTACATATAGTAATCGTTTAAAAGGAAAATACATGTTTATTCTAGAATCTAAGCACCTGAGACCTGTATTCTTGTTAAAATTTACTCTAAGCTGCAAATCTCTTGCCATTCGTATTCTTGCGCCGCATATTGATTACAAAATCCAAATATCCCGAGATCGTTTATAAAAAAAATAAGTGACTAAAAATAGATGAAACTTAATTAATATACTTTAATACTTAATATATGAATAATATATGTACATACAAACCTTGATCATGCATTTTGACATGGTGCATCAACGTATGTCCCTTCGTCATGATCAGATCGTAAGTATGTGGCGCCATTATTTCTATCATTTACCGGTTGAATACCAACTGAAAATGGTGGCAAGTCATCAAACCGGTCGTATTCTTCTTCGTCAAAGACATTATCAACACCAAGGATATGTCGTTAACCTTGTAATACGATGTGGTATCTTGGTTTGCTTGGGTCATTGATAAAGAACACCTGTGTGACTTGTTTTGCGAGAACAAATGATTCAGATGGATAACCATTTGTTGCAAGTTCGACAAATGTAAAACCATATTTGTCAAGTTGAACCATGTTATTGTTCACCCACTTACATTTAAACACAGATATATTGAAAGTTATGTAATTCAATTCCCAAATTTCTTGGATGACATAGCAATAAGAGTCTTTAGCAATTGCTAATCTTATATCATGATCCGTTCTGTCAAATTTAGTTGTTGATGCTATTACTATAACTCCACTATTTTGCATTGTACTTTTTTCATCTTGATCTTTGGTGTAACATGTATATTCGTTGATGTCGTACCCTTGATAAGATAACACTCTATGGTCAGGCCCTTGCCCTAATCTTTCCACAAGTTTCTTAGCATCTGATTGGGCATTTGTTCTTTTTACATTATTCTTAATTCATGAAGAAAACACCTAAATATGCTTAATTTGAAGTTGCATGAGGTCCTGTAGGTCGATTGTAATAATTGCATGTGCTCCTCGACGTATGGAGCAAGACAAGTCATGTGTTTTAGGATATAGAAATGTGCACGATGTAAGTTATCCTTGCTTGGGGTAATCATTTTCATACCAACACCTCCAACCCCTTCAAGTTTATCTGAGTGGCGAGATTGAGGAACACCAATACTTTTAACTTAATCCAAATAACCTGCATGTCAATAAATCAATTATTACAATATAAATTATATTTAATAAAACTAATGTATCAGTATATATATATGTATCATTACCAGTACAGAATTCAATCACCTCCTCGAAAGCATATCCTGTAACGATACTACCTTCTGGTCGATTACGGTTTCTCACATAACCTTTTAAGAAACCCATGTATCTTTCAAAAAGGTACATGTAACGTAAAAATACAGGACCACAAGCCTTGATCTCTCCAACGATATGAATTACCAGGTGAACTATCACATAAAAAAAAGACAGGGAAAGTACTTTTCTAATTCACAAAGTGTGATGATGATTTTTTTTGCCATGTATCTAGTACCTTAGGATCAATCACCTTTGAATGAATCTAACTAAAAATTAAAACAAACCTTTGTGATTGTGTGTTGGGTGCTCTCCGGTCGTAATCCACGATTGCAATATGAATCATATGGGTCATCAAAACATGAGAATCAAGAGACTTCATACCAAGAAGTTCATAGTCTTTTATCGACACCAACCTTTTAATGTTTGCTGAATAGCAAGATGGAACATTAATATCGTATAAACATTTAGAAAACTTTAATTTTTCTGCTTTTGACATAGTATAACACATAGATGGCAGATAAATAAGACGGCCCTAATCAATAGGGGCAAGCTCTTTGCGTATTCTCATTTCTTCCATGTCTTTATGGACATTGATACCATCTTTAGTTTTTCCGGGAATGTCTAACAATAAGCCAACCAAGCTATCACATACATTTTTTTCAATATGCATTACATCTAGGCAATGTCTAACATTTCAATGTTTCCAGTAAGATAAGTTCCAAAAGATTGACTTTTTTCCAAACAGCTCCTTTCTCGGCACGAGTTCTTTTTCCTAAAATCGTATTTAGATTTTTAACTTGTGAAAACGCATCAAAATTCTTTTTTGTTAGTGTTCTATGCTCGTACTTCCATTAAAGTCCTTGTTTTTCTGATAAATGTGACCAGGTGGAAGAAATCTTCGATGTCCATGTATACAGTTTTTCTACAATTATTTAACCATATCGAACTTGTCTCATCCTGATAGATAGGACAAGCTTGCTTACTTTTCATGCTATACCCGGCCAAATTACCGTATGTTGGAAAATCATTTATTGTGTAAAAGTTCATAGCTCGCAATTCAAAGTATTCTTTCTTATAAGCATCATACACATTTACACCTAGACTTCAGAGACATTTTACGTCATCAATCAAAGGTGAAGATATACATCCATATCATTACCGGGTTGTTTCGGATCCTGAATTAAAAAAAAACATCATTATGTATTTTCGTTTCATGCATAACTACGGTGGAATATTGTAGATGCAAAGAAGAACCGGCCATGTACTGTGACGACTACTTATGTTTTCAAAAAGATTGATTCCATCAAAACTAAATCCAAACCTTATGTTTCTAACATTGTTACCCAATTCAGGAAATTTTCTACTAATATATCTCCACTGAAGTGAATCCACCACATGTCTTAATTTTCCATCATTTATACGCTCATCCGAATGCCATCGTAATAATTTTGCTTCTTTCTTATTTGGGAATAATCGTTTTAGTCTTGGTACAATGGGGAAATACCACAATAATTTAGCCGGTGGTCCATTTTTCATCACATCATCGCTATATTCAACACCTTTATTTTTATTTTTATATCTTGATTCACCACACGTAACATATTTATGACTTTTTTCAAACTTATTTTTATACAAGATACAGTCATTCGTACATGCATGTATTCTTTCAACTTCTAATCCCATCGGTCACTTCAATTTCTTTGCTTGATATAATGAAATTGGTAACTCATTATCTTCTGGAAGCATGTCATGCAAAAGAATTAATCGATCCATGAAACTTTTATCACTCCATCTGTTTTTTGCTTTCAAGTTAAACAATCTTAATATAGCACCAAGTTTCAAAAAATTCTCACAACCTTTATACAATGGTTTTCTACATCATCAAATAGGTTTTGTAATCTTTCTTTATCGTTGTCACCGATATTATTGTCTGAATCTTTAAACATGTCATTTAGATTGTCATCATTTAAATTGTGATCGTATGTATCGTCATTGACATAATTTAAGTTGCCATTTTCCACATCATCTAAATTAACCGATGTCGTGTCACAATTAACCCGTGATTCCCCATGCTTTAACCAGCAAGTGTATCTAGACATAAAACCATTAATGAACAAATGATACTCTATTTCATTAATATTGTCAAATCTTTGAAGATTTTTACAAATCGCACAAGGACACCAAATCCATTTAGAGGCAACATTCATCTGATTAGCTTCAGTATCCTTAATATAACAAGAAACACCTTTTGTATATATTTCAGTAGTACGTCCACTTTTGTACATCAAATATTCTCTACCGTCCATCTGAAAATTAAAATAATCAAATAAGTGATATGCAATTTATGTACATGTTTAGGTATTCTAAGGGTGTGGATCCTAACCCACTTTTTCAGTATTATATCTCATATGTATACATTTTAACGAGTGACTATTTAATAAAAAATCAGCAGCATTTTCTTTTAACTCCCCAAGTATGCAGATAAACTACAAACTCGAAAGAGTAAAAAGGAAATGAAACCGTTTTTTCATAAATAGTCACCCGTTAAAATGTATACATATCCTAATGAGATCTAATACTCAAAAAGCAAGTCCCAAATAGGGGACAATCCGAAATTTATCTCTATTAGATAAATATCAGACGTGTATAATTTTGAGTGGTTATATATCCTAAATGATAATGCATACTAATATACAAATATGTACATATACATATTTAATTTAAATATATATTTAAATTTAAAAAAATTATTATATTTTTTATACACTTATATACATATTTGTATAATAGAATATGTATATAAATATTTATAATATCTAACATATACATAAATGTATATATACTTGAATATCCCTATATAATATATATCTTATATGTTTATAAAGCATTATATATATAAGGATTATATATATACATATATATAAACTAATCTATATTTTTAATAATAAAGTTTAAATTAGAATTTATTAACCTTTAAT
This sequence comes from Flaveria robusta, assembly GCA_025506415.1. Lineage (NCBI taxonomy): Eukaryota > Viridiplantae > Streptophyta > Magnoliopsida > Asterales > Asteraceae > Flaveria > Flaveria robusta. The sequence continues at coordinate 7,807,809 of CM046473.1, forward strand.
GAAGATTCTGAAAATATGTTGAATATACGTGGATATGACTAATATATAGATATTCGATATAAATTGAATCACTGAAAATAAAAACATAACAACATTCAATCAAATACAATATAATTATTCATGTATCTATATATAATAAGAAAAAACTAAATAGAACAAACCTTTAATCAATTTAAAAACCTTCAAATCCTCCTTTTTTCAAAAAAAACTCTAGAGATTAAAAAAAAAAGAAAAAGAGGTTGAGAGAGAGACGATAATAGCTGAAAAGATGAATAGATGATGGTACGTCGAAGAGGTTGAATAAATTGACATTTTGGTTTAAATTTTAAACTTGAAAAAACTTTGTGGGCGGGCTTAATTTTCTCTACGGTTTTTAATTTTTTGGGTGTTTTTTAAAATTTTTAGGCAGTTTTTTTCATGATTTATTTTGAAATTTTAAAGCTTTGTTTTTCTGGGCGGTTTTGCCCCTCAAACCTCCCAAAAAAATAAAATACAACCGCTCAAAATAACCCTTGTTCTACTAGTGAGGAAATGAAGATTTAATCGTGTACTTAGATGATTCGTATCTAGGCAATTGAAGATTCACAAGGTCAATCACCCTACTCGTAGTTTAGAGTTAGTAGTCCTGGTTTTGGTGGTGAAAATATAGATACATTATTTGTATGGAACTAAATACACTATTTTCATATATCATAGGAGTATAAAATATGTATTCGAGAAAAAGGAACTTAACATTAGGCAAATGAGATTGTCGCAACTGATTAAGAATTTCAGCTATTAGAATCATTATCACCCGATAAAAGCTAAGGTTGTAGCCAATGTCCTAGAAAGATGATAGGACAAGTTACGAGCCTAGAAGAAAACACATTCAATCAAAACCAAATTCCGACGAATGTGGATTTCTTGTTATGTGAAGATATGCTTCAGGCAAAAAATATTGATTTTTGTGGAAATTGGGACGATTATTAGTCATTAGATGAATTCTCGTACAACAATAGTTATCATGTCAGCATAAGCATGACTCCATATGAAATGTTATGACAAATGGTATTGGACCCTCGCATGTAGAAAAGTTAGAAGCATATATGCAAGCTGCCAAAGACACACAAAAGTCATATGTTGATAAACGTTGAAGACCAATTGAGTTTTAGGTTGGTGATAGGGTAATGTTGAAAGTATTGCCCTGAAGGGGGATGATCAAATTTCAAAAAAAGGCAAAATGAGCTTGAGAAATGTGAGTTTGTTTGAGATCACGACCTGTGTTGGGTTGATAGTGACTAAGTGTGATTTTGAATTGAATATGTTGAGATCACTATTATTTCATTGTGGCAGAATCGAAATACATAATAATCAATGAAGAACACACAAGAATACTCATAAATAGGAGATCACGATCCGTGTTGGTCCAAGTGCCTTTACAAAATAGAAAGTTGTGGTTGCTAAGGTTACATCATTGAATTCATAATCTCCTATTTATGAGCCTACAGACACTATACTATTACATTAGAGAATATTTACATGTTAAGAGTACATAAACAGTTGTTCATCCGCTTTGGATGCTATACATCCGCATCTAAGTACACTTGGTACAAAAAGTCAAATATGGATGACCTTTTCTTCATCCGCACTTGCATTTGCTTCACTCGTATTTTCTTTTTCTTCATCTGCATCATTTTTGTCTTCATCTGCATTGGACAATTCTTCACCCGCATTCCATCTTCCTTATAACATCCACATTGCTTCTTGTCATCAACATGCGAAAAGTGTTGAGCAAAATATCACATGTGGTCTTGTTCACTCGCATTCATATTAACTCATCCGCACTACCCATGCCTTATGAAATATTCCAAAACGGAACAACAAATACATCATTACTTGTGTTGGCAACCATGATCCTTTTTAGGCTCCAACAATACTCCTTATAAGAATAATGTTGCAAACTATGTTCAAGATTGGTGGCTACATAACCCTGCACCTTCCTAGCCTTCTTATCAACCTTCCCTGTAGGTTGCTTGTTCAACTTACCTGTTTTCTTTTTCTCTTTACCCAGATCCTCATTTTTCATCAGTCAGGGTTCCCGCCTATAAAATTTGCACTTTGTACAGTTGGAGGTGTAGCTATAGTCATAATATACCTTGGATTTTGGGAGCCAAACCCTAGATGTATCTTTCAGTATGCTTAGATTCGATGTCATAAGGTGCGGTACCAACCTATCCAACTCATGGAACTGGTTAATGTATGTTACATGACATGCCCTGACCATAGCATGATTCTAGGTCTCATGCTCAAGCTTCAGCATCCCATTTTATGGACAATACTCTTCAATGAGTAACGCCTTGAACTCACCCTAGGTCATTATTTTTGGATCTCTCCCCTCATTGGTATCTTCAACAATCTCGCAATCTTCACTGTCATCATAATTGCGATGATTGCGATTTTCCAACATCATTTGAACTAGAGAGGAAAGCATATATTCGTTCTTCCTCATCCTTTAAGATTTGGATGTTGAATCTTCTATCCTTCCATTTTAATGTATGCCATCTTTTCACCAATCCTTTCTTCATTTTAGTGAGAATTAACATCTTTTCATCATTTTTTCACCGATCCTTTCTTCATTTTAGTGAGAATTAACATCTTGTCATATAAGAGGTGGGTGTCGGCAATGAAGGTTGATTCTATGGATATGAATACTATTGGGTTTAGTGGTATCTTAGTTAGGTTTATTTTATCAAAAAAATTTTGATAATTATTAATCAAATTTATAATACATATAACGCATTAGAGTAAAAATAAATTAAACACAAAAGTGAACCCAATAGGATCTAGGATTAAAACAATGCAAATACATAATTTTAACCTACTGATGAGATAATTATACTTTTTGGTTAATAAATAACCATTTGAAACACCAATGGTTCAACGAATAGATTGCTAGAATAACGAATTATTGGGAACCGGGGAAATCGATCGCGGTTACAGGAGGCGTAACCAAAACTTTGGCCTTGTCCGAGGGACACAACAACACAACAGTAATAAATGGTGCTAGTGGTGGTTGCTAGCAAAGGTTTTTATTAACCAAAAGGTATACAGAAGTTTGGGTGAGGCCCCACACTTCACTAGTTTGAATCAACAAGGGCGCCATAATGTCTAATTGTTACATATAATGTGCGAGTACAGAATCCCTTATTGACTACATACAACTGTCACTAAACTTTAGAATTATTTCTAACTAAAACCTTTATAACTTGTAGTTACGCTACAGTTGTAGGCAGTGATCAAAGAATAACCCTTGGTAAATAAAAGTTCTGATATGCATCTTAAGTCAGAGGATACTAAATGAGTATATTAATATCAAAGCATCTTTTAATAAAAATGGTTTGTGGCGAGTTACATCCAATGTTATTCTTAATGAGGTCTATGAATTTAGAAGTCAGCTCTTTGAGTCTAATTTCATAATAGTCTTATTTCAAAACAATATTCAAGGATTAAACGTATTAAAATTGAACACGGTTATAACATTCATAATTACACTTAAATTAGTAAACCAAAATGATACAAAAGTATAACTCTTAAGCGTTCGTACATCCAATTACTAAATCAAAACATATCACTAGCAAATCTAAGCCCGAACGCATACCTATGCTGATCATGCTTGTCCTGATTTGTGGGCTTAGTAAACAAGTCTGCTAGGTTTTGATCTTTGTCTATTTTGCTTATCACAATGCTTCTTGTTTCACTATGTCCCGTATATAATGAAACTTCCTCTAAATGTGCTTGGCCCAATGATGAGATCTAGGCTCTTTGGCTTGAGCAATAGTACCAATGTCATCACAAAATATCTCAATTGGATGCTAAATAGTTGGAACCAAATCGAGATCGATCATGAACTTCTTTATCCTAGCAGCCTCCTTTGTAGGATCTAATACTACAATATATTCGAATTCATTGGTGGGATCTGCCACCATACTTTGCTTGGAATTTTTCCAAGAGATGGCTCCACCATTGAGTGTGAATACAAAACTAGATTGTGAGCGAGAGTCGTCTCGGTCAATTAGAAAACTAGCATCAGCGTAACACTTTATAGTGAGTTGTTCTTTAACTTCTTCAAATATTAAGAACATGTCTTTAGTCCTTCTCATATACTTCAAAATGTTCTAAACTACAGTCCATTGAGCAAACCCAGTGTTCAGCTGATAAGGATCGGCAATGCTTAAAGCATACAAGACATCAGGTCTAGTGCACAACATAACATACATGATAAAACCTATCACTAGAGCATATGGAACCCTTTCCTTTCACTTAATATCAGTGTCTATTAAAGAATATTGCGATTTGTTTAATACAGTACCTTTAGTCATTAGAACACCCCCTTTCTTGGAGTTTTTTATTTTAAAGCATGTCATTAGTTTATCTATGTATGTGCTTTGACTAAGCCTTAAAAGATGCTTAGATCTATCCCTATATATCTTGATTCTTAGAATGTAAGTAGTTTCTCCAAGATCCTTAATTGCGAAACAAGCTCCCAACCATTGTTTAACTTCTTAAGCATGGTGATATTGTTTCCAATAATCAATATATCATCCACACACAATATGAGGAACGATATATTGCTCCCGGTAACCTTTCTATAAACACAAGGCTCATATTCATTTTTAACAAATCTAAATTCCACGATTCTCTAATCAAAATGAAGATTCCAGCTAACGTATATCTGTGAAGTTCTATACGAGTCCTTCTACTTCTACAAACGTTTATGTTTATGTCTAAGTCAGCAACGATTTCTTGTTGTTCAGATGCATGATTTCATTAGTGATTGTTTGTGATTCTCGAATTTCTTCAAGATCCACGATATTATTTCCATTTCCTCGATTAAGAAACTCTTTCTCAAGAAAATATGCCTTCCTTTTGATGGAAATCATATTTACATCAAGATGGTAGAAGTAACATCCGCATTTGTTGTAATGAAAATAACTTTTTATGCTCGAGGATCTAGCTTGTCATTAGACTCGCCGGTGACATAAGCATCACATCCTCATACTCTAAGGTAAAACAAATTGGGTTTAGACCCATGTCATATCTCATATGGGGTTTTATCTACCTTCTTAATCGGTGCTAGATTGATAAGGCAAGCGGCAGTCATAAGTGCAAAACTCCAAAAGGAATGAGATAAGTTAGTTTTACACATCATCGATCGACTCATATTAAGTAGGGTTCGATTTCTCCTCTCGCTCACGCCATTAAGCTAGGGTGTGCGGGGTGGAGTGAATTATGAAACAATTCCATGTTCCTTTAAATGATTAGTGAACTCTTGGCTTAAGTATTCTCCACCTAGATCTAATCGAAGTACCTTGATAGTCTTACCAAGTTGGTTTTCTATTTCATTCTGAAATTCTTTGAACTTTTCAAAGGTTTCATGTATAATTTTCATAAGGTAGACATATATCGACTATATGTAACGAAGTATCTTTCATGATTTCTAGACATGGTTTCGAAAGGACCACATACATCATTATATAGGAGTGCTAACAGATCCTTGGCCCGTTCACCAACATGGGTGAAAAGACCCATTGTGAGTTTGCCAGCTAAGCAAGATTCGCATTTATCAAAGGATTCATATCCTAGATTCAAGAATCCTTTCGGACATGGGTTTTGCTTATGTGGCTAAGTCTACAAAGCTATAGAAATGTATCATTAATTCTAGATTTGATAAGTTTGGAAAGATTATACATGTTGTTGATGTTTGAACATTGATTTCATAAATACCATTTCAAGGTTTAGCCTCAAAACAAAAAATATCATATTTAAGTACGCAAAAATAGAAGCATCATTAAAAATATACTTGAATCCTTGTTCAAACAATAAAGAAACTTAAATAATGTTTATTCTCAAAACAGGAGCAAACAAACAATTATTTAAACTAATTACACGGCTAGATGGATAGTAAAGATGATATGTTCAAGTTGCTAGAACTGTACTCTTTTCCCAGCACCAATGATGAGCTCCATGTCGCCTTGTTTTAGTTTATTCTAATTTTCAGGCTCCTGCAAGACATTAATGATATTGTAACCATATCCAGTATCAAATACCTAGTTCTTACGACTAGTTCGTAATGAACTTCAATATGAATGCATGGGCTAAAAGTGTAGCTGAACTACATGGTATGCTTAAAACTATTGAGGAGGTAAAACTAATCAAATGTTGATAGTCACATCTATGAGTTCAAAATGAAGTCTTCTGTCATTTCATCCTACATAGGATAATCAAGTTTGGCCATTTGGTTGATGTTCCCGTTCATTTTAAGCATATGGGCACTAACATGCGAGTTTTCTTGTATTTTGCAGGAAATAAGCTGTTTCATAGTATCACAGCGTTCTTGTCAGCCCTGTTTCTAAAATATGCCCTTAAGTTGCTGAATCATATCAGAAGCAACCATGTCCTCCATGTTCTTCTGGAGATTAGAAATTGTGTTATTTGTTTTGCAGTCGTGAATTGTTCTCAACAAAAAGTCATACACTTTCTTTTTTATGCAACAATATGTATACATATTAGAGTTAGGTGGTTATTGATATGGAGATTTAATATTCAAATTTCAAAGGAAATTATCCTTTTAAATTCTATAAGCACAAAACAAAAAAAAGATAATGGATAAACCCTTATGTTTCTTTTTTAAATCAATAATTAATATTAATCTTCTCACGGGTCCTTAGCACGATCAGATTAATATTAGCACACGCTAACAACTAAAACCGAAATGAGTAACGTGTAATAAATAAACGTTTAATTAATAAATTATGACAATTATAAATTAATTTTTACCCGATTAACAATTTGTAAATGACAGTTAATCAAATTAAATAAACTTGATATTCATTGCCCAAGATCTAACTCTTACAGACCATAGCTCGATTGACAACGTGACATAATCAAACTCATACAGAATCCAACAAATACAATTGTAACCCACAAGCAAACAGTGAGGATTCAATCTTTGGCTATCTCTTGACCTTCACATATTTCTGTCGATTGATTGAAACAAATCCTCCAAAGCCTTTTCGTTAAATGTAGCTACCTTCCGGTCCAGTCCGGTCCTTTTGCGTTCTTAGTTCATACTAGGTTAATTTACTTAATTAATGCTCGGCCCCTGGTTTTCCAAATTTGGCCACATTCTGCCCCCCAACCTTTGGTTCATCTACTTTTACCCCTTCACTTGATTTCATTTATCTTTTGTTTCTTTTTGAAAAGAATGCCCTTAACCGAGAATCCCTCGTCCTTCATAGTCATACACGAAGAACTCACACTCCTCATCCTTAGATTCTGATTCAGATAATCGACTGATACGATCATGCTTGACCTAGTGCTTGATCCGACCCGAGAATATAAATTAATAAAGCCACGTTTGTTTTTGTATGTTATTAGGAGATAATGTAATTCTTATTATTTGCATGTTTTACCCCATGACCCCATGTTCCCATGTTCCCTTACTTTCTCATCTGCACATCACGTTTCCCTTCAAAGTTTGTAAGCCTATTTAAGAGGCTATTATCTTTTATTTTAGAGTAGAGAAGAAAATTGATTGCAAAGTTCTAGTTCTTTTATCTTGTTCTTGGGAGTGTTTGCCTACTACAAAAGGCTAAATTATCTTGGGAGATTGACCATCTCGAATAGGTCTCTATCAATGGGTGCTTTCATTCTCGAACGCAATGCCTCCACATCCGGAAAAGCCGACCATAACAGAGTTGTTGGACCAACTTCATCAACTCCCACCCATTGGTGACCCGCCATTTGACGAGGCTACGATGACGGAAATGCGACACCTCTTATTGGTTATTTCGGCACACCTCCCGGAAAACCTCCATCGCCACCTCGCCATGGCCCGCCACCTACACTGACACCACCGCCCATGCTCGACACCACAACGCCACCATCACCTTATAGGCCGCCACCAATACCGAGGCCCACCATTGCACTGTTTTCCAAACCATCTATTGTGGACGCCACACCACCACCAACACTGATTACACCCCCACCAAACCACCATACCAACTTAACACCTATACTTCCAGCGGTTGCATATTTTGGTCTTCAGGATCTCCATCATGCTTATCTAAAAGCCTCTTATTCCAACTGGATGCAGCAACCTTATTGGTTCAAATTGTTTGGTTTTTATATTGACAAAATTAGGCCTACTAATCAGCAAGCTTGGGTTATGCGAAAGCCATCACAAGCTTCTGATGGGCAAAATTCCAACAAATTTCAGATGGACATGATGAAGCCACACGTAGTTAAACCGCCTACTACGGGAAGACGTGATTGGCGACCTCCATGGAGAGCCACATCACGATTCATGGAGACCTGCCCTAATGCAGTTGTCCGACTCGAGTGGCGACCACCGTGGGAAACCAATTCCGTCCTTGAGGACAAGGACGTTTTTCAGGGCGAGAGTATTGATACGATCATGCTTGACCCGGTGCTTGATCCAACTCGAGAATATAAATTAACAAAGCCACGTTTGTTTTTGTATGATATTAGGAGATAATGTAATTCTTATTATTTGCATGTTTTACCCCATGACCCCATGTTCCCATGTTCTCTTACTTTTTCATCTTCACATCACGTTTCCCTTCAAAGTTTGTAAGCCTATTTAAGAGGCTATTATCTTTTATTTTAGAGTAGAGAAGAAAATTGATTGTAAAATTCTGGTTTTTTTTGAAAGTGTTTGCCTGCTAAAAAAGACTAAATTATGTTGGAGATTGACCATCATAGTTCTCTATCATCGACCTGCTTTACTGATTTACCAATATCTCTCCATTTTAGGTTTTCTTATGCTTTTTGATCCTTAATTTGATTTACTCGTTTTTTCCGATTTGATTGCCGTTGAGCTTCCTTTTTTGATTCTAATGTTTTCCTTATAAGCTAGAAATTCACGTTAATATTGGATGTCTAAGTGTCAGTTGAGATATACTATGTGCAATTGAAGTTCTGTTCGACTTTGTTTGCATTTGTCTGTAATTTTGACAGATAAAATCGTTAATTATTATATAACTTTCGACGTTTTTCTGATTTTGTATTTCTGATTGTGTGATAAGAGGATCGGGAACACAAGAATGGCCTATTTCAGAAACTACACGAATCCAACAGTCTCAGAGGGCTTTTCAAATGACAAGAGCCAGCATGGAAGTATTGATAGAACTGAAAATAACATAGGCAATGATGATTTAGATGCAACGTCAAGCGGGTGTAAAGAGTTTGAGACAAAGATTGAAGATGGGCAGTACGGGCATGGCGGCAGCGGCGAACTATATGCTTCCAGTAGGCTGCAATACAATGCAGCAGCTGGTGATGGTGAAGGTAGCTTATCAAATGTACAAGCTTTCACTAGTACAAGAAAGACAGCTGGGAGATGGGGCTCGACTTTTTGGAAGGACTATCAACCCATGCATCCAAGACCTGAGCTAGAGTCCCTGCAGGAATCTAAAAGCTGTTCTGGGTATAGGAATGAAGATGCGTCTGACAATGATTTGTCAGATTTGGAGAAGGCACGTAAAGGTCAAAATGTGGATGAGATGCTGTCTGATGATTACTACGAGCAGGAGGAAGATCAAGGCGATTCCTTGCGCCGCAAATTGTTAAATAATACTGATGCCTATAGTTCAAAATCGCAGTCGAACCTTACTGCAGCAGGTTCCAACGATTTAGTTCCTGGGAAGAAGTCAAAAGATTCATATGTTGGTGAATATGAAGACTATTTTGAGGATGAGGATGATGATATAGATGGTAACTCATATGCCTTGTAATATCTTAAATTCAAATGGATATGTGGTTTGGAAGTGGATTTTACCTGTCATTGGTATGAACATTTTCCCTGAAACACAACTTGCTTTCCTTTATTTTCTGCAGAAGATGACCCTGATGATGTGGATTTTGATCCAGAATTAGGCACCTCAAGCGTTGGAAGAGGGAGCAAGGTTATTAATTTTACATTATTTCAGTTGTGTAGTTTCCATGCCTCAATAATTTGACTGGTGACACTACTCATTAGATGTTTGTTGCTTATATTATTAGCTTACTTATATTTATCCTATTTGTGGCTAAGATGTTCTTTCTTGTTACTGCTTAATAAGAATATGTTTTGGTTTGACAAAACCATTGCTTCCTACCTATTACTTAAACTTCATTGGCACTACTTAATCAAATATGTACTTGCTTAGGTTTCAATTCTAGCTCATAGGAGGATCTTGATCAAGTTCATTTTAGGGTTAAGGTAATCGGGCATTTTTGGATAGTATACTACAAAGCATCAAGTGGAACTAGGTGGTCGGTCATGTAACTATATGACACTTAATTTGTTATATTTTTTATGCTTGGATTAAGGGATCTTTAGGCATATACACATGAGAATTTAGAATCTAGTAATATTATTTCTACCATTGCTTTTCCAAATGATTTATATTATTGTTCCAATGATACATTTGCACATGAAGGATTGGAAATATCACATCATGGTTGAGAGAAGATGATTGTCAATTAGCACTTATTAATATTTCATAAAACTTAGTTCATCAGTTGCCTATCATGGATGTGGTCTTGTGGACAGGACAACTTAAGATGAGCTAAGTTAGAAGACCCTAACTAATTGAAGCCGTAAAAAAGGAGGGGGAGGAGTTCTATCTTAATACGTTCCTTAATGTTTATAATTCTTTTGCTTTATACTTTTTAGCATCTATATTTGCATAAACACGTTTAACATCCTTGTAAAACTAACTTCAACATCAATTAGTACTTATTTGTAGTGTCTTATTTGTAAAAACTAACTTCATGTGGCAAACTTGGAGCATGAAAGTCTATATAGGTTTCTACACTTCGTATCGTTTTGCAACACCTTGGAAGGGACAAGTTTAACATCCTTTTAGTTGATTATTTCCATCACACCACATATGCATTTGTGCATGTTTTTAGGCGTATCCAACTTGTCACAAGTAGTGATGATTTTTTTAATAAGATGTGATGGAACCTCGACCTCCACTATTAACAGCATATCTGTTTTTTTTTTATTGTACAATTTTGTTTTGCTCTCTTTTTTATTTGAACGCTGAATTGTGGGAGAACAAACATACACCCCTAATATTTGCATACGGGATTTCCGATTTGCATTTGATGGAATATGTTGGCATCATTAAGTCATTTGCATTTGATGGAATATGTTGGCATCATTAAGTCATTTGCTTTAAAATTTTATATGGATCGGCTTGGCTACAATGTTAGTAATGAACTTACATTTTGAATTTTTCTATAGGAACAAGATGATGACTGGGACGGTGGAGATTTTGATGAAGCTGGTAACTCTGTTGATGATGAATTAGACATCTCAATTGATGATGATGATGATTTATATAAGAAACCAAGGAGGAGAGGTGTTCGTTGCAATGTAACATCCTGTAGAGAACCTAAATCATCTGCATTTTCCAATCGGAGGAAAAGAGGTAGAATAATTTTTGAAGAGGAATGTTCATCAGCAAATGATTCAGAGGATGATTTCAAAGAACTCTATAAAAACACAGGAGGGAGAAGAAGACATAGTCGCAAAAAAAGTTGCGGTCGTTCCATTTCAATAAGTGCTTCTGGAAGCAATAATGAAGTTCGAACTTCTACTCGATCAGTGCAGAAAGTATCATATGCTGAAAGTGAAGAAGGTGAAGAAAGTGAAGAAGATATCAAGAGAAAGAGGCAAAAGGTTTGAATATCTATGTGTGCACATCCATGAATATTCTAATTCATATTCTTGTTTTAGCGATCATATGGTGTATGAAGCATTACATAGTTCTAAACGCTACATTTAAAGTATGTATCTACCAAAATTTGATCTATTCCTTGAGGTCCATCGAGCAAGTTGTTATTTGTTAGAGGTGGCTTTGAATGTATACGCTGAAAATTCTATGCACATATGTATTTAACGGAAACTTGTGGCTAATAATATATACCACTAATGTATTTAGACCAAGACTTAAGCTGAACATAGTTATGGACTTGGAAAGTTTAAATCATGAAGTTTGAATAATATTGTTTTCCTTTACTTATTGAATTCTTTTTTTTTTCTGTGTTATTCTGTGCTTATATGGTGTGTAGGTAGCAATATTTCCTCCTTTTTCTTTTTGTTATGCCTTCTTGATGTAGTATTCTTTTCATTTTGTATTGCTTTCTTATAATGTGTTTATTGTTTGTGAGGTAAGGATGAAAAGGAAGGGAAAGATCATGAGTCTATTGAGAAAGTGCTATGGCATCAGCCAAAAGGAATGGCTGAAGAAGCTGAACGGAACAATAAATCAACAGAGCCTTTATTGTTGAGCCATTTATTTGACTCAGAACTGGATTGGAATGAGATTGATTTTTTTATCAAATGGAAAGGCCAGTCACATTTGCATTGCCAATGGAAATCATATTCCGATTTGCAGACAGTAATTTTTTAGTCTCCATGTATCCTTTGATGTGTTTTCTTGGTATAATATGGTGTTTGATATTCTTTATGTAAACATGTACCTTTTTTATGTTGATGATCAGTTGAGTGGCTTTAAGAAAGTATTGAATTACACTAAAAAGGTAATGGAGGATATCAAGTACAGAAGATTAGTGTCTCGTGAAGAGGTAAAGTTGATCATCATTCCTTTTGTTCTCAGTTTTCTCTTCTGTTCTTTGCTGTTTATCTTAATTTTGTTAGGTGTATAAGAGATCAAGAAGTCCTTTATAATGTGTAAGAGGCCATACATTAACTTGTGGTTACCTATGTATATCATCGTTTACATGCTACCCTCATGCACACATAAATGCACACATGCTGCATGCTGTATTTATTAGGCTAAATTCTTATTATTAGGGTTATTAGTATGAGCCCACATGCGCGGTTAGGTTTTTAGGGATTCATTGCGAACTCTATATAATGTAACCAAGCATATCAATATTATACATTCAATCTTTTACTATCTTAAATGGTATCAGAGCCTTAGCCGTCACCATCGAGTTCAAACCTAGACAGGGCAGTGTGCCGCCACCACCCTACCCCATTTTCATTTTATGATTCATTTCTTCTTTATTTTCTAGTCTTCGTTGAATAAAGCTTCGTAATAGGTTGAAGATTCAAACATAATATCCATTCTTTTGGTTCATTCACGAATCGTTCTCTTGGTTCATTCACGAATCATTCTCGTGGTTCGTTTCTAGAATATGGCTTCTATATTGCAGCGGTTAGTTCGTTTTCTTTTTCTTTTTTTCTCTTTCGGTATTTTAGCCGCACCAAGGACTACAATTCAAGACCATCGATCTCAAGCTATGGTTTGATTAATTTTTTTTTTTTTTGTTTTTAGATCTACGATCTTATCTCTTGATCTACGAACCCAACAGACTGTTGTTTGCTTTCTTTTTCCTTTTTATATCTACAGATTTCATCTCTTGATCTACGGATCCAAGAGGTCATTGCCTACTAGACTTGACACATCGCCAACGACTACGATCACTAGTTATAGACTTATCATACTGGGAATCAAGAACCAATGAACTATCAAGTGAACTATGGATCATGGATGACCCAATCAACCAAAATATTAATAATAATGTCAAGAACAATATTAAATTATTGGCAAAAGTTTGGATATTCGAGTCGATCGAAGCATGTTTATCTTATTATTTTTGGTTATATGGTTTTTTTTTTTTTGTTTTTCAGTCTTAGCGCGCAGTTACTTCTACTACGATTGCAGGGGAGTATTAGACTATATTATTATTATTAGGGTTATTAGTATGAGCCCACAGGCCCGATTAGGTTTTTTGGGTTTCATTGTTGTTGGTATTTGGGAATCAAAACATTCACTAATTATGATGTGTAGAAGATAAATTTGAGAGAAACTTTCTATTATTGATCATACGTACACATACAAATGTTGGATACAAGAGGGCTATTTATACCCTTATAAATGACAGTTATTTAACTAACTAACAGTGATTTAATAGTAACTAACTTAACTCACCCTAACTACTAACGGTGCTAAGTGATGACGGTGCGGGACTTGCGGTACGAGGAATGGGTCGGTGATGTGTGATGGTGGATGTTAAATTTAACCCAATAATTGTGAACTCTATATAATGTAACCAAACATATCAATAATATTCATTTAGTCTTTTACCATCTTATAGTATTTAAGTTGAAACTTGTCATGGCTCACAAGGATACAAAAGAACTATGATTACTTTATATTGATAGACTGAGTCAACCTTTCTGGTGTAGATTTACAGAACTGAAAAAATGTGACTTGTGAGACGTGATTTATTTATTAATAGCTGCGTCCTTATGTGCTATATCTGAAATAGATGAGACATCAGACCTTTTCCTATGTTCTTGTAGTAATTATCTTATTTTGAGGAGTGTCTTAATTATATACTTTTGTTTTTTACTACTTAGATTGAGGTAATGGATGTGAGCAAGGAAATGGATTTGGATCTCATCAAGCAGAATTGTCAGGTCTGACATTTTATGTGATACCAGTCATCTATTGCGTTACCTTCTCTACTTTCTTTACCCCAGATTTCTAACTGACCCAACTAGGTTGAGCGGATAATTGCTGATAGAATCAGCAAAGAAGGTTCTGGAACACCAGAATATTTGGTCAAGTGGCAAGGTCTCTCCTATGCTGAAGCAACATGGTATGATGCACTTTTATTTATTTATCATGTAACTTGAAATTGAGCTGATGTTTGAATTTTCACTATTTTATTGCTGCCACAATGAATATGTTAATTTTTCCATCACATAAAGGTAATTGTACTTTGGTGTCGGTGTTTTTAAATTGAGAATAGATTTGTCCTTGCCTATCTAATCGCAATGAACATGTGAAGGCATAATGTAGACCCATCGATAGAGGCAAGCTAGTAAACCAGCCAATCAAACCCCTAATTATAAAGTGACTTGGTTTTGTTTTGCTGTTCAGTAAAAATAGTTCAAGACTCTTTGCTACTATTCTAGTACCTTTCATAACCAAGTAGGCCTAGGCATTTTAGTAACTGTTACAATCTTCAAACAACAAGATTACGTTATTTAAACAAAAGAGAATCACTCATAAAAGTTCACTTACCTATTTGTATTTATGCTCGTAGTGAACATAACATTTCTAGTTCTTTTTGGTCTGTATGATTTACATCAATTTAAATGCAAGGTTATGTACAAGTATGTTTTGAAGATATTTGATTAATTACTAAATATCATTTTTGTTTAGCATGGTCATTTGATACTAGACATTTGTTATCTCTAGTAACCATACTTCATATTTATGTATTCTTATTTCAACACTTAAATATTTTTATCTCACAGACATGTGGAAATGAAGGTGATATTTTTGTTTTATCTTGCATGTATGGATGATTTTTGTATGTTAATTATAGTTATTTCTTAAATTTGTTAGCTTCTCTACATAGCTTATATACATATAAAAAGGAATGCTATGTTTAATATTGTGTTTACTTATGTGTGTTGTCTTTTCTTTCATGACCTTTTGGCTTTGCCTTTGAAGTCACGGAGTCAATAATACGTACAATTTCAAGATTAGTGCCTAAATGCTTATATTTGGTGTTGTATGACTTCTTCAGGGAGAAGTTTGTTGATATTGCTTTTGCCCGGGCAGCTATTGATGAATATAAGGTATGTTGTAAGATATTTGTAGCTAATATGTCACATTTGATGATTTGTGCTATTTTAATATGAAAATTTCATTTTTTTGCCCTCACCTTGTCGGTTGGGCATTAAAATTTCTATTGTGTCATTATCACAACTAAATATTTTTGTGTACATTTATTAGAATGGAACTATCACAGTTTTGATTTATGTAGTCAAAAGCGAGCCAGGCTTATGCCTAGGCGCTTAGATGTTACGCCTAAGGTAGATGCAAGGAGAGTGTCTTCAAAAAGTGCATGAGAGGGTGGAGGTGAAGCGAGGCAAACTGGTACATGAGCCCTCATATCATTCTCTCTCTTGGGCAAAGATAGTTCTCCTTTCTTCTCTTCTATCCGGTTCTCTTCTTTCTTCTTTTACACTGGATGCTCTATGAAGCGATGACTGTTGGGATTTTCTTTTCCTTTTCATTTAGGCATGTTTTTTTTGTTTGGATTTTTTTTTTCTTTTGGACCTTTTCTTTTACGTGTTTTCTTTTTTTATATTTTGGCTTGATTTATATGTTATGTATCCATTCCTAATTTTTTTAGAGTTAAGCTCAATTTACTACTTGAGGTTTGTTAAAAATAACTATTTTCCTCCAAAAGATTAAAAATATCAATTTATCTCCAAAAGTTTCATAAATTGTGTCAATTTTAATCCAAAAGTTTCATTAGTTGTTTTAATTTTATCCAAAATAATGACACTTTTGGAGTGAAATTGAAACAACATATGAAACTTTTGGAGGTAAATTGATGCTTTTAATCTTTTGGAGGAAAATGGTTAATTTAGTTAAACCTTAAGGAGTAAAACTGAAATTAACTCTATTTTTTATGCAATGCTGTTAACTTTTGTTCACATTATCAGTGTTTAATTAGTTAAATTTTATATTATTTGAGTAGTTATATTAGATTTTTTCATTGGGATGATTTTATAAGACTTTTTAAAATTTTTACATTAATTAGTTTGATTTCAATTGTTTATTACATTAGGTGGTTTTCCTTTTACATTTTGGGTAATGTTAATTTTCTATGCCTATTACACGGACACACACATACACATATATATGTACTTATTTATGTATGTATAAATTGTTTCATTATTGCCCTTCGTTGTCTGTGTCTTTTGCGCCTAGGTAACCAACTTATTGGAAGTTAATCGTAATTAGTTCGAATAGGTCAGGCACATAGGGTCATGGGTGGTCATGGGTCAGCCACATATATCTGGGTTGGTTTTTAGATTGGTAAGTTTAGTATGAGTTTATTATTATTTTGGTATTGTTTTGTTTATGATATGGTTTTAATATTTGATAAGTTTATTTTAGAATGTTATTTAGCTTCGAGTCTAAGTTGGGTAAAGTTTTAATCCATAAGTAGGGACTCTTCGGAATGTAATCAGGATGAGAATAAGTGTTCAATAAAGTTTTTTGGTGATTGGTTTTTTCATATATATATTCGGGTTCTTGATTGAACCTGGCGGCTGGGCCAACATGGCCATCCCATCTACCTTGAGCGCTCCTTGTGTGTTTAGCTACCTAGGTTGTGATATGATCTTATGTTCTAATAGTGTTGAACCTACCCAATGTTCCATTTTAGAAGTAATGTGTGCTTTGTAACTTCTTTTCGTTTTATGAGCTGCTAGCAAATATTTTTGGACATTCATCTAGCAAGTTTAAAGGATGTTTTATAGAATTTGAGGTTCTCAAGTTTTCAAGTTTGGGTGCAGGTTCGTGAAGCTGCCCTGACAGCTATACAGGGGAAAATGGTAGACTTCCAGCGAAGAAACAGTAAAGGTATGCTGTTCTTCATCTGACCTTGAAAATTTATTCGTTGTGTCATTCAGATGTCTTATTGCTTCTGCACCAATAATTGGGATTGCTATTCTGGTCCAACAACTAGTTTTTTGCACATATTTGTATGCAGGTTAAATAACTTAGATAAGGAAAAACTGTCATGAATGTTGCCAACCTGTATGTCGTAGTTTCTCTATTTCTTTATGTGTACTATAATAAAATTTAATAGATGGAACTTTAGGATTTTCTGGGGTTTTTTTAGCTGCCTGTCCGTAATCAGTTTTAGTCTGCTTGATATAAAGTTTCTTTTAAGGAATTTACAGTTGTAGTTTACTTGAGCATAAACTAGCAAGAAGATCTCATCCAATGTGAAATGAATTAAGCTTGTGGATTATTCTTTCTGCTTACAAGTCGAGTCAACATTCAGGAACTTAAGTGTTTTCAGACATTAGTTCAGCACTTCATTACATGAGCGTTTTGACTTTGGCCTTGTTTTGAACTAAATCAATTTTTTTTTCTTCTCATAGTTAATATTTCACAGTTTTTCAGTTTTTACACTCTAATTTTTATAATTAAATCACACCTTTTATACTCAATACTTATCCTAACCTTACTTTTTTTTTTTGAACGGCAAATCTATTCTACTCCTATTCCTAAATTACACCAAGTTACATCATGCCTGGGTTTGAACCCAGGACCTCCCCTCTAAGAGGCAAAGCCTCTACCAAGTGAGCTAGCCCCAAATTGGCTATCCTAGCCTTACATACATGCACTCCTTCAATGTGTTTTTTAAGTTTCATGCTTTTTGAATAAGTATCAGTTTGAATTACACACGTTCTATCAAAGTTTGCATTATGTGTTGCTATTCGACTTTGATTTGCATGATTCTTTATACCATGCAAAGAATGAATTGTCTTATAGAAATAGCATTTTTGTGATTATGGACCCTTTTATATTCTACCATGTGCAACTAATTTCTAGGCAACATCAACACTTCAAATTGCTCATCTTGCTGAATTATTAAATTGTATGCCTTGAAGGATTCACTTGATTGAAGTAAGCATATTGAGGTTTTATTTGTGTCTTTGATCTTAATCTCATGCCTTTTGCTCCTACTGTACTTGAGCCTTTGCATTTTGGTTTTTTAGGTATTGTGTGGTGAAGTGAATCCTATTAATAGAAGTACTGTTTGTTTCTGCAAACAAGTGCAAATGCTCTTGTATAGATGAGTGTAAAAAAAAAGCAACTAGTATACAGTTAAAAACCCTAAATTTAACGTAACCAGTTAAATCGTGTTAACAATTACGCCTCTTATAAACAAAATCAAAGTTATTGTACAATGTATTATTCTAATTTTTTCAACAAATTTAATAGAATTTGTTGTTGGTTAAGTTTAAATCGAGCATAAATCTTTGATAATTATGTTAGTATGATTGTCCTTAGTAACATAATCAAAAGTTGTATAAGAGGTCAAATTATCATATCATTATCGGTTCATAAACTAAGGCACAAATCACTTGTGGAGGCATAGATCCACCATTATGTTGTTTCATCTTTTACTTGGGGTCGTTAGAATGGTATGCGGAAGCGAATCGACAAGCACAAATACAAACGAATTGGATGCAGAAAACGGTAAAATAAGAACATGACAATTTATGTGGTTCGAATTTGATGTTAGTCCTACGTCCATGGGCTACAACTAGGGTTTTGTTGTTATGCTTAGTATAGTGATTACAAGTACATGCATTTTGTTTAAATAGACAGGAATTAGGGTTAATAACTTGGTGACAAAGAAACTAAAATGTGGGCCAAAATAATAGACTAAAAGGCTTCACAAAACCCAATAATCTCCCATTTGAAGACTTTGCACAATCCACAAATGCCATCCAAGCAAAACAAACAAACCCTACATTCAGTATTTTAAAACAAGTCTTCTAAACCTCTAGTTTCCAAGAACAAACTAAGACTTAAATCCAAATCTTCCTAGTTGAAATGGCCCTTCTTATCAGTTACCATAAAGGCCTGTTAGATCTTCCCCAAGCGTCAACTCAAAAGTCATACCATACTCAATGGTGGCTAACCCTGCCAACAAATCATCCTCTATCACAATCGGCTTGGACACTCCTCCAGATCCAGAGATACAACAAGGATCATCAGCACTCTTCAAACTTAGCATACAATCCCTAGAAGAGATTTTATTAGACGGAATATTGGTTTTCAAACTCAACGTCAATTTGACACTATGCCCAGAACTTGCTCCCATTGTTACCAAACCATTGACCTGGTTTGAACCTTTGAACTCATTCTGCACGTTCCTGTGATTCCAGACTTCACAGATGCTAAATGAACCCTCTTAGTACTAGATTTAGTGAACTAGACTTTGTCATGCTTAACAGGGACCATGGTTGTAAAAAGCGTTATGCACTAGTTGGACGTTTATGTACCGACTAGGGATTAATCGAGATTAATAGGGGTTAACTGGAATTAATCGGATTGGAATTTTACATGTTAGTTTTAAAATTTATAATTTTTCAAAATTATGCATATAATTTTCAATTTTGACTGATTTTGACTTATTTTCTTTGATATTTGGCATATTTTGTCCAAAATTTGTTCAATTTTGATCGATTTACTCCAATTCTTGGCTGATTTTGACCTTTTACCAGTTAATTGGGCGATTAGCTGAAATTGAATCGGTGGGTGACCGATTACCGATTAATCAGTGCTAGGCGTCGATTTTACAAATCGGGATTGTCATCCAATTGACAGACAAAAATAAGTTTCGTCTTTAAGCCAGGAATCACCTTGACATTCTTCAAGTTCCATGTGGTTTCCAATGCCTCCCATGCCTATAACATCAAGAATATGATCATTGACTAACCGTACCTTCCCAAGATTCACCATCCCTTCTCCGCTATCTATGGCGTGAAACGAAGCTCCCAAATTTATGACCTAAGATCCATACTGTTTTCCACACCGGTATCGATGCATCATCATTAGAAAAATTCCCAGCAACAGTATTCATAATTTTCTTCTTTACCTCTAGACATGGACTAGTAACATGCCCCACCTTGTTGCAGTCTCTAACACTTCACCTTTTTCTGAGCTTTAGACGAACTTCTTCCACAAGTCTCACTGCTTCTATTGTTCCAGCTATTTCCCCTTCCCCCGCCCAAATGCAGAATCTCATAATAAGATTTTCCTTGATGATGTCTTCACCTAGAACCAAATTTGGAGTCTCCTTAAATGTCATCGCTCCAGTCCCCAAAAATTCTATTGATAACCGTCAGTGTCCTATCATGCAACAAAGCTAGCAACAGTGCAACTTGAGTGTCATCATCAAATTTATTTCTCATGATGTTTAACCTGGATAGAATTGGAATTCAAATTATGATTGTGGTCTTACTAAGCTCCCTTCCTTCATCATTGTCATAAATAGCTTCTTCTTTTGATAATATCTTGTTAGCAAATGATGGCTTTTCATACATGTTTGACAGCGCCAACATCATACCATGAACCGTAGTTTCTTTCATGACATTAAAAGTGACATTCCTTGTTAGTGACAACGTAACCACCCTTGCTTTCTTGTTCTTAGATTCCCCACTCAGTTTCTTCAGCTTTATTCATTGGAAGTCAGTCGACAACAACTCTAAATCGCTTCTTCGAATGAAAATCCAAAACCTCCCAATGCGAAACCTTGTGTAACAACAAACTTGGGGAATAGGGGGAAGAACAAACAGTAATCATGAGCCTTAAGCTTTGGTACCATTTGTTAGGAACTATGTGGTACGCAAAAATGAGTCAACAAACACAAACACAAACACAAACACAAACACAAATGAATTGCATGCAGAAAACGTAAATAAAGAACACGGTAAATTATGTGGTGTGAATTCGTTGTGAATCCTACGTCCACGGGATGCAACTATGGTTTCTTAATTAAGCTATGTACAAAGATTACAATTACATGTGTTTTGTTTAAATGGACAAGAACCAGGGTTAATAACTTGGTGACAAAGAATCTAATATATGCGCCAACACAATAGAATCAAATTGGCCCCCTTCTTGTTTCTCCTTGTTAACCAAAAACAAGCCCAAGAGGTTTCACAAAACCCAACATTCAAAACAGTGTTCAACATGGTAGCTTGAGCTTTACAAATTGTGAATAGCAATTAGTGTTGTAAAAATCGCTAGGCGCTAGTCAAGCGGCAGGGTACCCACTAGCGACTAATTGGGATTAATAGGTTTGGAATTTTTATATATAAATTTAAATTTATATATACACACTATATGTAATTTTTTAAAAATGTTTAGTTTTGTGTGTGTGCGTGTGCGTGTGCGTGTGCGTGTGCGTGTGTGTGTGTGCGTGTGTGCGTGTGTGCGTGCCCACACACACACACACACACAAACATATCTGGCCAGAAGTTATAAATTTTCTCTAGAAATTTTAGAGTTCTCTAGAATCTCTTCGGAATTTCCAATTTTTGCCCGATTAGGACCGCTAGGGCTGAATTTGACCACCGTTGACCGCCTAGCTATCAATTGGCTGATTAGGTAAAACTTCCAAGGTTGATGGCCAACTAGCGACTAGTCGTCGATTAATCGGCCGCCTAAACTGATTTTTGCAACACTGATTACATTGGTGAATTTTGATGCACAATATATGCTGATGGTATATGACATGTTGAAATTAATCATAATAGATGCTTTCTTATATTTTTTTGTGCTGCTTTTGTTTATTGTTCTTCAGACTTATCAAATATTCTTTCTATTTGAATTGTTTATTTATTTATTCAATTATAGCAAGTTTGAGAAAGCTCGAGGAACAACCTGAGTGGTTAAAAGGTGGTAAACTTAGAGATTATCAGCTTGAGGGTCTGAATTTTCTTGTTAACGGGTATGTATTCCATTATAATAGGGTTAAAAGTTAATTACATAGATGGTCCCTGGAGTTTAAGCAAAGTAACATGTTTGCGTTCAAAGCAAAAAATGTCATATGTGGATACTAACTTTCATTTTTGTAACGAGTTTGGGTATTAAAACTAACTTTTCACCCTAAGTTAACGGAAAAGTTAAAGAAAGTAACAGGTTTGGGAACTTGCATTTCACCCTAATTTAACAAAAAAGTTAATGGAAATTGGCATTAATATCCAAACTCGTTACAATATTAAAAGTTAATACCCAAACCTGTTACTTAGCCCAAATCTGTTACTTAGCCCAAACCACAAGGACTATCTGTGTAATTAACTCTAAAGTTAAGTAACACCTTAGGATGTATTTCATCTAGAGTTTTCCTTGTTGCTTGTTTTATGGTCCAGTTGGAGAAATGATACTAATGTCATATTAGCTGATGAAATGGGCCTTGGGAAGACTGTTCAGTCAGTTTCTATGCTTGGTTTTTTGAAGGTGGTTATATATTCATGTTGTAGTTTCTCTTCTGTCATTATATTAAATGGAACTACTGATCATATTTAGTTACTTTATTACTGGGCCCACAGAATGCTCAACAAATTCGTGGCTCATTCCTTGTCGTTGTACCTCTTTCGACTTTGTCAAATTGGGCTAAGGAATTCAGGAAGTGGCTTCCTGATATGAACGTAATCATATATGTTGGGACTCGTGCAAGCCGAGAGGTAGGCTAATGCTTGTTGAGTGTATATTTATTTTGTGTATTTTTATCTTTTATGTAATTGATAATTTACTAGCTTAGAATGCTGCATAATAATGGTTTGTTAACCCTAGTTTCATTGATTTTCATGATATGACCTGAAATCAATTCGATAACCTTTATCTTTTCTTCTTCAGTCATGTAAATTGACTGAAGATATCATGCTTTTAGATACTATATAAGCCATATGAGCAAAGAACGATATACAAGTTGCCGGTATTTCATGTTTTAGTACTAATATTATCCTCCATTTTCTTGTCGAAATATGCCAAAGAAGGATATTTCACAAGTATCACATGAATCTCATGATCAAGAGATCTAGCGTTGTTAATATTGTTTGAAAATCCTTCTGGTAAAATCTTTCTGGAAGCACAATGTAAAGTTGCACAGTGATCATTTAAATCTAAGATCTTAATTGAAAATATACTTAAGCATTATGCTGAAAAGATGAACAGCTACATTGTCCATGAAAAAACTCACTGAACAACGACATCCGTTTTTTTTTGGGCTCGGGGGGGGGGGGGGGGGGGGGGGGCTAAGTAAAATGAAACTTGAGTTAGAGGTCTAACGTATTAGCACGAGCCCGTAGCACAGTGTATGCTATCCTTTTAGTGTTTTTGTCCAGAAAAGCTTTTTGGTCATTTATGTGGGTTGGAGGTTTGCTGCATTGTGTATAGTTGATGGAACCGACAAGAAAGTTTTGATTAACATAGCACATTGCATATTAGAAAGTATTCCATTTTCGTCGTTTTAATTCTTGGGGGTTCCAGTGTGTAAAGAAGACAAGGTTTAATATATTTGCTGTGTTTTTTATCTTCTTCAGTTGCTTCATGTGGGGGTCTTGGTTGTATTTGTCTTGTTTTAGCTTATATCCATAGTATATTGGTCTTGAATTTTGACAAATGGCGTTGTAATATTTCTTTCTTTGCTTTTAGCGTATTTAAATATGCTGCAGCTTGACTTTTTCCAGGCACCAGCTTATTTATACTTTCATGATGGTATTTTTTCTTGTTCTAAATGTTTTCTTTTTGGTTGAAGGTTTGCCAGCAGTATGAATTTTTCTCAGAAAAGACTGGCAAGGGTACAAAGTTTGATGCTCTGTTGACTACATATGAAGTTTTGTTGAAGGATAAGATTGTGCTCTCTAAAATAAATTGGAACTATCTTATGGTTGATGAAGCGCATAGATTGAAAAACAGTGAAGCATCTTTGTATACAACAGTTAAGGTACCCTCATGTTATATACTTATATAGTTCTTATTGGTGACATGACAGTTCTTGTTTCTGATCTCTTTACATCTTATTTCGCAGGAATTCAGCACCAAGAACAAGCTTCTTATTACTGGTACTCCCCTGCAGAACAGTGTGGAAGAACTATGGTAACTTTTTTGGCTACAAGTTTAATTGAGTACAATTGTGCTTGATTTGTTAATTGTGGTGGCTTAATCTGGCTGTGGCCTGCTAGCCATCTACAAGACCCCTTGACTGTTGACACAATGCTATCTAGGATATGGATTTATCTAAGAATGTAATGGTATAGCTAATAAATTAATGAAAATCATGCATTCTAGCACATTTTTTTGATTTTGGAGTCAAGCTATTCTAACTATGAACATGCAGAAATTGCTTATTATTTAATCTGATAGCCTGTCATATGCACATAATGTTTTAATCAGATGGTTAAACCCTCCTGGAATCCTCTTCGTGATGTAGCTCATGATTTGTAAACTTTCAGGGCTTTTATTCTCTCTCTCTCTCTCTCTCTCTCTCTCTCTCTCTCTCTCTCCCTCTCTCCCTACAGAATCCAGTTCAGTAAATCACCAAGAGTAAAGAAATAATTTTGAAAAACTGGCTAGTATGTCAAAGATAATCGAGTATGTTATTCATGAGGATATAGAGGTCGTAATTTATAATTAATATGTGCTTCATATTTCTTGTGCTTCTTTATTGAGATTTCCTATGCATTATTTATATACTTCGTTGCAATTCAGGTAAGTCCCCATGGATTGATATAATATATAAGAAAGTGGCAAGTGCTTCACTTTTAGTTGAAATTTTATTGCTTACTCTACCTCAAACAAGGTCTGGGAGCCTATAAAATAACTTGTTTTATTACAGGGGCATACATGAATGTGTTGCAAGTTATTTTGAGTATAATCTGTGAAGTTGTTCTCTTCAATCGTTTCAGATTTTAGTGGTTTGTAGTGCAGGGCCTTACTTCACTTTCTGGACTCAGATAAATTTCAGAGTAAGGAAGAGTTTGTTCAGAATTACAAGAACCTTGGCTCGTTTAACGAAATTGAGGTAATGATCAGCAATATAATCATTTTGCTTGCTAATACTGATATGGTGTAGTATGTTTGTGTAATTGTGTGAGATAAACACTAAGGCTGAAGTGTGAGTTTGTGGTTGTCTTTGAATAGCTTGCTAATCTTCATATGGAGTTGAGACCCCACATTCTGCGAAGAGTTATTAAGGATGTTGAGAAGTCCTTACCCCCAAAGATTGAACGAGTTCTCAGGGTTGAGATGTCTCCGCTACAGAAACAGTAATATTCTCTTTCATTTCACCGTGTTCCGAAGGATTTATACTGTCAGATAGCAGGCTCACAATGGTGCCCTTTGTTTTTTTAAGGTATTACAAGTGGATTTTGGAACGCAACTTTCACAACTTGAACAAAGGTGTACGTGGAAATCAGGTTAGTATTCACACACTGAAGTAGTTTTTTTATGGGCGGGGTTTTTGCTCTCTTGGCACTGTTTTATATTTATAATCATTATCTTGATAATGTTAATCCATGTGTGCAAATTGACTCTGAGTTTTTTTCTGCTTGTTTTCAAGTTCTAACTTTCATTGGGTGACTTGACTGAAGCATTTTTGCTTTTACTCTCTGTAGAAATGATGAGAAAAATAGCAGGCAAGAGTAATGTAGGATTCGAAAAGTATGATCATTATTGCTTTAAAGGCATAATATTTGTCATCATTGGTCATGTTTCCACAAGTGACATTCAAAGTAATTTGTGAACCATAGACAAATAAAATATTAGTTTGTTTCTGCTCTAAGTTTTCACCATCTCTTTGTTCATTCTTATGATATATCCTGCTGGACTTACTTATATAATCTCTTGTTACACTGTATAGTTTGTTATCCTAGAGACAGTCTTATTGGAACTTACAGAGTTCATGATAGTAACTTGTTTGACTATGTTTTGGCATCTTCATTTGGATGGTCTTGGAACTTACAATTATTATTTTTGTAACCCTGCAGGTTTCTCTTTTGAACATTGTGGTAGAGTTGAAGAAATGTTGCAATCATCCTTTTCTTTTTGAGAGCGCGGATCATGGTTATGGTGGAGATTTTAGTAGTACAGGCAGCAGTAAAATGGAAAGGATAATTCTTAGCAGTGGAAAGCTTGTTATCCTTGACAAGCTTCTTGACCGATTGCACGAGACAAATCACCGGGTTCTAATATTTTCACAGGTATTTCAGCTACTTTACATGTTTTTTTGTGAGGAATATACATGTTAGATAGGTGGCTTGTTTTATGATTTACAGGGCTTAAGCTGGTGTTTTGGAAGTATGTTATATCTATTTTAATCAGTGTGTTTGGATTGAGGATTAGGGAATGATAGATGGTGTTTGGTATAAGGATATGGGGTTTAAATTTAGAAATGAAACCCTTGAAATTGGATTTTCTCTAAATTCACAAGGGGTCAGGTGTAGAGAAGTCGTTCCCGTTGGATCCTACTCCTTTCTTGTGAAAAGAAGATAAAGATGAGAAGATTAAGGCGATAAAGTTTATATTAAAGCTGTTTAGTTTATCTGAATTACTTTTATAATGCAGATGGTGAGAATGTTGGACATCCTTGCAGAATATTTGTCATTCAAAGGGTTTAAGTATCAGAGACTTGATGGGAGCACAAAGGCTGAGGTGCGCCACCAGGCTATGGACCATTTTAATGCTCCTGGTAGTGATGATTTTTGTTTTCTTCTCTCTACTCGTGCTGGTGGTTTAGGTATCAATCTTGCCACAGCAGATACTGTCATCATATTTGATTCAGACTGGAATCCTCAAAATGATCTGCAGGTTTGGGACTGTATGATTTCTATCTCTATTTTCAGATTATCTGATGAAATCTTTTCATACTGACCTTGTAACTTTTAATAGGCAATGAGCAGAGCTCATAGAATTGGACAACAAGAAGTTGTTAATATTTATAGGTTCGTAACTAGCAAAAGTGTTGAGGAAGACATCTTGGAGCGTGCTAAGAAGAAGATGGTATATAAATCACTGGTTATTTTCAACATTTCCATTTGTATTGTGAGTTGATGTCTGCTTTCTTGGTGAATCTTGGTCATGGTTGGTGATATATTGGGAAGATGCAATGCTTTTGACGGAATAGGATAAACGCATTTACATGCAGCTTTACCACTCAGATTGTTCTATTATGAATACTGGATAAATATGTTTATACAGGTACTTGACCATTTGGTCATTCAGAAACTAAATGCAAAGGGAAGATTGGAGAAACAAGAAGCAAAAAAAGCTAGTACCTTTGACAAGGTATTGAGCAGCAGTATTTTTTCATGTACTTTCCCTTTGTCCCAATTTTACTGTCAATATTACTATTTTTGTTTGTCCCAAATTGATTGTCTGTCCAATTTTTAAAAGTGGAAAGTTATAAATTACTAATTTCCTTCTTTTATAACCTCAATTAAGTTTATCATTAGTAATATAAATTTGAATTAGTTTCATATATCTTAAATTGAACTTTTTTTTTTGCTTGTGGACAATAATATTGGGATGGAGAGAGTACTTAATAAGAACTTGATAATATCACATGTATTTTGTCATTCTTTGTTTAGTGTATGGTTTTTAAGTGTAAAAAGCTTATAAAAGTTGTTAATGTTTTTATGACCTCCTGAATTATGTTTTCAATGCATCAGAATGAGCTATCAGCTATTTTGAGGTTCGGGGCAGAGGAGCTGTTTAAAGAAGAGAAAAATGATGAAGAAAACAAAATGAGGCTTTTGAGCATGGACATTGATGAAATTCTTGAAAGAGCTGAGAAGGTTGAGCAAAAGGGAGCCGATGGCGAACAAGGTCATGAATTACTAAGTGCATTTAAGGCAAGCATATTCTCTGACATAATGAGTGTATTGGCTACTGAGAGTTCAGGATTTATGTTTTTATGGATATTGTATATTCTCTAGTTATCTTAATATGACATTGTTTACTGTATATTACGCATCTGTGTATTTAGATTTATCCTTGCATATGTCATTTCCCATGTTATACAGGTTGCTAATTTTGCATCTGCTGAAGATGATGGGAGTTTTTGGAGTCGATGGATAAAACCTGATGCTGTTTCACAGGCTGAGGTGTGTGTATATCACTCAGCCACCTGAAATAAGGTGGCAGTTTTGACCCATTTACTTGTAATGGGTTGATTTTGGTTTTGTTTACATGTTAAACCGGCAAATAAAAAAGGTAGCTTAGAAGGAAATTGGTTTGCAAAAGTGTATTTTAATGCATAAAACCTCCCAAAATCATTTTATTAAAAATTTTTTTTAACTGAAATAACATGATCTTTGTAATCATAACTGACATCACTAAGATAAAAATTGTTCCATAACAAATGGTTTGATCGATGAGATTATTTACCACTCTCTATTCATTGGAATTATATGAAGGACATATTCAAGACTACTATTTTAATAGAATTTTCTTTGTATTGTAGGAAGCTTTAGCCCCTCGAGCTGCAAGAAACAGCAAGAGTTATGCTGAGGTCATCCCACCTGAAAGGATGAACAAAAGGAAAAAGAAGGGTGTTGAATCTCATGAGAGAGTCATAAAGAGGAGAAATGTTGATCATTCTAGTTATTTGCCCCCACCACTTGATGGAGCTTCTGCTCAAGTAAGAGGGTGGTCCTATGGGAGCTTGCCAAAGAGAGACGCTACTCGTTTTTTCCGTGCGGTGAGACTTTCTCATACGTGCTTTCTATTTTTTTTAAATGCTTGACTGCCTTGATTAAATTCACAATTGCAACAAGCCTTACACTTGTCTATATTTGGTACTTGCAAATATTATATAGTTGAATTTATATCAGGGATTAACATGACTGCAACCTGCCTATATTTGGCTAACTCAGTTTAATAATATTAGTTTTCCTACAAGTACTTATTATATGTTTATTTGAACCTTCTTTTGGGTAATTGAGACTGCACATCATACTCTTAGATTAGCATGACTCCTGGATGTAAACTTTTATTAGTTGGTCTTGTATTGTTGGTTTGATATGCAGGGGGGTTAAGCACTTTGAACTGACAAAAAGGTGATTTTGCTTTACTACTTATCATAATTGTTTGCTGCTGAAATTAGGTCAAGAAGTTTGGTAATGATAGCCAGATTAGCTTAATTGCAGCAGAAGTGGGTGGGTCTGTTGAAGCCGCTCCTGTAGAATCTCAGATTGAACTTTTTGATTCACTGATAAACGGATGCATAGAAGCAGTTAATGTAGGAAGCCTGGACCCAAAGGTTGTCATTATATAAGAATTTCAGACTGTTGGTTAAAATTTCAATTTATATCTTCTGTTTTATGTGATACCTGGCTTGCTGTTACGTGTAGGGACCTCTGTTGGATTTTTTTGGTGTTCCAGTGAAGGCAGATGATCTATTAAACCGTGTTGAAGAGCTTCAACTTCTGTCCAAGCGGATTAACCGCTACAAAGATCCTATTTCACAGTTTCAGGCTTTGATGTATCTTAAACCCGCTACTTGGTCTAAAGGCTGTGGGTGGAACCAGAGTAAGTTACATGATGTCTTCATGTTTCCCTTACAATTGGCTACTCGATCCATTTACTTATGACTGGGTCGATATGGGTCTTTTTTATTATCTCAAACTAGTTGAAAGCTATCCATTTTTTTTAATGCATTCAGAGATGTATTTTATTGTTACAGTTATATTTTTGCAAATATATTTAATGAATTTATTATTTGTAAAACATCCTGAAAAGTGTGGAATAAAGGTGTTGGGGATCAACCCAACCTGTGCTAGCTCATTTCTTACCCGTTACCCAACCAGCTTGAACAGCCTATCCAGCCACCTCTAGTACATGCAACTGAAGCAGATTGATGGATTCTGATACTCGCCGTTGATGTTTTCAGAGGATGATGCTAGATTGCTATTGGGGATTCACTATCATGGCTTTGGGAACTGGGAAAAGATAAGATTAGATGAAAAGCTCGGTCTTTTGAAAAAGATTGCCCCCATGGAACTCCAACATCATGAAACGTTCCTACCACGAGCTCCCCAGTTAAAAGAAAGGGCTTCTCAACTTCTTGAAATGGTATGTGCTTATGATCTCTTTACAAACATGTAAGCTCCTTCAATTCTACAAAAAAAAAGGGTAGGAACAATTTTGTATTACATATACGTATTTTACTTTCTTACAACAAGTAGATTAGTAGTGCAAAAAGCTTTAGTCTGATTGTGCTTAAGTTGAATATATGTACGGTTTTACCAGGGTGACATAGCATGGTTTGGTCATGGGCAAAAGCGGAACCTATGACCAATGTTTTGGTCCTTAGATTTTCATAACTGGTTAGTGTACAAACTGTTTGGTTACTTGGAGGGGTGGTTCATTTAATTTGGTTAATCGTTGATTCTGGGTGTGGATCAAGCCTGTTTGAGTTAATAAACCCAATTAGGTTTTTGGCCAATTAGAAAAGTAACAACCATGTTAATTTATAGAGGAGGTAACTGTAAGATGGTAAAAAGACTAAATAATATTATTTAGTAGTTTATAATATATAGAGATAACAAGTAACCCTAGCAACCTAACTAGGCCCGTGGGCTCATTCTAATAAAACCCTAGTAATATATTAATACTCCCCCACAGTCGAAGCGGAAGAAACAAGAAGCTCAGACTGAAAAAATAAAACCAACAATAATAAGATAAAGATGCTTCGATTGACTTGAATTTCCAAATTTTTGCCAACATATCCATATTATGCCTGATATTGACATCTATATGTTGATTGATTATGCTATCCACAACTTGGTTAATTGTACCATCCATAGTCTTCAAATAAATTACATAGCAATGGCACGTAGTCGTGGTCGTCAAAAGCACGTGGCTATGGGGTTGAATTTGACACGGCTGGCTTGTAAAGCCATTGATTTGCAAGGAAATATTGCCAATTTTGTTGGAATGCTAGCAGACAACGGTCACTTGGATTCTTAGACCAGGAGATGAGATTCGTAGACCTAAAAATAAAAAAAATAAAAAAAGGCATGTGACCGTGGTCAGCGGCGGTCTCTTGGATCTGTAGATCAAGAGATAAGGTCCGTAGACATAAAAAAAAGAAAAAAACAGAGAGAAAGGCCTGTGACCGTGGTTAGGCGGCGGTCTCTTCGACCAGTAGATCAAGAGATAAGATCTGTAGATCTATAATATAAAAAAGAAAAAGAAAAAAAATCAATCAAACCGTAATTTGAAATCGATGGTTGTGGACCGTGATCCTTGGTGCTGCTAAAACATTGAGAATAGAAAAAAGAGAAAGAAGTGACCGCTGCATTTTGTTGAGCCGTAATTCAAGAATAAACCAAGAGAATGGTAGTGAACCAACCAAGAGAATGAATATCATGTTTGAATATTCAATCAATAACAAAGTTTTATTCAACGGGAACTAAAAATAAAGAAACAAAACAGAATACGAAGGT
This sequence comes from Flaveria robusta, assembly GCA_025506415.1. Lineage (NCBI taxonomy): Eukaryota > Viridiplantae > Streptophyta > Magnoliopsida > Asterales > Asteraceae > Flaveria > Flaveria robusta. The sequence goes on from CM046473.1 coordinate 7,839,682, forward strand.
TAATATATTATTAGTAAGTAGAGTAATATATATAAAATATTGTCACAGACTAATTAGAAGACATAATATATTATTTCTTAAAAATTAATATATATAAAGGATGGTGGTTCGGTTCACATATTTATACACAACCATAACTGAAGCATAAAACTTAGTTATAAAGAATCCAGAAGTGAGCCCCTGGTTTTTCAATGGGCTTGGTTGTTTTGGCTTAATTGTTTCAGTTGTTTCGATTATACTCTGTCAGCCATACACAAATTTTGCTATACACATGGAAACAGTTAACATAGTGAACAATATTCTCTCTTCAGATTGAGGGACTTATTTACTACGCTTACGTTAGCATAATTTTATTACTAGTATGTGTTTAGCTTTCTATTAATTTGCACGGGTTTCCTTGCTATGAAGGAACTTGTTGCTGTTGGTGGGGGGACGAAAGCGGGGCCAAAGGGTTCTAAAAGGCAGAAGGATCATCTTCCAAAGGTGTTAGTTTCCCGTAGCAAAGGAAGACAGTTAAAACCAGTAGGATCTCTGGACCCGATGAAAAAGTCAAAGTTGACACGTGCACAGAAAGAGGCAGTCTTGGTTAAAGAGGAAGGTGAGATGTCAGACACTGAAGAAGTGTATGAGCATTTCAAGGAAGTTAAATGGATGGAATGGTGTGAAGATGTCTTAACTGATGAGAAAAAGACACTTGAGCGTCTTCACAGGCTGCAAACCACTAGTGCTGAGCTTCCTAAAGAAAAGGTTCATGCTATTATCTTCATTCGTTAAACACAATCCTATCATATGCCAAGCCATAATCCTGTCAAAATGTTTGGGTCGGGTAACAGGTCGAAATGGGTTCGAGTCAAATCAAGTCATTTTAAAAAGTAGCATCAATATGTGCAGCTGTTGCGGTGGCGAGGGTGGCAACTAGCAGGTGGTGGTGGGTAGTGCGCACCCATTTGGACCTGTTTTAAGTTAACAAGTTTATAATAGTGATCATTTGTTTTATAATTTGATAAATTGATGTGCTAGTATAACTTTAGTAGATCCAAGGGAATCCATAAGTAATATTTTTTACCCAAATCAGAAACCATCTGCTCTGTTTAACTTTAAATTTCCTTCAGGTGCTTTTAAGAATCAGAAACTATCTGCAGCTTCTAGGGCGAAGGATTGATCAAATTGTTATTGATCACGAAGATGATCCATCTAAACAAGAAAGTAATATTCTTTTCACATAGCGTTGATTGTTCTCCTAATCCACTGAATTAGAACAGGAGTCATCAAGTAGCTACTACTACATGGAAAATTGAGTGGACTGGGTAACAGGTTAAACATGCAATTTTTAGTTTAGGGCAGGTCAAGGTTGGGTTGAGCCGCACCATTTTTTTAGAAAACTTGTTATAAATTAAGTAGCTACTACTACATGGAAAATTGAGTGGGCTGGGTAACAGGTCAAACATGGAACTTTTTAGTTTAGGGCGGGTCAAGGTTGGGTTGAGCCGAACCATTTTGTTGAAAAACTTGTTATAAATTAAGTAGCTACTACCACATGGAAAATTGAGTGGGCTGGGTAATAGGTCAAACATGCAATTTTTTAGTTTAGGGTGGGTCAAGGTTGGGTTGAGCGACACCATATTTTTTGAATAACTTGTTATAAATTATGTGAATAGTGATTTTCTAATAGAACAGTTAAAGAAATTGCATACTTGCATACAATCTTAAACATACAGTTTGGGTGAAATTTAAACCCATTTGAATGAATGCTTTGACAGGGATGACAACATGACTATGGAACTATGTCTCAACCTTCTCAAATTTATCAGGGGCCAAACTTCATCAAATATATTCCAAACTCAGACAAGAAAGGGAGGCTGTAGGATCATCTCACATAAATGGAAAAGGTGGTAAGAGTCCATCATTGAACAAAGGATTAGTAGATACAGACAAATTCGAAGCATGGAAAAGGAGGCGGCGAGCTCAATCAGATTCAAATTCCCGTCCTTCCAATAACTGTACAGCACTTATTATACCTCCTGATCCTTCAGATATTCTTGGTCCACCACCATCTCATAACCGCCCTGAAAGGACCCGTCACACAGGTTTGGGTCCCAAACAGGTAATTCCGCCCTGATTCATACGGGGAATAGTTTGTTCTCTTCACAAATGTTTAGTTGACTGAAGGCGCAAAGCATATTCAGAATGCAGATAGATGTGTGAATTGACCACTTTTTTATATCTACTGCTTGAGATGAAACAAAGGACAAAGCACATGGAATCATCATGCAATCTTGACACTTACCTTTCTTTCTTGCTTCTCACCTTTTGTTTTTGTTTTTTTATAATATAAATTTAGCTAACTTGGTTTATTTTTGTATATAACTAGGTTTGAACCCCGCGCTTCGCAGCGGGGTTTTTGTTGGTTCGTTGGAGGTTATGCAGATTATTTTTGTTTGTTCAAAGTGTTGTTATTGTTCGATTGAAAAGCATCCATATTCACATAGCAAGTTACTTTTAAGATTGTTGGTTATAATATGTTTGTTGGTTATAATATATTTAAATCTAACAATACATGTTTTTCATAGACTCTTCTAGATGAGTGTAGTAGTTAAACAAAAAAAATTTAGCAAGCAGCGTACAAGCCTTTTAATGGAGCAAAAGAGTTTCTTTCGGGCTTTCTACATGCATACGCTCGCCAAAAGAGAAAGCGGGCTATTAATGTCGATGAAAAACATTGAATGAAGCCTTAAACAAAAGGGTTTTAGGGTTTATATATCCTTAAAAAAGATGGACAACGCAAACGGTTGCGAGGACTTTGGTGAACACCTACCAAGCTGGGTGAGGCGAAAGAAATCATTTAACACCACGGTATCAATAACATAACTTCTAATGTGAGCTTGAGTAACGTCATCTTACAAAGGAAGGGTTGTCCGGAGGAGAGGATCTTTGCAAGGGCCGTCGAAAAAAAAAAAAAAACTAAAAAAATGAGTAAAGAAAAAGGGGAGGTAGTGAAACATGAAGGAGGCTGCCACATGTGGTATAGATGGCCTGTAGTTTATGCAAAAATAAACAAAACATAAAAAAGAAAAAAAAACCCAGCCAATAGCATCAAAGTATTGTAGATCCCATTGCCTTTTGTAAGTATATAATGGGCTGTTTATAGAATTCCATAGTTCATATTGAGATGCTTCCTTATTCAAAGTATAATATTGGGTTTTAAAATCAGTTGCTCTCGTCAGAACAATGTTGGTGATGGGTAGATCTAGATAGACGGATAAAGCAGTGATTCATCTGAAATTGATGATTAAATTTGCTTCATTTCTGAAACCTCCCATAAGCCACGAGTGTTATTCAGTTGATAGAATTAGTTGAAGCTGTTATATCATCTTTGTTAGATTGTAACTATAGCAATTCCAAGGCCTAGTAAAACCTTTGTTTCAATACAGTTAATGATCATCTAGTTGTCACATAACATGTAGATGATTGTTCTAGCTTATTTTACAAGCAAGACAGGTGCCAAATAACAAGTTTTCATCAAGTATTGATGCAAAACCATTAGTTTTCCTGAGGCTACGGCCTTCCAAGTATATCAATATGGCAACTAACTTGATATCATGGCTGATTATGCCGTTCAACAAATGGAGGACGAGCCTGATATTGTAAGAGTTATTGAGTAGCTTCAAACAGTTCAAATCAGGCTCAGCTTGGTAGATGCGATTTGCAAAACAAAAATTGTAATGTCGCCAACACCAACGCCTGCGATGGAATATGACACAGGTATGATTTAAACATGAACTACCAAAAAATTATGTATACAAGGGCGGCCCGAGAGAGGGGCCACCGCACAGGTCCATTCTCTTGAGAGGTGTAAATTTTTAAAAAAGAATTATATCATTATTTATATACATATATATTTAGAATAAATCTTCTAAAGACTTGATTTATTACACACTTTAAGTAAACTAGTTTTTAGCCCCTGCGCTTCGCAGTGGGAACCCGGTTGTTTCCCTACACTAAGTATGGCCTTTTGGAAACAAAAAAAACAAAGATACCACGATAACAAATGTTTCCCCACCTTAAGTATGGCCCTTTGGAAACGGAAAAAATGAAGATAACAGCAATCGATAGCAAATGGGTTCTTGGATAAAAGTTGTTGGATCATATAACAGTATTAATAATTATGGCTTTTATCTGGAAGATTCAAAATAAAACCCCAAAAATAGAGAAACCAACCGAATGGGTTGTGCAATGTGCCGACCAAAATCAAAATGCTAGAAAACCAAAGGGCGTCAGAACTAAACTTAAAGTTTGCACTCGAAGTAGCAGAGATACCAGCAAGACCAACAAATATGTTCTCAGATGGGCATTATCATCATCGAACAAAAGCATTTACATCTAAAATATTTAAGCCAAAACCCAAAATAACAGAGATACTAACAGGTTTTCAGGTGAGGACATCATCCTCATAATCAAACAACCGGATAAAAAATAATCAAACATAAACCCAACAAACACAGATATAACGGGTCTATGAGCAAATGTAATAGATTCTCGGATGAATCTCGATCATCATCACAAAACTAAATTCAGTGCTTCCACCCAAACGATAGCAGTGAACGACAATAATAGGTTCTCAAATGATTTTGGATCATCATTACAGAACTAAAATTAGTGCTTCCAAGCCAAATAGAAGAAAGAACAACAATGAACAACATAAGGGACAAATGCTCTCAGAGCAGATCCTTATCATCATGAAACACAGAGGTTTGGATCTTAAATATTTATGACAAAACCTCAAATAATACAAATCTATAGAGTATAATAAAAAAAAGGTTTTCTTTGTCACTTGTCATTCTCTTAAACAATACTTTTGACACATGTCATTCATTTAGACATTATGAATTCATTTTCCCTCCAAAATGGTATTATAGTAATTTAAACACTCAAAATAATTTCTTTCTCTTAATAAAAATCAATTTTATTAATTGATACATTTTGCTCTCTCATCAAAATAATTAGAAAACCAAGTTTTTAATATACAAAATTTTTATAAATAATAAAATTTTTATAAATAAATATTAAAATAAATGTTTAAAAATAAAACTATTAATATAAGAGAGTTAAAAAAACAGTATAATTGTTTTATTTCTTGAACTATTACGTATATATAATTTTAATCATATCTTATATTAAAATATCGTAGTGTAACTATTCGTGTTTATTACTAACTATAATGAGTTTAATAAATGAGTTTTTAGCCTATCTATTTATCTATATATCTATCTATCTATATCAAAGAAAAATCTAAAATAAGACTTGATCCAATTATAAATTTTATCATACTAACTTTTTCTCTTTATCATTACTAATAATATTGAATACTAATAATATTAATCATACCAGTTTCATATTAAAAATTATATAATTTAATAAATTAAAACCTATTTTTTTTATTAAAAACACACTTTTTAAAAACAAAAGTTTTATAAAATACTAAATACAATAAACTTTTTTAAAAATAAATTCATTTTTTTAAAACAACATATTTAAAACCCACATTTTTTATAAAATAAAAGTTTAACAAATATATTATTGTTTATTTAATTAAAGTAGCTATTCATATGCAATTATAATCATATTTTATCTTCGAACATAATTTTATAATTCATAAATTTTTATTACTAATTATTTAGTATTTTATTTATTCAACCCGTGTAATACACGGGATACTAACCTAGTAGTAGCATATACCCAACAAAACTAATGCAATGGGTTCTCTGGTTACACCACCCTCAACGTCATTGGACAACCACACCAGCGACGACAACACACGGGAGGGAGGAAGCAACGTACAGGCCGGAGCAGCGGCCGCCTCCATCGCCACCGGTACCATTGTTCACTATAAAAAGAGAACCAATTTTACATATGCGTACAACGATTTGTATACATAGATAGAAGGTGTGAGGAGAAGATGTAATGGGTTTTCAGGCCAGACCACCATCATCGTTATCAGACAACAACAGCAGTGGCGATGGCACACCGGAGGCGAAGAAACAGCGGCCAAGCCGGAGCGGCCACTGCTTCCATCGCCACCGGCACCATCATACACAGAAAAAGATTGGAGGATAGGAAACGACCGCAGGCCGGAGCGGGTGGAGCTTCCACCGCCGGTGGCACCACCGATCTGTCTCTGAAAACCCATCTCACTTGTGCTTACATAGATCTGTGTATATAAACGGTAGATAAGGCGGTGGGTGGGAGGAGAAGTAAACGTGCTTGTGAGTACAACTGTTGAAGCGAATTGTACAACTGTAATGCACAAACACGGGGACCATATATGTAAAGTCAAAAATAAACGGTGGTTAATACCTGAACAAAACTCACGCACTACTCCTCCCACTTGGTAAATTAATATTATGTAATTCTTACACAATTTAAATTAGTCCGTTTTTCATAAATATGATTTGTGAATTTTATAATTTTGTTTAGTTTGGGGGCTATTTTTTTAAGGAAAATGTTACAAAATAGTAATCAAGTTTGAAAAATATTTTAATTTAGTCATTCATGTATATTTTTCTCATATTGGACCATTAAACTATCAAATTGTGTTATCATCGCATTTTCTTATTTCAAGAAAGTAATTGAGGAGAATATGTGTGAGTCGGAATTTTTAATATATGAAATTACATTAAAAAATAAAAAAAGATGTTAACTATATTAAAAAATAAAAAAAAGTACATAAAATTCATGTAACCATTCCACATCAGCATAAAAAAATAATATTTTCAAATTGAAATTAAACGATAAACATGCTAAAAAACATGTTAAAACTTATAATTTAAATAAAACAAGAAAGCTGAGTGACCTAATTGAAATATTTTTTAAATTTGAGTTACCTAATTGGAACACTTTTAAAATTGGTTACTATTTTATAAAGTTATTTGTTTTTTTTTTAAATATGATTTGTTAATTTTAACACATGTGAATTTGCATATATACATGAAACATCATAATGTAGTATTTGTGTAATATATTTATTCCTAAGATAAAAATAATAATTTGGCTTGATCTTGATTGATTTCAAAAGTTTTCGTAAAATTTTCACAACAATAAAAAGAGTTTTCATTTGGTCCTCGTATAATATTATATTATATTTTTCACGTAGATACATAAACTATATAAGATTAAGACAAACAGACATAGTTGAGGGATCATAAGACAACTTTTGAGTTATGTGAAAACCAAAAAAACTTCCCTTAACGAATATGTTAATTAACGAATATGTTAAGATTTCTAGTGTCATTATAGGTTTTTCAAAAATAAAAAAATCAAAAACAAACAGGAGAAGTCTTAATTAAATCAAGACAAGAAATTGTTCCAGTTAGATTACTTCAAACAAAAAACAATCAAAATCAACACACCATAGGGTGTTTAGAATACAAGACCTTGATCAGCCCGTTTATTGCATCGTTAGACAATGTCTAGTGTACAACTTTCCTGATGGACAGAATAGGCGTATAGATTAAATCAAAAATTCAAATAAAATTAAATAGGAAATGGTAGATTACGATACAGACACACAAAAAAGAAACAACCATGTGGTGTGCTCAATGAAACGGATTGCGTCTCAACCTGATGCTTTCGCACACATCACTTCGCACACTGTGATGTTCTAGCATGGAATTAGATGTTTTTTGCATATCTTGGTTTTTGATTTCTCGAGCTTCTTGGTTTGACCTCTACAATCTCCCTTTAGGCTCGGTGAATCAAATAATCAAAAATCCACATCAACACACTTGTAATCACCTCCATAAGCATGCATCTTCTTTTCTAATGCCTTGTTTATCATCCTACCAAATTGAGCTGCTACAAAATAAAAAGATTTATCGAATTCAATCAGATAAGCTTGAAGTTTTATCAAATCTTCCTTTCCAAACTTTAGCAAATTAGTTGGATCAACAATTTGATATTCCTTATCAATACAGTATATCATAACATGTCTAGTTTGCTTTTCACATACACATCTTAGTAGCTTAGACAAGCTGTTCACTTGAACTAGTGAATAAACAGGAATCTTTTTTTTACAATCTTTTGATGTTTATACACATGTATCATCATCAGAGCGTTGGTTTTGGGATCGATTTTGGATTCATCCTTAATTACCTTGGATTTGGCTGTCTTGAAATTCTGAAAATTAGATTTGCTTCGTCTCCAAACCTGTCTTGAAATTCTAAAAATAAGATTTGCTTTGTCTCCAAACCTAGTTTCTAATACAAATCTACTGCCCATAAGGTATGAAAATTATGTTCGTATTTATAGTACTCGATTGCGCCAACTCGTCTCTTTATTGTGAGTTACCATACCGTGTATCTGGTTTAGCATATCTCAAAATGTGTTTCTCTTTGGGAGGAGGAAGAGCTTTAATTGTCAGGTTTCTAATGTGCATAACCGCTTGTACACTAGTTTGACAAAAGGATCAATTGGAGCATCAGTTTGCTCAACTCCCCAAGATGACACTATTTCTCTCTCTTCTAACTGAATGTCTTCATACAATCCTTTCAAACGATTTTTGAATATATTTATGTATTCCACATCTTCAGTCAGATCATCAAAATCTCCCAACTCATCAACAATGCAAGCATTTGTTGCTAAAAAGTATAAAACTCTTTCTCGTAATGACTTTCCAACTTAGGATCTATGGGCTGATAGTCTTCTTGATCATCTGGACTTGGTCCGGATACATGGTCAGTACCAGAATTACCAAACTAACCTGTTATATTCCTTATATCTCCTCCTTGTTCATCATCATTTTTATTATCATCTTTCTTTGATAGATCATCAACATCAACATCATCATCATCATCATCCCCATCATCTTTATCATCATCATCAACACTGACTTCATAATCAACCTTGTCAAGGCCGCCATAAGAATCTCCTATATCACCAACAATCCCATCTTATACTTGTATTTCAGTAATAGTTATACCAACTTCTACTTCAGTCTTTGATATGTCCGACTCTACACCAACTTCAACTGTTTGTTCTCTTTGATTAATGTCTACTTGAACATCTTAACCGTTTTATGTTCAACAGAACGTTGTCCACTTGATTCACCTACTTCCTTTGTTCCTTTAGGTTCAGTATGTTCTATTTGTTTAGTAGATTTAGAGGATGTGTTTGTTATTTAATTCTCCGAACGATGTATATAATCAAAAAAGAATTGCATATAGCTTTCTAGAGTCTTGATTCTAACTTTTTTTAATTGACTGTCAAGCTAAATAAACTCTATCTGTTTAGATTTATCATAAACCTCTTTTTCAAGGTAAGTCGCCTGATGTTGTAGAGCATCTTGAATATTAACTACTTTGTCTGTAGAAGTGTTGGTATGCATGGATTGATCTGGAGGAGAATTTAGATAATCATCAGGATAGAAATCCAAATACTCTGATTAATCTCAAGGTGGTGTAGAAAACTTAGATGTCGATACTAATGGAGTCTCAATAACAGTTAACATTGTTGTTTTAGTTACTATCATTGGAATCTCTCAATTAAGGGCTTCGCTTGCTGTGGAAACAATCTCAGAAACAAGAATCTCCTGAAACAAATGAGCACAATCGTGCCTAGTTAGGGACATGTCCGTGCCTAGTAAGGGCCATGGTCATGCCTTCTTGCCAAGCACAACTGTGCTTCTCCTTTTTTGCTATAAAAACTTTAGTATCTCTTCTGTTTAAAAGGTGGAGTCTATGAGAGAAAAACCCACATTTTTAACTTTAAAATTAAGTGATTTCCCACCATTTGCAAGCACTTAAGGAAGATTACAACATTAAGAAGATCATCATCCATCATTTACATCATATTTATTGGATTTGGTTTGATTTTCACTAATTTCACCAATTTTTTAAAACTTTAAACTTTTTAAATATGAAAAATTTTTAAATTGATGTTTTTGAAAAAGTAAAAATTTTATAAAAAAAATAATTAAGATTTGTGAATTTAGTAAGGAAATTTTTAAAAATGATATTTGTTGGATCATATGTAGATGATATGAGGCTGGTGCAACCAAAACAACACTTAGAAGATTTTGAAATACAACTGAAGAAGTCTTCCGAAGACAAAGCTGCTCTTCCAAAGACAAGTTGAAGATCTTCCGAAGCACAAGTATGAAAAACTTCCAAAGGTAGAACTCAATCTTCCAAGACTAAGTATTTCTTATTCCGAAGTATAAGCACTTAGAAGATCAAAGACAAAGTCTTCCAAAGAAAGAATTCATGAAGACTTGCAGAAGTCTTGAAAGAAGTTGATTCTTCCGAAGTATAAATTGGCTTCGAAAGAACTTATTCTTCCGAAGACATTTAAGCTTCGGAAGAATCAACTATGAACCAATGGACATAAGTATGGTCCGACTGACACTCGCTGCCAACTCTGATATACTGCATGGCGCTTTCCCACGCCCATTTAGTTAACCATAATTTAATCCATTATTCACCTTTTATCAGATAGTACAATTACCAACTTTGGTTAGTAACAAAAGGTAAGTCATGGACATGTCATGACTACCTAATCTAGGATATTAGTTTATCTTAGACACCTTACTTCTAGCAATATAGTATTTGTCTAGTTGTAATTTCCAGCTGGTTTTCCAAGTATAACAGGCTATAGATAGTAGTATATATAGTTTCTCATTGTAACTCACCAAGTAAAGTGAATACTTGTAAGAGTCTTGTAACATTAAGTTGAGAAGCAATATATACAAGTATCTTGAAACCATTTCTGTGTTCATTAATTCAGTATATTATTATCAACTTAGTTAAGAGACTCTATTTCATCTATCCGAGTGAGACCAAGTGAGTTTGAGGGATCAAACTTGTGTTGAGAGTCCAACTCCGATCCTGCAATTGGTATTAGAGCTTCTTAGGCTCTTGATTGTGAGATCTAACCATCCCAAATCATCCTTGCTTCACAAAAACCTCAAATTTCCACTATCTTCTTTTACACTCTCTCTCAAATTTCTTCAATCCCATAGTACTTTCACAAACAATGGCCTTGAATCATAAACATAACCAGGTCGCAATCCTTGATTCTACTAAGGATGCCGACTTTGCCCCAATCACCCAATTTCTGACACAATCGACATACTTCACCACCCTCACTGTTAACCCCACTATCTACTCGAACCACATGGCTGAATTCTAGGCCAATGGTCAAAGCAACATGCTTAATGGAGAAAGGGTTATCAGATCGAGAATCTGCGGGCAGGATCTTGTTATCAGTGAAAGAACCATCAGGGAGCATCTGGAGCTTCATGATGAATGCGCCCCTATTGAATTTCCCAAGTGTGATTTGGAGGACACTTACACTCAGATGGGCTATGGTGGTGATGCGAGCAAGTCAACTGTATACAAGTTCAACTTCTCCTACAACCGGAAGTTCTTGCTGCATATCATTCTCCACTGTCTCTCTAACAAATCAGGGGGATGGGATCAAATCCCATACAATTTGGGCTGCCTAGTCCATGAGTTGGTCAAAGGCCTCCGATTCAATTACTAAAGGTTTGTGTTGAATAACCTTAGAGGTAACCTCAACAAGGATCCATTTTACATGTATCCCAGGTTTATTCAACACATTATTAACTGTGAGCTATACCAGGATAAGCTTCAATGTGAAGATATCCTTCTTGTCCCTCACATGAGGCCGGGTATCTTCAAAATTTTGAATAAGGTGTCCACCAAATTCACCGAAAGATTCACTGATCTTCTTCCAAGTATGCTTGAGCCAACGGGTCCTCGTGACATCTCTGCAGACCCAGCAGGTGATGAACCCACACCAGACATCACCACTTCAATGCCAATCATTTCTTCCCACCCAATCAGATTCATCTATATAAGACGCCCCAAACGAACCCTTATTCAATCTACTCTAATTGAACAAGTTCCCTCTTTTTAAACCAAAAAGGCTAGAGTGGAACTCAAGGCTCCCACTCAACCAGAGGTCCAACCATCTTCCACCATTGATCTCAATATCAGTGTTGAGCCTCCTCAGTCTCAACCTGATGAGCCCACAACCCTAGCTGAAAGCCCTAAGGGTGAGTCTCAACACTCTCCTTAGTAGCCTAAAAGGGACAGCCACATCATTGGTTCAGCTGCTATTGCAGAGGAACTATTAGGTGCTGACCAAGTTCTCGGGTCATTAGGAATAACCTCTGTATCCTTTTTTGACCTATTAACCTGATCTGATGAGGATCTCATGTTTCATCAAGGCCATGATGTTGATCTACCACACCACTCTCCAGATCAACTGAGCCCTAGGGAACCTCTGATTTCTAGCCCACATCAGTTAGACCAAACTGAGGTGAGTCCCACAGGTGTGGAGGGGACTCATGTAGACTTAGCTGCCACTACTAAGAGTGTCTCATCGGACTCTCAGGATAGTGGTAACATCAGTGAGACTGAGTCTACGACAACCTTGCCACTTGATGCCTCTAAAAGAGACATCAGCATGCAAAGGAAACCAGGGTGCCAAGAAACCACATCTGGTGATAATGATGAACATATTAGGTATGTTATCTCATCTCCCCGTGATTCTTCAAAAGAAGATGAGGGAAGTCTGCAACTTACCATCAAAGACCTACTATCTAAAGTCTCAAACCTGGAATCAAAGGTTAAGACTTTAGAGGATAGGTCTGCCACTCAGCAACTTGAGATTGAAAATCTCAAGACTCAACTAGCTGAGAAACAGATTGAGAAGTCTGTTAGGCACGTACCAATTCAAGTTTCTTTAAGTTCTTTCTCTAGCTCATCTACTTCTCAAGATGATGCTACCAAAAAGGGAGAGAATGTACAGAAAAAAAGACATATGGAACCAAGCTTGGCCATCACAACCTCCCTATATTCATATTACCCTACACAACAACACACTGCAACTATCTTCCCATTACAATTCAAGTGGACTCAAGGATGCTTATTGACCTCAATAGGTTCTTAACCAAATTTTTGATAGGCTCCTTCCTTGAACAACCCTCCCCTGATGTTGCAATTGCCTACTTTGGAGCCGAAAAGCTTCAAAGGTTGAGTGCACCACCTACCTCTGAGAAGGAAGTTGGTCAACCTAAGGTCCCAATTGAACTTGAGATTGACTTCAAAGGGAAATAAGGACTGATGGCCTAGCAACTGACTCAGTTGGGACAGGTAGTGTAATTCCAATCCCTTCCGAAGCAGAAATTCAAGCTACGAAAGGAATAGTTGAACTGTCTTCTTTCGCCGATGATCTGCTCATCATAGAGGCCATTCTTGACTTAACTTCTGAGATAAACAGTGAGGACTTTCTCAAAACTTCTCTATCTATGACACCACAAGAACCACAAGTTCAACCCCACTATCCCCAACATGAATCCTCTAAACCGGAATCTCCAAAAGTTGAATCTTCTTCAGATTCTAAAGGAAAAAGTAAGATAACTGCTGAGGAGATTCTTGAGAAGGAAAGGTTAGAGAAGCTGAAGAAGAAAGGTAGACTTGACACTAGGAAACTGCTGGCTGCAAGTAGCAAAGCAGCAGTAATAGCTCAAGAGTCTATCAACAACAGAAGGAGAGTGGAGGTGATAGACAGGCTCATCAGCCTGGGAGTGGATAATGAAGAAATGCTTCTACTCCTACTTGATGAGCTTGTGCAGTTGGAAAAGGCAACCTTGTTGTAAAAGGAAGAAGAAGAAGCAGCAAGGTTGGCCATAGAGGAAGAAAGGAGGAGAAAGAATGAAGAGGCTGAGCAAAGGGAGATGATAAAGTGGATAGCCTTTCTATGCACAAGGGGCTATCCTCAGGAGGAGCTGACTTCTCATGAAAATGACACGATCTTGTTTCTTTTTCACAAAGAACAAGATCAAATCAATAAGGAAAGGAAGAAGGCTGTCAAAGAAAAGTTGAAGGAGAAGAAGAAGGAGGATTAGGCCCAACTTACGGCTACCAAGAAGATGGGATATAAAGCCCGGATGAAAGCTTATCTCAGGGCCTATGGCTTCATGGGTAGACAAGTAGGTCCCATGTCAGAGAAGACCCTACAACTACATGTCAGTGAAATCAAAGCTGACATTCGCTTAGGAAGAAGGAAGAAGGTAACTCAAGCTCAAGGTGTACAGAGGATGGTACCCAAACAAACACCCAAACCACAACCAACAAAACCTAAATCCACACCTTTTCCCTTCCCCATCAAAACTAAACCTACTACTGAACCTTACACCCCTGAACCCACACCATCAATCTTACCTACACCCATATCCATTGCCTCTCAACAACCACCACCATTACCCATCCTGAAACCCAAAACACAACCCAGAACCCAACCACTACCCAAGCCATACTCTAAACCATCCAAGCCTCTAAACTTAGAAGAATACAAGGAGATCAAGAGAAAACTCACCAACTGCCCAACCTTGAGCGAAATCTCTTGTGAGGAAGAGTCAATTACACTGAAGTTCATTGACGGCTCTTCCCGTTCCCTCACAGGAGATGAATTTCTTGATCTGCCTAGGGGAACATTGTACCAAGCTCTTAACTTCTAGCAATCAACTCTAACACTCTCAAGGAAGAAGAAAAGAAGTTGAGAAAAAGATTGGTGACTCTATTGGACTCGGAAAGGGGACAAACTGTCAAACAAGCCCCTCAATCCTCAGAAGCAAATAGTCCAGTGGAGGTTTGATGAACCTTCTCACAGCTTTGCTGTGGAAAGGGAGAATGGTGAAGCCAGCAGACTTGACACACCATCTCTGCTACACTCTAGCAGATTTGATGTTGCTAAGTTAGCAGAGAAACCATTCTCCAACCCCTCCAACTCTCAAGAAGCTGCTCATATCAGAAATCATTTAAGCAGCCTTCATCTTGCTGAGCTCACAAAGAAAGCATAGATTGAAGAAGTGTTAAAGATGAGAGCAAAAGAAGAAGAAGAGGGTGCAATTGCAAAAGAAGAACCTTCCTACAAATAGTTGAAGGCCCTTCTTCAGATCCTATAGTTAGATGGGAGTATGACTACAATTCCCATCAACTAACTTTTTTCAGAGGGTCACAGCAGATGGTACATGTCATTTAGAGCAACAAGCTAGATCTTCTATCTACGAATAACTTGTACAAGCTTCTCACGACCACATCAGGGAAGAACAAGGAAATAGATAAATATCTGCTCTCCCTGGTGTTGAAGACTTTGAGAAGCAGAAGGAAGTAAAGTTTTGGTAGCATCAGAGGGAGTTTGTTGGATCATATGTGGATGATACGAGGCTTGTGCAACCAAAACAACACTTAGAAGATTTTGAAGTACAACTGAAGAAGTCTTCCGAAGACAAAGCTGCTCTTTCGAATGCAAGTTGTAATTTGTTTATCTTAGATATTAGTTTATCTTAGACACCTTACTTCTAGCAATTTAGTATTTGTCTAGTTGTAATTTCCAGCTGGTTTTCCAAGTATAACCGACTGTAGATGGTAGTATATATAGTTTCTTATTGTAACTCACCAAGTAAGGTGAATACTTGTAAGAGTCTTGTAACATTGAGTTGAGAAGTAATATATACAAGTATCTTGAAAACCATTTCTGTGTTTATTAACTTAGTATATTATTATCAACTTAGTTAAGAGACTCTGCTTCATCTATCCGAGTGAGACCAAGTGAGTTTGAAAGATAAAACTTGTGTTGAGAGTCCAACTCCGATCTTGCAATATTTTTTTTAAATTAGTGTGTTTTGAAAAAAAAATATTTAATTTATTTTTTGAAAAAACAAAAAATTAAGTTGAAAAAAAAAGTTTAAAAAGTTAATATCATTGTTAATCACTTATAGTCCTTACTTATATGTAATTTTAATTGTATCTTATATTAAAATTACAATTTATAACTAATAAATTTTTTTATTTAATATCTTATTAATTTAACATGATACACGGGTTTACCAAATCTAGTATTTAATACTGACGTTTTTAACAATTAACATTTTATTAACAAAAAATAGTTAAAATTAAAAGTTATAATACGAAAGTTTTTAAAAATGAATTTTTTTTAAAATATTATATAAAACAAAGGTTTTTTATTATATTTATAATAAAAAAGATTTCAATCATATTTTATATTAAAATATCATTTTATAAATAAATTTTAATTTTATTTAACATTTTATTTATTCAATTCGTGTATTACATGGCTTTACTAAAGTCAGTATAATATAAATAAGATGCAGTTAGTTTTTTCAGATTTAAAATGTTTGTAGTATACGGACCATATTTGTAAACATTTGTAGAAAAAGAAGTTGACCAAACTTCTATAGTCTGCAAGAAGAAAAATGTCTGTTTTCTAACGTTTGTAGGCTGCTAAAATAAATAGGTGACGGTGTACGGAAGGTGGTGGTGGACGATGATGGTGGACGATTATGGTGGACGGTGGTGGTAATGGTGGTAGACGATGGGTGTAGGTAGACGATGGGTGGTGATGGACGGTGGGCGGTGGGTGGTGGTCGAGGTGGATGGCGGTAGTGGTGGACAGTGGGTGGTGGTGGTGCTGGACGGTGGTTGTGGACGTTGGTTGTGGTGGACAGTGAACGATGGTGGCGGTGGATAGTGGATGACGGTGCTTAACTTTCTACAGACTTTATAAGTGTCTGGGCCAAATTTGTATCGAGAAAAGCTTACGCAAAAGGTTTTTATTGAAACGCATTCAAAAAACAAATAGTTTACATATGATAATATCCGCGTAACGCAAAAATAAAAACTTGCGTAGACCTTTCTAGAAAAAAAAATATCACCTAAATATCTATAATCCATAATCTATAATTTATATCTATAATATCTAATAAAAAAATATTTTTTTATGCCACTTGTTATTATCTTAACCCACCTTTTTGACATTTGATGTGTGTAAAGTATATATATATTTTTGATATGAAAATTCACACAATTTGTTTTGATTTTAAAGAAACGATTATCACCTTTAGATTAACTACACACAATAGGCAAGCGCACCTATCGTATATATAGCAGTATAGCTTGAGTTAAAACCGAGTATCGATCCGTGGACACAATGGCTCCCAATACTAAATCATCATCATTATTTAACCGATCAATTGAGTTTGGATTTGCGAATATTAAATTTAAGTAAATTAATTAGCAAATTAAACTAATAAAGCAAGAAAATAAAGATGAAGATACACAATCAATTAAAGATACCACTTGGATTTTGATTCCACTTAGCATAGCAATAACAACTAATACAAACTCAAGGTGAGACCATTTTTACACATGATATATGGAATTAGCCTAAACCCCCGTCAAGGATATCTAGACATATAACCATTCGGAAAGCTAGAACGATAAACACACAATAGTCACCTAAAGTTATGCTATAAGGAACTAATGATAAAATTATGTCAATGTTAAAGATGAATTAGACTCCCATTAGGGTTACCTAATTCCATAATTTTTGGGAAAGCTAACACGATAAACACATGATAACCACCTCAACTTGCGTAAAATAGACAAAACTATAATTATTCTTCAACTCATAAACTTCATACCACGATTACAAAATAATTTATAATCAATGATAAGAGAGATTCATGACATACACCATGGTTTTCTCAAACATAGGCATAAGGATGCACATTTGACCAATTTTACTAAACCTTCAACCTTCATTCACCATTCCTAGTCAAATGTCACAAGATTACATACAAAAGATGCAACTATATGCATAAGGCTTGTAAAAACATGAGGTTTTCCAACATAACATGCTTACAACACCCACAAGGTTGACCATTTTATCAAACTAGAACAAATACACCCAATCATTGAAGAATAATCAAGCTTCATCATAGCATCAACATAAACATCACCAAGAATCATGTACAAGTTGTTAAATCATGCTAAGTTTCATCTAATCCAAGTGATAATAAGTGTTTAGCCCATGAGGCTTACAAAAGACATACCTAAACTCAAGAACATGAAAGAACTCATAGTAGATCTAGAAGAATTCAAACCAATTTTGAGTGGAGATGGGGTGGATGAGATCCTCCTTGAAAGTGTGAAATCTTCAATCTTGGCCTTGAATCTTCAAAGATTTGCCCAAAATCACCTAAGAGGCTTGAGAGAACTAGGGTTTTGTGTAAAAAGGTGAATATGTCTCAAATGAGGGAGAATTGGGTATATATCACGATTTCAGCTCGAACATGGCCATGTTCAAAAGTAACATGGGCATGTTCTACATCAGGTCAACAAAAAATCAATTTCAGCTTTCCAACATGGGCATGTTGGTCTGAACATGGGCATGTCAGAATGGTTTTCTCCTTAAAGCTTCACCAAATCTTGAGTTTTTCCATAAAAATCATCAACATCTTTTTTGGAACCCAAAACATTCAATAGAAACATATATAAGGGTCTAATTGAATGATTCACAACCAGAAATACACAAAATGAGGATAAATACACATTATTTGCATGTGTAATTATTAACATATCAAACATCCCCACACTTAAACTTTGCTTGTCCTCAAGCAAACTCTAATGCAATAGTTTAATAAAAGCCCATTGGAAAAGAAAAGGAAGACGACATCTAAAAATTAGTAGGAGATCCAAAATCATAAAAGATTATCAAGCAATTCAACAATCAAGAGAAGAAACTAAACGAGTTAAACATGCTTTAAAATTTGGAAGTATCCACTTAAACGTAACATGTGTATTAAATTTTCTTTTATGAATGGGCTTAAACCTCTCACAAAGTATTCACTCACACTCGGGTATTTATATGTGCAAAAGTAGAAGTTAATCACTCAAAGCCAATCAGTGAAGCAACATAATCATAAGCTTGCAAAGGACTCAAATCTCTATCAAATAACATAAGAAGATGTACAAATCAAGAGGACTTTAAAGGGTTTTAATGTGGTTTGGGCAGAAGGTATGGAATTATTGGAAAAAATGGCTAAAAGGTTAAAATCCGAATTTATCAGTATCTAAATGTATACAATTGCAAATTACATGAAAAAGAAAATTGACAACTAACTCACAACATTCAACAAATGAGCTCATACTACGATTCTTCTTTTCAAAGAACAAAACTGCTCACTTTTGATTATTTCTTCCTAATACAAAGTAGCGATACTAAAACAATATTCTTTTCTTTTTTTTCTTTTTTTTTTCAATATTTTTCATATTTTTTTTCATTATTTTTCCTTTTCTTCAATTAACTAAAACATTATCCAACAATCTAGGGATTCCAACTTAGATAACTAACAAAAACCGGAATTTAACAAAAAGGTTTACATATAAAAGGCTAATTTGGCTAGGTAGGTTTAATATGTGGGTAAAAACACAAAAGCAGGATAGGCTCAACATGGCAACTAGCGGTAATGAAAGGGTAGGGAAAATGAAATGAAAAGGGTTAAAAGAAATGGTTTATCCTAATGCCTCTATCATTTTCGTTCAAAAACTTAGCTCGTGATCTTGAAATGCATATCCTAAGCAAGTTCTAACATGAAAGCATCACTTGGCACACTCAACAATCAACAAAAACATGAACAAGAAGTGTAACAACATGTACACAAGCAATAAAAGCTTAAAAATGCTCACGAAAATGAAGGGATAAGGGAAAAAGGTGCAACCACATGCATAAATGTCAACACTCCCAATCGTATTGTCCCCTACCAATTTTTGACCATAATGTGCTTGGACATCCTTTCCCACTGACTGTAAACCTTTTTTAAAAATATTTTTACGAATCTCACTCCTCTCATAGATACCCATGAACACTCCCAATCGTGCCACCGACATGTGATGTTGTTGTCCACAAAGCTGGAATTTAATGTTGTTTGACTCGTTAAGCGTAGTTGTCTTGTGATTGAATTGAAAGGTGGAGCAAAATTCCAAAACCAAAACACGATATTGGGGTTGTCTGATCTCAAAGAACCGCCGCCAAGGATGCGGAAAGAATGCATTGGCACGCTCAGTCTCGCCCAACTTATCTAAGGCCTGCCAGTTTATGGTGCATGCCTCGACCAAGGCCTTATGCTAAATGGAAGCAAGTTTAAGTGCTTCTGGGCTACCTTTAGCGAATCGGAGGAACGGCTGAATGTTTTGCTCAGCCATGATCTACAAAAAGAAATATAAAATGTTAATTTAAATTGTCAGCCAATCTCTCTCTTTCTCTTTTTCTTTTTTTTTTCTTTTTCTTTTTTTTTTGGTACAACACGACCAAAAAAAAATAAATATGAAAAATATGAGCAGCCAAAGCATTTAATGATGATATCACTTGAACTAAACTATTTATAAATAAAAAGATTACACTACTAGAACAAATAGGTTGTCAAAAGTTATTTCGAGATTAATTAGAAAATGAACCGAAAACAAACTCAACTGGGGTCGCGTTTGCCTAAAAGTTGCACTAATTAACCTATAAAATTGACGATCTAAACGACCTTTGACAATATCACATGATCATAGCAGATTAATCACCAAAAATAATACTAAACGTCAACTAAACACAACAAAAGTTTACCCAAAAGCAAATCCTAATCGAACCTAGTTAACTTGTAGCCACAAATTGATTATGAACAAATGAACTGAGCATTAAAAGCTAGCAATTAAAAGATAAATAAAATAAAACACATAAAATAAAAAAAGAATTAAATAGAATGCCATATATTTCTTCCATCATGAACATGCTGCCTAAATCACCTGAATACAAACAATCGTAACCCAAATTCAAGTTCCCAACAACATTGAACACTAATAATACTTAAACTAGCCTTATAACTTGTGTATGTAAGGAAAGATTAAACAAGATATGGCAACAAAAGAACCTTAACTAAACCATTGTCGATTCAACCCTGAATCTCGCGATAACCAAGCAGCCTAACTAAGAATGAAGGAGGAAACTTACCTGTGATGAAGAACCAGAAATAACCGATGGAAACGAGGAGGAAAATGCGGCGGTCGATTGTTGTGATACACGGTTTGCAGCAGGGGGAAGGGAGTTTTCGGTGGGGGAGGCCGCAAAGGGGAAGGGTTCTCGGTGGTGGAGGTCACAAATAGGAGAGGCTGAAGTTGGCTGTGGATGTCAGGTGGTGGTTTGTGGGGGTGTTGATGGAGTTTTGGGTGGAACTAGGGTTTGTGTGATGAAGACAATAAGTCCCGATTAAATTCATTGTTCTCCTTCTTTTTCTTTTTCTCTTTTTTTTTAGATGGATGACCCACATTGAAACATCATTTCCTCTATATGTTTTTTTTTTCTCTCTGACATAACCACATGTTTCATGTCAACATAGTTATGTTGCTGGCTATTTTAAAATTTTGTTTTGTTATGTCTTTGAAGCTTATATCTACCCAAACCATCAATTTTTCAACACGTTCCCATATAAAAAAAATTGTAATGCTTACCTGATGACGTGAACCATCCAACTCGTAATGAACCGCGCTCCACCTTTGATTTTCAACCAAATTTAAAAGTAAACTACATAATTAAACATGAAAAATCAAACAAAAATACGAAAAACTTATAAAATCTCGGGTTGCCTCCGAGAAGCGCTTTGTTATTAACGAGTCATTAGCTTGACCCGACCCCGCATTCACTTGTCCTTGGGGTGGAGTTCCATAACGTCAAACTCCTTCTCATCTCTTGGGCCTTCAATGTAATGCTTTAAAAGATGTCCGTTGACCTTGAAAATCCGCCCATTCGAATGTTCAATTTCAACGGTGCCATATGAGAATACTTTCTTTACGATGTAAGGACCCTAACCGGGAAATAAGCAAAGCCTTGAATTGTGAGTAATACACGATCCCCCACTTGGAATTGTTTGTTGTTCTTCAAGTGGTTGTCATGTAATTTTTTCGTTCTTTCTTTGTAAATTGTGGAATTTTCATATGCTTGATTCCTCAATTCTTTAAGTTCATGGACTTGCAAGAACCTGTTTTCACCTGCATCTTTCAAATCAAGGCTAACAGCCTTCAAATAAGCTTTGTGTTCAAGTTCAACGGGAAGATGACAAAACTTTCCATAAACCAACTTAAACGATGTGGTACCAATCGGAGTTTTGTAAGCGGTTCGGAAAGCCCATAATGCATCATCTAACTTTACCGCCCAATCCTTTTGGTTTTGCCCAACCGTTCGTTCCAAGATTCGTTTACGACCTCTATTGGTGACCTCAACTTGACCTCGTTTGTGGATGGTAAGATGTTGAAAAACGATGTTTAACCCCATAATGAGTTAGTGCTTTTTCAAGTTGATTATTACAAAAATGAGAGTCACGATCACTAATTAGAGCCTTAGGGACACCAAACCGAGAGAAAAGCTTTTTTAAGAATTTCACAACCACCCTAGCATCATTTGTAGGTAAGGCTTGAGCCTCGGCCCACTTTGAGACGTAGTCAATGGCTACTAGAATGTATTTGCGACCATGTGATTATGGAAATGGTCCCATGAAGCTGATGCCCTAAACATCAAATACCTCGCACACTTGTATGCTATTTTGAGGCAACTCATCACGCGACGAGATGTTACCTACGCGTTGGCAAGCATCACATGCTTTAACCAACATATGTGCATCCTTGAATATGGTAGGCCAATAAAAACCAGAGTTGAAGACTTTTTTAGCAGTGTTATTTGCTCCGTGATGGCCGCCGGTGGGTCCTTCATGACAATGACGAAGTATGCTCATTGCCTCGATCCCATGCACATATCTTCTCACCACTTGATCCGCGCAAACTTGAAACAGATATGGATCTTCTCAAAAGTAATACTTAACATCAGACATGAACTTTCTTTTCTGTTGGTAAGTCATACCTTTCACAAGAACTCCACCTGTAAGATAGTTAGCCAAATCAGCGAACCAAGGGAATTCTTCTTCAATTGCCTGAACCTGTAAAAGGAACTCATGAGGGAAATTGTCATTTATGTGGTATTCCCTTAGTTCCTCCATGGATGGGTTCTCAAGGCAGGAAAGGTGATCTACAGCAACATTTTCAACTCCTTTCTTATCCCGAATCTCTATATCAAATTCTTGTAATAGCAAGATCCACCTGATCAATTGTGGTTTTGCATCTTGCTTGCCAAAGGGATATCTAAGAGCTGCATGGTCAGTGTAAACAATGGTTTTAGATAAAACAAGATAGGAATGAAACTT
Source organism: Flaveria robusta (assembly GCA_025506415.1). Taxonomy (NCBI): domain Eukaryota; kingdom Viridiplantae; phylum Streptophyta; class Magnoliopsida; order Asterales; family Asteraceae; genus Flaveria; species Flaveria robusta. Next base: position 7,862,801 of record CM046473.1, read on the forward strand.
ATCAAAAGCCAATACTACAGCAAGGAGTTCCTTTTCAGTGGTTGCGTAATTTTCTTGTGCATCATTCAATGTTTTGCTTGTGTAGTATATGGGATGAAAATGCTTGTCCTTTCTCTGCCCTAAAACCACACCGACTGCATAGTCGCTCGCATCACACATCAATTCGAATGGAAGAGTCCAATCGGGAGATACCATTATGAGGGCATTTATTAATTTTTCTTTTAAAAAGTTGAATGCATTTAAGCATTCTTCATTGAAAACAAAAGGAGCATCCTTTTCAAAAAGTTGCGTCATTGGCCTTGCAATTTTTGAAAAATCTTTAATAAAACGTCTATAAAATCCCGCATGACCTAAAAAACTTCTTATTGCTTTTATAGAAGTAGGCGGTGGTAATTTTGAAATTGTTTCAACCTTTGCCCTATCTACTTCTAAGCCGACATTTGAAATTTTATGCCCCAACACAATGCCTTCTTTTACCATGAAATGGCATTTCTCCCAATTTAATACCAAGTTGGATTCTTCACATCTAGTAAGCATTTTCTTCAAATTGCTTAAATAAGGATCAAAAGAGCTCCCAAAAACTAAGAAGTCATCCATGAACACTTCCATGGAGTCTTCGATCATATCGTGAAATATGGCCACCATACACCTTTGGAACGTGGTCGAAGCATTACACAGTCCAAATGGCATTCGTCGATAAGCAAATGTGCCATAAGGACATATGAATGTGGTCTTCTCTTGATCCTCGTATGCAATCAGGATTTAAAAGTAACCTGAAAAAACATCAAGAAAACAATAAAACATATTCCCAGACAACCTTTCTAACATTTGGTCAATAAAAGGAAGAGGGAAATGGTCCTTTCTTGTTGCATCGTTAAGTTTGCGATAATCAATGCAAACCCTCCAACCTATGATGGTTCTTGTTGGTATCAATTCATTCTTTTTATTGGTCACCACTGTCATACCTCCTTTCTTTGGTATCACTTGTACCGGACTAACCCATGCGGAATCTGAGATTGGGTAAATCAAACCAGCATCAAGTAGTTTGATTACTTCCTTTTTAACCACTTCTTGCATATTTGGGTTAAGCCGACGTTGATGTTGAACATTTGGCTTATAATCATCTTCCATTAAAATTTTATGGGTACAAAAGGATGGATTAATCCCTTTTATATCCATAATCTTCCAAGCCATGGCCTTCTTGTGCATCTTTAAGACGTCCAAAAGTCTGATTTTTTCATCACCTGTCAAATCAGAAGCAATAATAACAGATAATTTGGAATTATCATCAAGATAAGCATACTCAAGATGAGCGGGAAGCTCCTTGAGTTCCAATGATGGTGGTTCTTCAATTGATGACTTTGCTTTTGGTTGCTTCTCTCGATCAACCACTTCTAGAACTTCATGAACTTCTAAATTGGAGGATGGTTCATCCGCTGACGTACGAGTTAACTCGCTACAAATATGGCTAGTGTGATCAGCATCAAGCTCTTCATCATCAACCAATTGTGTTTCCAAAACATCATGTTCAAACATTTCCTGCACACAATCATCTACATGGCAATCAATAGTATCAACAAAATAAAGTGTATCATCATGGATTTGAGAATATTGCATAGAATCCTTTATCTTAAAAACCACCTCTTCTTGTCCTCATCCATATCAAAGATTACAAAATCCATAGGAAACACAAACTTACCAATTCTCACCAACATATTCTCAACTATGCCTCTCGGGTATTTCACCGAGCGATCGGCAAGTGAATGCTCATACGTGTTGGTTGTGGTTCCCCTAGGTCTAGCCTTTCAAACATGGAATATGGCATCAAGTTGATACTAGCACCTAGGTCGGCTAGAGCGTTATTCACAGTCAAACTGCCAATCAAGCAAGGAAGTGTGAAACTTTCGGATCTTTCATTTTCTGAGGTAGCTTATTTTGAAGCACCGCCGAGCATTCTTCATTTAAAACCACATGTGAAAGTTCCTAAAGCTTTTGTTTGTTTATGAGGAGATCTTTGAGAAATTTGGCTTACTTGGGCATCTGTGATAAAGCTTCAACAAACGGTAAGTTTATATGTAATTGTTTAAATAGGTCAAGAAATTTACCGTATTATTGGTCCATCTTTTCTTTCTTCAAACGCCCCGGGTATGGGATTGTGGGCGTGTACACTTTCAATGGTTCTTTGGCTTGGGTTGTACTTTCTGGGTCTCGCCTAATGTTTGGCACGTCGTCTTGAACCTCGACTTCTACCTCTTCAACCACCGGCTTAGACATGGAAGCCGTCTCAATCTCTTTAGTGGTTTTAACACTTCTTAAAGTAATTGCTTTACAATCTCCCCTTGGATTTGCTTCGGTGTTACTTGGGAGTTTACCTTTTTCCCTCTCGGCTAACAAACTAGCCATTTGACCCATTTGGTTTACAATACCCTGAATTGCCGAACCTTGACTCCTTAGTTCGTCCGAAAATTGATTTTGTCAAATTTCGGCTTAATCATGCCGAGCTTCAGATTTTTGATGACGGGATTCTGCAGTGGACAAGAATTGTGCCATCATCTCCTTCAAGTTTGATCTTTTCTCGAGTTGTGAACCACTAGTTGAACCTTGATTTTGGTATTGATTTTGTTTTTGAGGTCGAGGGTGATCTTGATGTTGCGGTTGGAATGATTGTTGGTTTTGTTGGAATGGTGGTCTTTGTTAAAAGCCCGGAGGTTGGTTGCTTCCACTCGCCTTACAACTAAAATTGGGATGATTCTTCCAACCTGGATTGTACGTATTACTGTATGGATTGTTTTGAGGTCGATATTGGTTAGTTCATTCACATTGTACACAACTCCATGTTGACAATCGGAGCTCATATGCGCACCACCACACAAGTGACAGCTCGTTTGCACTTGGTTCAATTGCATTTGATCAATTCTTTCAATTCCATTTGTTGCCATTTGTGCAGAGAGATGACATGATGAACCCCTTGTCTTGATGCTCTACTTCGTGAAAATGGCCCTTGATAAGTGTTCATTGCCAGTTGTTCAAGTATGGCATACCCATCCGTAGGGGTTTTCATGGCTAAAGAGCCTCCAGCTTAGCATCGACTATTTGATGATCTTGTGGATACAACCCATTGTAAAAGGTAGTCACTTGCATCCACTCATCCAACCCGTGATGTGGACATTTTCTCATCATATCTTTGTATCGTTCCCATGCTTCATAAAGTGTTTCCCCTTCATCTTGCATAAAAGAAGTGATATTATTCCTTAATCTTGCAGTTTTAGAAGGTGGAAAATATCTAAATAAAAATTTCTAAGCAAGATCCTCCCAAGTGGTTAGCGAATTTAACCAAGCCTTCGCTCGATCACGAAGGGAGAATGGGAAAAGCCTAAGCTTGCTTGCGTCATCAGACAATCCATTAGTCTTGAACGTGTCATAAATTTCCAAGAAGTTTGCTATATGGGCATTGGGGTCTTCATCTGATAAACCATAGAATTGAACGTTGCTTTGAATCATTTGAATCATTAGCACCGAATTTCAAAGTTGTTGGCTTCAACCGGCGGTCTAACAATGCTTGATGCTAAACCATCCAACGATGGTCTTGCATAATCATAGATGGTTCTCTGTTCATTGTTTCGATTCCCAATGTCTTCCGAGTTTGTGTCCTCGGAATTATCTTATTCTTCGGTATCGGTTCCTCAGTAAATTGTACCCCAGTAGCTTCACTGTCGATTTCTTTAGCTATCTGTAGAGATTTTGCCTTCAAGTTTCTTTTCCTAAGTAATTTCTCTGGGTTTGAATAAGGTTCGATCAGGTCCTCGACAGGTGAAGATGCGGACATAAGATTTCTGAAAACACAACATAATACCAAGCACTGTAAAAAGGCACAAAAGAGAAACACTAGTTATAAGATGTAAAAATGCGAAAATAAAATATGCACAAATAGTTAAAGTAGCAACTTCGATATTTCTTGAAATCACCGTGTCCCTGGCAACGGCGCCAAAAACTTGATGTGTGTAAAGTACATATATATTTTTGATATGAAAATTCACACAATTTGTTTTAATTTTAAAGAAACGATTATCACCTTTAGACTAACTACACACAATAGGCAAGAGCACCTATCGTATAGCAGTATAGCTTGAGGTAAGAACCGAGTATCGATCCGTGGACACAATAGCTCCCAATACTAAATCATCAGGCCACACAATGAAAACATCAGAAGCCCAAGTAATGGGCCCAACAAGATCAAACTCCTAGACATGGATACACACACACACCATAATGGGCATAAGCCCATCAACCTTTAAACTGGTCATTGGGCCACGATGATAAATGGGCTTGACCCATGAAACCCTAATGGGCCATTGGGCCATGTTGTGATATTGATCGTGAATTACCGACACTAGTGGGCTTTAGGCTCGATACCCTAGTGAAATAAGGTGTCAGCCTGACAGATAAATGATAGGTGATTATAAGTGAATTTTATTATTTAGCAATCTAGAGTTAACCTAATAAGACAAGTTAATATTAAGAATAAACAACGACGACGACAACAACAACAACAACAACAACAACAACAACAACAATAATAATAATAATAAATATAATAACAATAATAACAATAATAAAAATAATAATAATATTCATGATAATAGTAGTAATGATAATAATAAAATGGTTATAATGGCGTCAATTAATTAAACAAGACAGTAAACCCATTTGATGCTTACACCTTATTAATAAGAATTTAGAATAACATCACATTAAATAATAAGTAATAAAGATGTACCCCAATCAACAAAAATACATACACACTTTAACACCGAAAAACATAAATATGTATGTATGCATATACACATAAGATAGAAAATAACACACAACCACTCATGATCAACATTTCAAAATATATGTATATATATATATATATATATGCATGCATGCATACGTCCGAAAACACACACACCCATCACAAACATACACACACCCGTACGCATATATATATATATATTATATATATATATATATATACAAAAAACACATGCACACACACATATATGCATGCATACGTACGACACACACACACCACCCTCACACATCAACTAAGATACATAGCATGTATCTTGCAAATCCTAGAGATTCTAGCTAGTGGCCTACAACCTAGCTACCACCTCACCTCCAACCCAATCACCACCCTTGCATGGCATAGGTGAGCCCACATCTTGCCATATCTTGAATTCTTGCCAACCTTACCAAAATCTTTCTTAAAAATCTGGAATGATCTTGTAATTGATCAAGAAAGTGGGACCCAAACCCCCTCCCCAAGACCCTCGGCCGAACCCTCTTCAAACACCACCACCCCCACATTCAATTCATAACTCAACTCCCTCTAAACACTCTCAACTTTCTCATACTCTCTTACCTTCATCAAGAGTCAAACTCCAGCCATTTTGAAGCCAAGAAGCAGCCCAAAATCAAGCACCATCAACCCCAAAAGCTAAGGTAAGCATCACTTGAGCACACACACCCACACATCCACACATCTTCAAGTTCGCATCTCCATTCCATTGACCTTTCAACCTGAGCTAACCAACCATTTTGAATAGACTTCTTCCACCATTTCAAGCTCCATTGGCCGCCCACGCAATCATCACACTCACCTCACACGACAAGGTAACCCGTGCTAGCCGAAAACGCATGAAATATCGCGTTTCATCACGTTGGTGACTCAACCAACCCCACAACACCCCCAAAGACTTATGAAAGTCTAAAACACTAAGTTTTTCAGTATGTAAAAGATATACAAAGCCTTTTCAAAACCCCTTTGCTCACAAATACGGTGTTAAGCAAATATGGTCCACCCGAAAACCAATTTTTGCAAGAATATAAAAGTATATCATATAAGTCTAAAATTTTAAACTAAATATTCCTGGAAGTCATTTGAGACTATCTTAAGATGAAAATGAAGTTTCATAATCTAGGACTATGAACTTCACGTTTTATAAAATATACAAAAACTCAAGAATATATGATTTTGAAGAGAAGTGAAAGAAAGAGTTTGGGGCAGTGAGTTACTGAAATTAGGGGACCATTTAGAAGTTATTTATGATATTAAACTATTTGGGAAGGGAAAAATCAAATTAAAACACCTAGAAATCCAAAACCGGGACTTAACGGACACTTAACGAAACTAACCGGTAGACTTGAAGGAAATGTCAAAAATGCATATAACTCGAATGTGAAGAACTTCAGCAGATTTAAAATGATATTAAGTGCCTAAAAATTTAATTTCATAATTTATAGAGCATGTTTGCTTGGTAATCAAAAATATAAAGGTTATTCATGATAAAAAGGTAAAAATTCATAAAAACGCGACCTTGAGCCAAAATCAAAGAATCTCCAGAACCAAAAAGGTAGCCTAAGTATTATAAGGTATTAAATGACTAAAGTAGACCAAAAGTTGACCCGAACCTAAAAACTGAGTCTCGAACGCTAGAATACCAAAACCGACCTAAAACCACCTAAGACTTAAAAATATAGTACCTAATGACCAAATAATGTTAAAAATAAGCTACAAATCAAATATTATTAATTATAGAATTTTCTAAGAATTTATTCAAAATATAACGTTAATTTAAGAAAACTAACATCTCACTAGAAAGAAAAATAATGAACAAATTTATGAAAACCCTTAAAATAAAGTTTCCCAGTAACTTATGATCCTCAAACTCAAAGAACGATTTAAAATTTAATAAAACCAATAACCTTAAAATCCTATATTATATAACGCTCCCGAAACACGACCCGATACGCACTTAAAAACTTAATACCCAACTCACCAACTCTATGGACAAGACCATGTTATTTCATAGATTAACACTTCAGATAAGTTATAACTAAAAATAAATATCATTTAGACCACTTAACAATCCAAATTATAAAAACCCTAAATTCCTACTTCCCGAAACACCTAATCAGGAAACAAGCATTGAACCCGTAAAGAAAAACCAAGAGACATAAATAAAAACTTATTTTAGTAACTATAATCACATGAAACAATAAAAGTCACCAAAGATTAATATAAATGCCAAATCCCAAACGTTAGGGTTAAAAATGTCAAATTACCAAAGTTGAGGGTCCAAACCTGTCAACTAAAGAAACCTTACTAAATTAGAGCCCGATACTACTCATGAGCACTAATATAATCTAAAAAATAATAAAATAACCCCAATTAAAATTTTAGACCACATTAAGATGCCAAAACTTCAAAATTTTGCCTCAAAATACACATACGTAACATAAATCATCTAACGTATGAGATGAATCTAAAACATAAGGGTTGGGCCTAGATGGCTGACTTAAAGGAAAACTAATATTTATAAAACGAACTTAGAAACCTTGCCGGTCGGTAGCTCTCTCTCTAGACCACAAACACCTACTTCAGAAACAAGCTAAGATGAGTCTCATGAACCCTTTTTATTTAAACTTTTGGGTGAAATACATACTCTTGAAAACTATTTTATGATGCAATATTACTGCTTTTGTCCCCGAACGATAGCACAATCATTAACTCCATGAGGAGCCGCGTGATTTGTGGATAGTACTATTTGAGGAATCCCCCGCACACAATGGGCCCTTGGGATAGGGAAACCCCCCATTGAGATTCAATAATTGATGTGTCATAAATTAATACAGATTAACCGTGCTTAGCAGTGCACACTTGAGCCCATAACAATAAAGGGTATGGGTTAGGGGATGTTTTAGCACTCGGGAGGGTCACCCGGTCCAGGTTTGATTGTGATGCATTATTTTGTGCACCAATATTATTGTTGAATAATTTATTTTGTTGTGTTATGTCATGCGTCATAAACTTATGAGTTCACCAACATTTCGCTGACGTATTTTGGGTGTGTATTTCAGGAGAAGAGTAACTAAGCAGGTGATCATGGATAGGAGTTGACCTAGTCAAATTATGGAGATTAGCCCGCCCTTCCTATTTGTTAATTCACGAGACAATTTATTTAGCCATTGTATTGGGTTTAGACAATATTTAACTAGTAATTGTAATGGCTTGGATGCCACGTAGTCGTTGTATCGTTTGATTTGAAATATTTTAAGTAATGTTATTATTATGCCACTGCATTGTGTGATATCAGTCAGTCACGGCCGGTCCTGGTCAACGGGGTGTGTACCACTTGAATTTCGATTCCACTTAGCATAGCAATAACAACTAATACGAACTCAAGGTGAGACCATTTTTATGCATGATATATGGAATTAGTCTAAACCCCCGTCAAGGATATCTAGACATAACCATTCGGAAAGCTAGAACGATAAACACACAATAGCCACCTACAGTTATGCTATAAGGAACTAATGATAAAAGTATGCCAATGTTAAAGATGAATTAGACTCCCGTCAGGGTCACCTAATTTCATAATTTTTTAGAAAGCTAACACGATAAACACATGATAACCACCTCAACTTGCATAAAATAGACAAAACTACAATTATTCTTCAACTCATAAACTTCATACTACGATTACAAAATAATTTATAACCAATGACAAGAGAGATTCATGACATACACCATGGTTTTCTCAAACATAGGCATAAGGATGCACATTTGACCAATTTTACTAAACCTTCAACCTTCATTCACCATTCCTAGTCAAATGTCACAAGATTACATACAAAAGATGCAACTATATGCATAAGTCTTGTAAAAACATGAGGTTTTCCAACATAACATGCTTACAACACCCACAAGGTTGAACATTTCATCAAACTAGAATAAATACACACAATCATTGAAGAATAATCAAGCTTCATCATAATATCAACATAAACATCACCAAGAATCATGTACAAGTTGTTAAATCATGCTAAGTTTCATCTAATCCAAGTGATAATAAATGTTTAGCCCATGAGGCTTACAAAAGACACACCCAAACTCAAGAACATGGAAGAACTCATATTAGATCTAGAAGAATTCAAACCAATTTTGAGTGGAGATGGGGTGGATGAGATCCTCCTTGAAAGTGTGAAATCTTCAATCTTGGCCTTGAATCTTCAAAGATTTGCCCAAAATCACCTAAGAGGCTCGAGAGAACTGGGGTTTTGTGTAAAAAGGTGAATATGTCTCAAATGGGGAAGAATTGGGTATATATAATGATTTTAGCCCGAACAGGGCCATTTTCATAAGTAACATGGGCATGGGTCAACAAAAAATCAATTTTAGCTTTCCAACATGGGCATGTTAGTCTGAACATGGGCATGTCAGAATGTTTTTCTCCTTAAAACTTCACCAAATCTTGAGTTTTTCCGCAAAAACCATCAACATCTTTTTTGAAACCTAAAACATTCTATAGAAACATATATAAGGGTCTAATTGAATGATTCACAACCAAAAATACACAAAATGAGGATAAATACATATTATTTGCATGTGTAATTATTAACATATCAACACTTGTCATTTTTCTAAAAATCATTACTTTATTTTCCTTCCAAAAATATATTATAATAATTTAAACACTTAAAATAATTTTCTCTCTCTTAATAAAAGTCAATGTTATTAATTGATACATTTCTCTCTCATCTAGATTTTCTAAAACGAAGCTATATTTTTAAAAATAAATTTTAATGAGGAAACTAAAAATCACATATTTTTATTAAAATAGAAATAATAAAAAAATAAAATTTTTATATAATATGAAATTTTCTAAAACACTAAACATTTTTAAAATAAAATAAACAAGATTTTTAATAAACAAGATTTTTATAAACAATAAGTTTATTATAAAAAATCTTAAAACGAATGTTTAAAAATAAAACTATTTAGATAAGAGAGTTAAAAAAATAGTATAATTATTTTATTTGTTGAACTATTACGTATATATAATTTTAATCATATCTTATATTAAAATATCGTACTGCAACTTTTCATGTTTATTATAAACTATAATCCGTTTAATAAATGAGTTTCTACTCTATCTATTTATCTATAACCAAAAAAAATCTAAAATAATATTGCCACAATTGTAAGTTTTATCATGCTAATTTTCTAATTTTTCTTTATTATTATTAATAATATTAATATTAATAATATTACTCATATCATTTTCAAATTAAAATTATATAATTTAACAAATTAAAACTATTTTTTTATAAAAACATACTTTTTAAAAGTAAAAGTTTTATAAAATACAAAATACAACAAACTTTTTTAGAATAAATTTATTTTTCTTAAAACAATATATTTAAAACCCATATTTTTTTATAATATAAAATTTAAAGAAAAATACGTTATTGTTTATTTACTTAAATGAGCTATTTATATGTAATTATAATCATATTTTATCTTCAAACATGACTTTACAATTTATAAATTTTTATTATTAATTATTTAGTATTTTATTTATTCAACACGTATAATACATGGTATTAACCTAGCAAATGTAACCAAGCAAATATAAATAGTAAAGATTGAAAATGAATCGAGACCAGAGAGTGCCTAAAGCTTTCAAATATCCTAATTTCTAAATCCCGCTCCTTCCAAACCATTTGTGTCCCCATCGAAATTTGTTTCTCCGATAAACTCAGAACTCATCTAGGGTTTTTGAGTGTCATTGATTTTGATTATTTGTACCGCTAGTGCAGGTGGGTTATAGGGTTTATATACATCTATATACTTTTCAGTTCTTCTTCGATTATCTTTTATGTTTGTCGTATGATCAATCAGTCTTCTGGATCAAATGGAGGCGCTCTATTCCAAGCTGTATGATAAGTACACCAAGCTCAAGGTTCCCCTCTCCCCTTTTTTTTTTCTTCTTCTTCTTCTTCTTCTTTTTCTACACTGTACGCCTAATTGTAATGTATTAGCTGACTGCTTTTGATTTCATATGCACAGGCAACAAAGGCTTCTGAAATAGAGAAGCTAAGTTTGGATCAAGAAGAAAAGTTTAAGACCTATGTCTCTGGTATGCTTTTTTAATCGATCTTTTCTGGACATTATTAGGCATCTTAGAGCAACTTCATTATACAACTATTGTAATCTTTGCTTCCCAAAAAGGTTTGATCTTTGATTTGTCATGTCTAACAGAGTATTCATCATATGCTCGTCTAATATGGTTTCGGGTTATAATTTACCTCCAACTTATTTCATTTTACTACTTATTATCAAGTTAAAATTAAAATTTTGAATATTTAGCTTTGGGATTGGGATTGTTAAGATTTTTCAAGCAAAATAGAGCTTGAGAAGAAGCATTGTGAATTTGTTGGCATGTTAGGGACTTAGGGAGGGACTAAGATTAGTCAGATGCTTGATAGTATCCACTTGCATTTGCAAAACCAAGCTCCTTCATGTTGTTTTTTTGTCTTGCATTGTATAACATTGTAAATCCAAAAATTATAACAATATCTAAATATAATTATATATAGTCGTCAATCATGTTCGTTGTTTTTGCGAAAAGAAAGACAATTTCAAACTAATTTTGTCAAATTGTTCTTCTAGGATTCAAAGCATATCAATGCATAAAAATTTCATAGCATTTTGAGATGTTTCGCACTAAACATAAATTAGCCTACAACGTATAAGCAGTTATCATTTGTCTAATTGCTGAACCTATCCTTACAATTAACAAACCTCAATGCTGAGGAAACATGCTTACCTAGCTGTTGCAAGCAGCTTATTAATTCTTACATGACCAGCAAATAAAACATTGAATAAGGCTTAAAGAAAAGAAAATGATATTACAGTACTTACCAACTGCTATGAAGAAAAAAAAGTTGCAAATTCAATCATAGTAAAGGAATTGTCAATACCTTAGCTCCTCTCGAGGTCATGTGCCTAAGAAAGAAGGGTCAAATTTTTGGTGTTTTGTTGCAATAGGTATGGCTGTCAATACGGCTATACCAACCACTATAGCGCGCTATGACGCGTACAGACAATCGCTCGCTGGATGTAAATTGCGATAACTTAGCGACTAATTTATGTATATTTATATTTTCTATTTTTTGTGAATATGAAATCGGCTTATATTGGGCTTTTTGTTCTACGCAAGTGATTGGATAGTGACCTTCCTTTGTCTCCTCTATCATCTTCAATCAATTGACCATATAGGGTTTTTGCTTCGGTCAGTTGGTCTTCGTTTCCTATGTTCGCTGTTGTTGCTTCGGTCCTCGTCTCCTTTGTCAGTTGTCTTCTATTCTAAGGTTAGTGAATTTGTTGTTGCTTGTGCACTGTTGTTCCTTGTGTTTCTGCTTTATTGTTGCTTCTAATTGATTCATCATTTTGGAATATGTTAAGCCACTTGCAACTGTCTTGTTTTCTCCAATTTTTTTTTCGTGTGACACATCAACGCAACATCAGTTCCCATTTTCCCCAATTCTTCATAGTTTTTCCTCGTTGGTGTCATCCTAGTTTTCCCTCCTCTCCACTTTAATAAAAAAGTTTTAAAGGTTGGTGGTGGTACTAGTGGATCCTGGTGAAAATTCACTGAGTTGGATCCCTCCCCCCCAGTCCAGGGGCATGGTGTTTCCGGCTAGCCTCGGTTTTTCTCGGGCTTTCCCCGGCATTTCACTATCGCCATTTTGTGTGGTCTTATTGCTTCTATTTTAAAGTTAGTTAATTTTTTTTTTGCTTCTACATTGTTGTTGCTTCTGCATGGTTTCTTTATTCTTAGTACCACACTTCCACAACAAGCTATGTGATTATTTATTGATTCATCACTTTGGATTATGTTGTTGCTAAACAGAATGGGTAGTAGAACTAGAAAGGAACCTGATATCGGGTGGACTTATAGTAAGTCAGTACTTTGGCAGAAGGAATCGAAAACTCAGTAAGATGTAATTTTGTGTGTTTTAGTTTCAATCGCTGGGATTACAAGTCACAAGCATCACCTTGCTTGGTATTTCTCAAATGTGTCTAGTTGTTCCAAAGTTCTCGTTGAAGTGAAAAATTTGTTCAAAGAACATTTTGAAGGGAAAAAACGTGGACGAGAAGTGATGAATACCATAGGACATTTTGGTAACGTGCTCAGTATAGAAGAAGGCGATGAAGATGAAATCCTTAGTAATTGTAATGAAGTTTAATTAAAGGGAAAGAGGCCCGTTGCATCCACCAATTCAACGACTAATGCTTATTGTAAAAAACCAAAAGGCCCGTTAGATGCAATATTCAAACTACCTAAGGGAAGAAAGAGGGGAACTTATTTGGAAATGTAGAACACAATGAAGTCCAAAAGAACATAATGAACCATCTGGGCTAAGACTTGACGGTGCAAAAGTTTGCTCGTTGGATGTATGATGCGTGTCTTTCTTTTAATGCGGCGAGATACGATACTATATGATCTTGTGTACATTAAGTATAATTGGGCTCTAAGAAGAAGGTACGATATGCGTGATACGATTGACCCGATTAGCTTAGATGATGCTAATGTTCAAGATTCGAATGAGTGGTTGATTGGAGCCTTAGATGAGGAGGAGGAAGATGCCCTGATGTTTGAGGTGAAGATTTGAGATGGGGTCATGTCACAGAGGCTACAGGGGAGGATGAGGCGCCTTATTCGACAAGAGCAAGTGGGAGTAAAATGGACGCCAAGGCCTCCACATCAAGCTGAAGGCCTAGAGGAAGACGTTTAGTAGATAAATATTAAGATGATTTTGATGTGGATGACTGGATGCTGAAGAAAATGATGCTTGGGCGTATAAAGATTTTGTGCCAACATCTGACTACAATGATGATGATGGTAAGGAGCCGAAATATGAAGATTTAGATGATTGGTAATAGAGTGTTTTAGCTATTTTGGTGGTGTTTGCCTAAATTTTCTACTAGCTTATTGCTAAACATGTTTATTTATTAAATGTAAAATTTCTTAAATTTTGTATTGCTTTATCACTAAACACGAAACAGTGGACGCCATTTAGTAGTATATACTTCTACATGCTATGTAGCATATGAGTGGCTCGTTGCTATTCACTGCTATTCACTATTGACAACTATGACATTGGGCTAACAACATGTAGTGCAATCATTAGTTTTTTTTTTTCAATATTTTAAAGTTGACATGTTTGAGCGCTTTTATTATATCTTTATTCTCACTCACTTTGTCATATATGATATATATAAAGGTAACATATTACATATATTTTTATGGTGAATTATGTAAACTATAACTTGTGGTGGAAAGTTATTATCTAAAAGGCTAGAAGATGTATATTGTTAACTTGTTACTTAGCTGCAGGTTCAAAAAAAAAAAAAAAACAGCATTCTAGTAATTTGAAAGCTATGGTCTCAGTCATCAGCATTCTATTTATATATATTTGCAGTCTGCCAGACAAGTTCCTACATTCTTTATTATTAGCTTTCCAAAAATTATTACTGGTAGTAATGTGGATTTCAGCGTTTCTTTAATTCTATTCTAGTTAGTGTTTAAAGTGAGTGAAAAATCTTTGTTTAATCTTACCAGCTGCAGATGAATTGATTGCCTATTTAACAAGTGAAAAGGACAAGTTATATGCACAGATAAGTGATTTGGCACAGGAAGTTGCCTCAATCAGGCATGGACTTTACCCTTGATATGTTAAATCTCTGTTTTTTGTCAATAATTTAGCTAATTCTTATTTGCAGATCCGCCAAAGATGAAGAGCAACAAAAGTATGAAAAGATGTTAATAGAAGAGATTGAGAAAAGTAAGGCATACTCTAGTTTCTTAATTGATTAAAGTCTAAACACTCAATCGTAAATCGTAATGTAGTGACACATATTGATGCCATCGGAGTTCCCAATATACATAGCAATGTATGATTAATGTCTCTGGTTACCTTGAAGAAAGCTCTTCACTCTATGTGAGTAGATCACCTAAAAGAAGATTACCCCAATTGAACCCTCTGATATTTCATATTCTAAATATAATTTGTCAATACAGACTCTTTCACATCTCAAAATATTCATCCTAGTTTTTGTTATTTTTTTCCTCAAGAGTAAATCTTTATACTAGTAAATAAAAGTAAATTCGGAGACTTGTCACCATTCTAGGCCATCTAATAATTGGTTTTCCCGCTTCTCTCTCCTCTTAATTATGAATACTATAATAGCTATTCATTAATTAATAACTATCCATAATTAAAATTTCAAATATGTTGACTTCAAATTTTCAAATGTGTAATACATGGGTTTATTCAATCCGTATAATACACAATATTTAAGACATAACTTTTTATATTATTAACCATGTAACAGTAAATTTATTTAGCCCGTGTATTACACGGGATTGTAACCTAGTAAACAAATAAATTACTATAAGTAGCACCCACGTTAAACAGTTAACTTTAAAGTGTAGTGGTATTATATTGATCTAGGTAGGTGGTGTTGCATGTTATGAACTTTGATAGTTGAAACCATAACTGCAAATTATGTCCAGAATTCCAAATATAATCTTTTACTGATCTGACTTATATTACTCGATCATAGGCTTTTAAGTTTTAACTAGTTGTCCCTTTTCTGGATTTTCAATGGGAGTATTAATTAAAAAACTAAGAACGGAGAGGCTGACTTGACTGATTTAAAATTGTTTTGCAATTTTCTTAGAAATTTGTTTCTTTAGTATTAAACTCTGACAGTTAAATTGGATCAGATTAAATGTAACCAGGGTTGTATAATATCCTAATAGGCCTTGTTTTCTGCCCTGCATCACCATATATGTTAAGCTATCTGATAAGATCAATTCAAATTAATCATAATGACATTTTGCAGATAAACAACTTTCAGAAGAAATTGAGAGGCTGCATAGAAAAGAATTTGGTTCCAGCGATAAGCAATTGTCACGTTCTCCAGTTTCATCCAGCATCTCGACAAAGAGAAAGCGACTCGTGATGCATGAAAATGAAGTAGTTGATAAAGATAACATGTTCTCCGTTGTTTTTTATAATGACGCTACCCAGGTACACCTTAAATGCCTATTCACTTTCATTTTTCTAATAGGTGGCATAACTAATATGATTTCAGAAGTTATATTATTTTAACAGTGATATGATTTCGGAGGTTATATGCATTAAAAAAAACCTTGGTCACCCATTTGCCACCTTCTTCTTTAAGATACTTTTTTTGTTTAGCCGCCCATTCATAAGTAAATGCTCCCTCTGCCTTCAACTGTTATATTATTCACTAACCATAGTAATGAGTGTGTGTAGCCTAAGTGCTGTCGTCCGAGGCTTGGTGGTGCAGGTAAGTTTGTATGAATAAAATCTAAATATGTTTTAGGTGCAAGGTGCACGTCCGTTATTTATGTTTGACTAAATTCAATACGTTTTGTAGTCAATGCTGCCTCTGATTCTTCTAGCAACTGCTGCATGTTTCAAGAGCTTGTTGAGTGCCTAGTCGACCTCAAGTTTTCAATTGGAACCCCAAGTGATGATGATGTACAATTAACTGCAGTGCATGAATCAAGTGGTATCTTGTTTACTCAGCATCATATCATCATCATCATCATCATGTTACCTATATATATATATATGTGTGTGTGTGTGTGTGTGTGTAAAATATATTTTTTAGAAGAATGTTTTTTTAAAGTGGTTGAGGTGCTATAAGAGCATTCACAGTGGATTACTTAAAAATATGTGAGTGTGTTTTTTATATTATAAGGAATGGTTTTAAGTGGTTGTGAATGGAGGAGAGAGAAAATGTTACCGTTTATCGGTATATTTGGGGAAAACATTGTTCAATCAAGGATAAATATTTTTGAAAGTGATCGTGAGTGGAAGAGATAGAAAAAAGTAATGATAAAGGTATAAAAAATACTATTTAATTGAAAAGGAGAGAGAAAATATAGTGTTTTTTAGTGTAATTATATTGATATGAATAAGCAATTCACTGTGAATGCTCTAAGATAGAATATGGGCACTAAAGATGGTAATTTTCTTGTACTTAAGTGTCTTGCCGCCACCACTACCACCATCATGTTATATACATGATACACATTTGAGGTAATGTTGTTTTGAAGTGGTTGACGTGCTGCTATAAGGTAGGATAGAAGCATCATATCGCACATTGATTAGGCAAAACCTGATCTGTTATGTTATCATTGGTATAGATGTCAAAAATGAAAATATAAATGTAAATGTGATAACTTTTGATGGGATGGGACAGGGTACTCTTTTAGTTTGGGATGGGTGAAGAAGAAGAGCGGGCCAGGGGAAGATGAGACGATGATGACGTATCGTGTGACGTCATTGGGAACGTTTGAGAGAGTAGCACCAGAATGGATGCGGGAAGTGATGTTATTTAGTAAGAGCATGTCGAGCATCTTTTTCAAAAGACTATCGGTCTACTTTCAATCTTCATGACCCGTCTTCCTTTGGTAATGCTCAAGTTTAATTTTGTAAGAATCTCAAATTTCAAGAAAATAGCAGAGTTTAAAGATTTGGGTTTAAAATTCAGTGCATTTTGTCGTCTGTAAAGATATATGTAGACTGCTCCTATTTGGGTATTGTATTGTGATTGAGATTTTTCTACAACAATTTCTATGTTTTACAAGTGGAATTTCACTTTTTATTCCTGTTTTAACTTCTATATCAAAAAATATCTCGTAGTTACAAAATATATTTTCGAAGTACCCATAATACCCTTTTAGCCTTTTATATACTAACTACTAGGTTACAATCTCGTGTAATACACGGGTTAAATAATTTTACTGTTACATGGTTAATAATATAAAAAGTTATGTATTAAATATTGTGTATTATACGGATTGAATAAATTCATGTATTACACATTTGAAAATTTAAAGTTAACATATTTGAAATTTTAATTATGGATAGTTATTAATTAATGAATACCTATTATAGAATTTATAATTAAGAGGAGAGAGAAGCGGAAAAACCAATTATTAAATGGTCTAGAACGGTGACAAGTGTCTAAATTTATTTTTATTTATTAGTATGAAAATTATTTAGTTCTATATTGAAAAAGATCTCATAGTTACAAGTAGAATATCCTTTTAGCTTTTTATATTCATATTCTAGAGTAAATTATATTTTTCGTACTTTGAGTTTATCTTAAATTTCAATTTTCCTTTTTCGTTCTTTAAATAAGGAAATAACAAAAAATGTTCTTCATGTTTTTATTTTCTCTTGGATTAATTTCTTTTCACTTTTCAGCCTTAAGAAAAAACTGTGACAAAATACAAATACAAAAGATGCTATTTTTTGTTATTTTCTTAGTTTAAGTATGAAAATTGTGATTTATAGTAAACTCAAATGACAAAAAAATGTAGTTTAAACGTTTATTTTTCACATTTTCATGTCCTTTAGTTTTAAATTATCTCTAAAAATGAAGTTCTAAGTTAAACAATATACATGAAAGCCCTACAGTTTTTATGTTTTTAATTTTGAGCCTAATAATGCTATACTTCTTATTACGAACTTGTGTGTTTGAAATTTTCCTATGGATTTAAGAATGTTCAATATCATTAGAAAACCCAGTATGTGTAGTTTGATGGAGGGTTTTTATTGTATTGGGAATTGGTTAGGATGCAATACATTAATAAGTAATTTATGGAATTGAAATTTAAGAAACTTGTTTGTGAACGATTTTGGATATATGGTTCATGTCATATAATATGCAAAAAAGTATTGTAATGGTTTTAACTTAGGTCTACATATGGAATCATTAATTTTGCTTCTCATAAGCACACTGTAGGAAAATTGTTGTGACTATTGGATAAGAATTTCTGGTTTTGCTTTAACTTATGTTGAAAGTGGGAATAAAGAAGAGGAAATAAATATGAAACTATCTTCAACACATGTAAAGATATTATAGAGTTTGAGAAATTTGTCTATGAATTGATTTTGAATATATGGTTCAAGTCATGCAAATGTAAAATGTACTGTAGCGGTTCAGGTCTGCCTATAGAATCATCAAGAGTAAATTACATGAATGGTTCATGTGTTTTAGTCAAAATTTTATATTTGGTTCTCAAGGTTTAAAATTGTGAATATAACCTCTAATGTTATATTTTATCTTTCAATAATGGTTCTTATTTTGTTAGTTCAGTTAGTGATGTTATTTTTTTTTTAAAATTGACTATTTTACTTGTATGGATTATCAATATAATTTATATTTTATTTTAAGTTTTTTCATTATAAATATATTTATTATTTAATACACAAATAAAAAATAATTTTAAATAGTCTCTTTTTAATGTTTGGTTTATAAATGTTATTTTAATTAAACCTTTTAACTTTTAAATTTCTTTCTAAACCTTTTTCTTTCAAGTTGAGCTTCGATCCTTGAGAATAAAAAGAAGAGAAAGAAGAAACAACTTGTAACGCCCCCCTCCCGGGCTATCTCAGGGAGCGTTACGCATCAGAAATACAGAAAACATAGTAATTTTAGAGTTCACAGCGGAAGTCTAACTTTGATTATACATCAAAACTTACATTACATCTGTCATGCTAGATAATACCATTACATCAATTTAACTAAACTAGAGATCCGAATCTTTAGTAGCGCTCTAGACTTCTACTTCCTCATAAGCTAGCCCGTAATCTCCAATTTCTGCAATTTCTTGTGACATAAGATGTGTGTCTATAAAATAAAAAACATTTGGGACTCAACAAAAAGCTTGTGAGTTCATGAACATAGCATTCTTTAAGATTCATAACATATTAGTATTGACTATTGCATCAAGCAGATATAGCCATGACAAACAGGACAAACAGATAGGAACAGAGTAAGCACAGTATAAATTCACATAACCAGGCTATGTATACAAACTCCACTTGCTAAAGCAGAATCATACAAGCAGCCCTCAAGCATCCTCTCAATCATTGCCACATATCACAGATGCTATTGATAGTCAACTCTTCAATTATTACCAGTTATCAGAACATCACATCCCGTTTTAGAAAACAGTTCAGAGGAACTCACCTGTTTATCAGCTGCCCAGCAGTTGATAACCACTCTTGTACTTACTTTTCTATTTTCTTGGTCTACAATCTTAGTTATAAATGATGAGAAACTTTTTTGTAATTCGTTGTCTACTTTCTCCATATTAGATTTTTGTTGAGTGATAGTGATAATCTTGACACCTTAAGGATTAAGTTTTGTATTTCCCTTATAGTTTTAAAGTTTCTTATATTCATTCTACATCCGGATCACCTTTGGCATTCTAACTTACTTTCGGGTCATACTTGATACTAATTCCAACATTTTAGGATATTATCCTTTCTCCATACACTATTCATCACTTTATATTTTTATCTTATCGAATAACATCCTTGGTGAATACTAACACAACATGGATATCTGATAATATACATCTAGCCTATATGTTCATATTCAATTTCCCCACTAATCCTTGTCATATGAAGCTGTCATTTTATCACTAAGACATAAGCACTAGTCAACATGTTAGAATCTTACAAAGATAATCTTTTCATTATAAATTTACCATTATGTGAATCCAAGTTTAATCATCTATTTACCTCACACAAATATTCTTGCTTTCCTTCATTATGTATAAATATGAGTGTCTTAGTATGAATGTCATCCTTATTGATTATTTATGTTTACTTGCTTATCGAAACATTCTATTCTATAGTTTCTTTGACTAATACTATTCGTGAATTGTCTTACCTCGTCACTTCTGTTAATTAGACTAATTATTATAAGACTATCCGTAGAGGTGTACGTCTCCTACAATTCTTTATCAATGCTATTAATCTACTTGTTATGTTTAGGTAAACATAACCGATGACAAACCAAAACACAACTTATAAATGTAAATCTTTAATAACATTAGCTAACTGCTACTAACCTTTTTTATTATTTACGTATTCTAGTTATCTTCCAATATATACTTAACACATATCTAACTTATCTTATCTTTCATCACGCTACTTGACTCGTTTTGCAATCTGCGTAGTCTTCCCAATCTTAGTTTAAGTTTAGACACTAACTAATAATGCCTAATTCACTTAAACTATAGCTCTGATACCAACTTCTGTCACACCCCGAAATTCACAGCGGAAAGTCAAGTGACGTGGTGGTAACGGAAGTTGGGATATTACCAACGATTATAGTCAAACAATAATAGAATATAAATTGACTACTTTCGATTAGGGTTTTACAATTACTAAGTCAAAATTAAGATAAGTCTCAAACATAGATAACATCGGATTTTAATTAATTATGAAAACGATAAGTTTCAACAAAGAAACCCTAAGCCTGGAAATTAACCGACACGTTTGACCCTCCAAACACATTTCCATTAATTCTTAACCGAGCGTAACTACAACCCTGAAAAGCATGAAAATTAAATGGTCAACATAAAGTTGGTGAGCATTAGGGTTTTAAAACTTACAACAATCAGTTTTCGAAAACATTATGATGTACACGAGATATAATATGATTACCATGATTAACTTAGGTCATAAGTCCATAATCAAGCCAAGAAACACGTTGTTGCCCCACAACAGTCCAAACATATAAACTCCCTCGCTACAACCTGACGAGAGCGACTGGTCGCAAGAGCGTCTCTTCTAACCCGATAGATCTGTCAATATAGTCTGTGGCCTCCCCGAGGTTAATGATTATGGGGGATTTAGGGGCTCAACAGTATACATTTATACCATTGACCCAACTTATACCTTCATAACATATATTAGTCCTGTTTTACCCATCATAGTATAAATCATGCTTTTCCCCCAAATAATTTAAATAAAAACAATATTTAAAATGGAGCCAAAGAACTCACCTTCGTATGCGATCAAATAATAGATCAACTCGTCTAGCTCTGATCTATTAAGATCCCCAAACGTGAAAGAAATAATTAATAATTGAAAAGACATGCTTATGAGAATGCGGTTCACCCAACTTATTTATTTTAAAGGTAAATACGCTTTTATAAATTATTACACAAGGTTTTTAAAGAAACTTGCTATTATTTCGTAAAAGTTTCTTATTTACTTAGTACCCTTCTTAAAGAAAATGAAACATATTATATTTATCTTATCAGCTATTGTCAACCTTCAATATATAACACTTAATCAATTAAGTACCTAACGACATTATTAGTCCATTCTTAATTCTATGATTGTTTATCTTAAAAACTATTAAAATTTCTTAACCTAATGATTTATGTCGTGAAATACCAATTGAATGTTTATTGGTTAAAGTGGTTTATTCAAAACTTTCATCAACCATTTTGTTAATAATATATATATATATATATATATATATATATATATATATCTTGTATTTTTATTTCTAAGAATCCTTATTTTATTTATATATTTTTTTTATAAGTTAAAGTTGTCCAAATTACTTAATTAATGGAATATACATTCTTTTTAGGGTAGAGTTGATTTCATTGTTTATATATATATATATATATATATATATATATATATATATATATTCATTTTATTAGTCATAAATTGTCCGAAAATATATATTATTTTTTAGTTTTATACAGATTTATTTTGATAAAAGTCTTGGAGTGTCAAACGTCATCTTAGTCTCGTTCGCTTGTCATAATATTATGTTTGTTTTACAGTCTTCCACTTATTTATCAACCCAATCTTCTAATCTAAGTGAAATCTTTCTATCGTGTTCAAGTATCAATTTTATATCAACATTTCAACTTAGTCATTTCTTTTTATGATCAACAATATCATCCAAGGTTCCAACTTAATCATCCTCCTATGATATTATGCCCAACAATATTCACTCATCCAATAATTCCACCTAAACATTTCTTATGAGGCCATAATCCATTAATCCTTCAACTTACATATACACACATACATACGCGACATATACATACATTCATACAAACCCAAATCATATAACTAACATGATTTCATCAAGCTACAACCATTTTTAACAAAAATTTCAGATTATTCAACTATTTCAAAACCCATTTTCAATCAAAGACATCAACTTTTTAAGAAATCTTTAAGTGGGTGAACTAGGGTTTTCAAGATTTTCATCTTGATCACCCATGCATGAAGGAATATAGAATGTTCTAACCCAAAACAAGTATATTTTCAGTAACTCTTAGCCTAAACCAACACTCTCTAACGTCATCACGATGGTTCCCAACTCCCGATTACAACCCCGAGCTCCAAACAAAGCTTCACCTAGGAATCTTCTTGATTTTGACCCAAATGGAAGAATGGGTTTTCTTATTGAATTGCTTTTGGGTCAAATGAAGCCAAACTAAAATTTTTGGGTGAATAACGGTTGAGAAATATAAGTTATTGAAATTTAGCGGGGTGTTTGAGTCAACTTGATTGGGTCATTACTTGGTCATAAATTATCAAAAATTGTATAATATAGTGTCTAAAAGTAATGTTAAGTCTAGTTTTTAACTCAAGTGGTCCGACACAAATCCGAAAACGTTTGGACCTAAAAGCAGCCAATACAAAATCAAAGATCAAATCTGAAACTTATGGGTAGAATGTTTGTCCATATTTAATAGATCATATCTCTTTCATTCCATATCCAGATAGGGTGATTCTTCTTCTGGAAGTTACCTTTATGTGTTAGCTTCAAACCTCCGTAGATACGCATCATTTCGTCGTCATTTCGTTGTCATTTCGACCTTAAGTTAGCTCTTGCAAGAATGGTGCACGTACAACTCAACGAGCTGAAATATTCGATTAAAAATATAAACTTGAAGGCCAAAACGAAAGAGGTTAATAAACGTAATTATAGGTCAAACATAATATGTTTAGTGGAATCAAACTTATAAGTAATTAAACCTTGCACATTAAGATAATACGCGTACAAACATAACTTAAAATTCTCACAAAAACTATAATCGAACGACAATCACAACATCGACACAAAGGACTATAAGACATGACATTGAACATGGATCAAATAAAACCACACACCATAGTAATTAAAAGTTATGGTAGATCATCATGGACTTGACTAAGCTTATAACAAAAATTTGATTAATGAACTTAAATAGTTAGTAATCTGGCTTTTGCGCATTAGTAGGTAGTTCCCTTGTGACTGTTTGAGTTCATTCGTACTTCTCTATATCAAGGTGAGTATCGTAAACCATTTTTATTTACGTGTTTTAGTTAGGGGTAAAGCATGCTCGAAGTCCTTTAGACTTTTTCCATGTCTATTTGTTCTTATTTTGACTTATGTATGTTGTGTGAGTCATAAGTTTGGGTATTGATGCCTTGCATGAGTTGTGTTCTTGTACTTAAAGTTCCCTAGTTTTTACATAACCATTTAATTCTAGTGTGGGCATCAAGAGAGATATTATTAGTACTAATAGGTTGACATCATTGTCAGTACGCTAGCTAAACAGTCATGACAAACTCTTAGGTGAATATAATATGGTATGTTCGTGTTCTTGTTCATGTTTTTGGGGTGTATTTGTCATTAGACTTGTTTATGAGCTTATATTAGAATCAATACCGCTATGGACATAAACTACTAAACATTTTAATATGGTTGAGTATGTTGACTTTTTCTATCATGTTTTTTCAGGTAATAACGCCTGATGCTAATCTTGAAATTGCTAATAGATGACTAATACGAGTAAAATGTTAATTTTTATAATATTTAAATCACTAACTTTTGACAAGCAAAACTTGGAACCGTAGATGAAAGAAAAAAAAGATTAAAGAATATTTTCAAAAAATTTAAACTTTAAGAATTAAATTTAAAATTTTAACATAACTATATGTTCCATCCATGTAATTTACTTAATCATTAATTATGCTTCTCATAAGCAAAATGAAAGAAAAACGGTTCTAACCATTGGATGAGACCATGTAATTTACTTAATCATTAATTATGCTTCTCATAAGCAAAATGAAAGAAAAAACGGTTCTAACCATTGGATGAGAATTTTTGGTTTTGCTTTTCTTCATGTTGAAAGTTAGAAGAAAGAAAAGGAAAAAATGATAAAGATGTCATAAGATACATATAAAGACATTATATAGTTTACACATATAGTAAAAATTAGAACTACTTTTGTGAAAACATACATATTTTTTTAGGGAAGACATTAAATTCATGGTTTACCTTTAATAGTTGAAAACAACTCTTTTATCCATTTTAAAATCCATTTGCATTATAATTCATCTTCTGTTTTTACTTATACTTATCAGAACTACATAAATGGAGGAACCATCTAATCGGGACTTGTGCTATTTAATAAATGTGCATAGCACATAAATTGTGACAAAATACAAATCTAAAGGACTTCTTTTTTTTGTTGTTGTTATTTTCTAAATTTAAAGAAAAAAAAATTAAATTTACAAAAAACTTAAAGGATGGTAAATTTAATTTTCTCTTTGATTAATCAAATTTTCATGTCTTTTACTTTGAATTATCTCAAGAAAATGAAGTTTAAGATTAAACAATATACATGAAAACGCTACAAATTTACGTTTGTCATGATGAACCTGATTATGTTATAATTTTTTTAATGAACATTTGGGTGTTCAAAGTTTTCCTTGTATTTGAATATCACACTCCTGATAATAACGGAAACACAAGGATGCGGGTGGAGATCATCAGCACACATTAGGGGTATAAGAGAAATACTACATGATATTTCCATCAATAAGTCATGATGACGCCTGTCACGAAAGTGAGTTGTGCTAAGGGTAACAAATACCACAACGTAAATCAAACAATTCATAAAAATGGTCTAAATCCCAAACCTGGACAACCATGGCAAAAACACGGCCAAGAAGGGCAAAAACACGGCCAAGAAGGGCAAAAACCGGCCAAACAAACACGACTATTCAAATAATTCAACACTATTAAAATGTCTAGAAGTCTATGTCTAATGATGCACGGTCACCTCTAATGGTCATTAGCAATTTTAAGATTAGCATCAAGCGTTATTACCTAAAAAACATGCTAGAAAAAGTCAACATACTCAACCATATTAAAATGTTTAGTAGTTTATGTCCAGAGCGGTAATGATTCTAATATAAGCTCATAACCAAGTCTAATGACAAATACACCCCAAAAACATGAACAAGAACACGGACAAACCATATTATATTCACCTAAGAGTTTGTCATGACTGTTTAGCTAGCGTACTGACAATGATGTCAACCTGTTAGTACTAACAATATCTCTCTTGATGCCCACACTAGAATTAAATGGTTATGTAAAAACAAGAGAACTTTAAGTACAAGAACACAACTCATGCAAGACATCAATACCTAAACTTATGACTCACACAACATACATTAGTCAAAATAAGAACAAATAGACATGGAAAAAGTCTAAAGGAGTTCGAGCATGCTTTACCCCTAACTAAAACACGTAAATAAAAATGGTTTATGATAGTCACCTTGATATAGAGAAGTACGAATGAACTCAAACAGTCACAAGGGAACTACCTACTAATGCACAAAAGCCAGATTACTAACTATTTAAGTTCATTAATCAAATTTTTGTTATAAGCTTAGTCAAGTCCATAATGATCTACCATAACTTTTAATTACTATGGTGTGTGGTCTTATTTGATCCATGTTCAATGTCATGTCTTATAGTCCTTTGTGTCGATGTTGTGATTGTCGTTCGATTATAGTTTTTGTGAGAATTTTAAGTTATGTTTGTACGCTTATCATCTTAATGTGCAAGGTTTAATTACTTATAAGTTTAATTCCACTAAACATATTATGTTTGACCTATAATTACGTTTATTAACCTCTTTCGTTTTGGCCTTCAAGTTTATATATTTAATCGAATATTTTAGCTCGTTGAGCTGTACGTGCACCATTCTTGCAAGAGCTAACTTAAGGTCGAAATGA
Organism: Flaveria robusta; assembly: GCA_025506415.1. Taxonomy (NCBI): domain Eukaryota; kingdom Viridiplantae; phylum Streptophyta; class Magnoliopsida; order Asterales; family Asteraceae; genus Flaveria; species Flaveria robusta. The sequence continues at coordinate 7,889,594 of CM046473.1, forward strand.
CAACGAAATGAAGACGAAATGATGCGTATCTACGGAGGTTTGAAGCTAACACATAAAGGTAACTTCCAGAAGAAGAATCACCCTATCTGGATATGGAATGAAAGAGATATGATCTATTAAATATGGACAAACATTCTACCCATAAGTTTCAGATTTGATCTTTGAAAAGTATTGGTCCAAACATTTTTGGATTTGTGTCGGACCACTTGAGTTAAAAACTAGACTTAACATTACTTTTAGACACTATATTATACAATTTTTGATAATTTATGACCAAGTAATGACCCAATCAAGTTGACTCAAACACCCCGCTAAATTTTAATAACTTATATTTATCAACCGTTGTTCACCCAAAATTTTTAGTTTGACTTCGTTTGACCCAAAAACAATTCAATAATAATCCACCATGAAAACCTTATTTTATCATCAATCTTCGTTTATTATGTCGGTCGATCTTTAAAACACGTTAGAGACATGTTATGGTTCCTTTTTCAGGTCTTTTGATATATAATAGTTTATTTACGTACTTTTGATATTAAAGTTTTTTAATACCCAAAAGACTAATTATCAAGGATCATCACACCATGAATTACAACAATCCAATACGAAAACAAACGAAAGAACCAATAAATCTAAACATAGAACTAGGGTTTTTATCATGAACTCGTCGAATCGAGCACCAACACGAGTAGAAAGCTATAATCAGCCCATGAACATGTTAAAAATAATATATGTAACATATAGCTCTTCATACCACCAATATTGTCTGCTTTGCACACAAGAAACGTACAGATTTACTTTTGGTTGCTTAGGTGAAAACTTCATAGGGAGATCACCCATGCCCAGTGTTTTTGTGACCGGATCGGACCGGCCGGTCAGACCGGTTCGATCGGGGATCGGCTGGGTGGCCGGTCCGGTTCACATCGATTCGTTTCTGGCCGGTCGAACCGGCCGGTTCATCCCGAACCGCTGGTCGGACCGGGAAACCGGACCGGTTCGGACCGGATTTTGTAATTTTTTTTATTTTTATTTTTATTTTTTTGATTTTAATGGGTAAAAACGGGGTGTTGAACCATAAATTAGTATGTTAGATATAAAAATATAGTTAAGTTTTATATATAACTATAAAATGCGTATATAAATTACTTATATTTAATTATATATATAACTATATATATAATATACTATATATATAATTATGACGTCATCCGGTTCTTAAATCCTGTCCGGCCGGTCCGACCACCGAACCAATAAGGCGTCCGGTTCGACGTCCAATCCGGTTCTGAAAACATTGCCCATCCCTAGATTGCTATCACCTAAACATGCTTAAATGTGGAGTTCTTCTCTCATCCATAGCTAATACGCCCTAAAGGCATCGGTGATATTAGAGGCAAGACATTCCTTATGTACCAAGAATCTCTACTATCCACGGCCAATGTGAGATTTGGCTAGGATGTCACAACATAATTGGATGTTGTTTTCAAAGAAGATGAACCCCAAAGAGAACAGATTCAAATAAACAGAAACTAATCATAGAACTTACTAATACTAGATGTTGATCATTATTTTACCACTATGATGATGTCTTCTTGAAAAGCTCACAAAAATCGATGGATGATGATGCTGATCGATGTTGGTTAGGGTTTCTGGGAGAAATTGAGAGGATTTGAGACAAGATAAGAATGAGAGATGTTTAGACAAAAAGTTAGCTAGGTTTAACCACAACCAGGGATAGGGGGTGTTTTCCTCTTGTCTCGGCCATGACTAGGAGGAGCCTTAAGTCTTTTGGCACTCTTGTTTTTTTCTCACTTGGGTCGTTACTCTCTAATCATCCGTTAATTTTGCTTTTCAGTTTTTGACGTTTTAGCTGCTAGTTTCATTACAACACTTGTGATGATTTTATGCTACGTTAGACACATATTTATTTGGCTTACAAAGGCAATTCATTTCCAAATTTGTTATCACCACAGCTCCCATTATTAACCTTTAGTTTCAAGTATTAATCATTTTTAATTAATTAGGTTATGGTTCTCAAGTTAATATTTTTAGTGAAATATTCCAGAATAGGTTTTTATTTTGCGCACTTTTCTTCTGAACGTTGTTTGAGCATAGAGGTAAAAACAAAAGAAAATGTTTCTTGTGGGGTTTGAAAGCTAAGACAACTCCAGAGAAATAATCATACCATTTGGTTAAAAAATTGAGACAATATGCACTTTATAGTTGGTCTACTATTCTACCTTAAAAATCAGAATTGACTAATCTTTTTTGTAACGATTGTTTAAGTGATCAGAAATTACTAGAATTTTATGAAATCATTGGGGTTAAAAAAAGACTCTTGAACTTAATTTAAGACTCAAAAATCATGCATTTTTGTTTTATTATGAGCAAGTTTTGACCATTAGAAGTCGATGCTAAAAATCTGCGAGATTGCTGTAGTTTTGACTTTTCACTATTGTTTGCCAATAATCACATAATCAATATTTTATGCATCAAAATCAATCAAATATCATTTAAATATAAAATATTGATCATTTTTAAGGATAAAAAAAATTAGTTACTATCAAATCTACCATTTTTTGTATTTTTAAATCTATTATAACAATGTGTAGAGTATGTAACCTATGTGGTGAGTGTGTGTGTATATATATATATAGGGTTAGGTTATTTTAAAAACTTCAATTTTATAAGAACATGAAAAACTAATCTAGACCATTCATTATTCTTTAATTAAAAAAGTTAAAAATTAAATTTAAAGGGTATAATGGTAATCTATTTAAGGTTTTCTTTATCTAATTAATAAATCAATTTATCATCCTTCATATTTTTTGTTCTATCTTATTTTTTAAAATTTACGTAATTGTTAAGCATCTAACAAATGTTTAATATGACCAATTATAATTTTAGACTAATTTTGTCTCATATATTTATGTACATTTAAATTATCTGCATTGTGTAATTATACTACTCATCTCTAGCATTTTGCTTGTTTTTGTTTGCTTTCTAATGAAATTTTGCCATTCAAATTAAAAATATATATGTATATCTTCAAACTTATAATCAAATTCCTCAAAAATGATTGTGTGATTAAACATATGTAATTTTCATATAATTTATCTATTTTTTAAACTGTATATCTATTTACATATATGTAACTCTTTATGCTGATCATTTATTTTTTAAATTTATCGTCTATTTAAATATATATAAATCTTTATCTCAGTCATTATTTTTCAAAGGAATAATATTTTTACGTATATGTAAATCTTCTCTGATGTTCATTTGTCACATTTTAATCTTTAGGTGATATCACCATAAAACTTTTATCATTTAAAACAGTTAAATCATAACAAGATAGAACATATCACAATAAATAGCGACATGGGAACTAGCTTAATTAAATCAAGGCATGTGAAAACTAAGGGACAAAGCGAAGGCTTCCATCTGCGCAAGAACTCCTATACGCGTGAGAGCATCACTACGCGAGAACTACCCTCCGCGAGAACTACATGTCGTGTGAGAATATACATTTTCACACCCTTATTTTTCACAAATGAGGTTTTACCATTAGGCTTGTGACATTGCAGGACTGGTTGGGGAGATCAATGCAACAGTTTCACAAGGTGTTTGGAGAGTGAACTTGAATAACACTTACAAGATCAAATAGGGAACCAGCTTTATAGAAACTAAGAACTTAAAGTAAAAGAACAAAAGCAGAAATGGTTTTCAAGGATGCTGTATATTGCTCTCAAGTTCTATCACAAAGTTACAATGTGATCAAATGATTATTCAAAATACAAGACCTGAGATACTTTATACTACATCCTACAGCCGGCCATACTTTGAAGGCCAGCTGGATACACTGATCTAGACAACAAAATCAATGTAAAATCAAAAAGGCAGATTGCGTTGTTGACATGTGACTATGATATGCCACAACTCACATCCTAATGTATTACAAAAAAAATAAAAGGCACAAAGTAGAAAGTTACAAGCACCTAGACCATAATCTACATGTTACTAAAGCATGGACCTTTTCACCAATTTATGCAAGTTGGTTAGTCTTCAGAGTGGCAGCGGGAAGTTGGTTAGATTTCTAGAAAAGTAGATCAGAGAAAGCATGTCTTCTCTGTCTTCGGAAGAAATCAGTCTTCTGTCTTGTTGGCTTCGAAAGACTTTGTCTTCTAGACTTCATCTTTGGCTTCGGAAGATCTTGGTCTTGGCTTCGAAAGATTTTATACTTAGAATATTTCTGATGAGACGAGTGTAAAACTTCTGAAGTAACTTTCTGCAATGCACATGCATGCAAGCAGGAAGCTTTTTGGCTACTTTGGTTGCATCAACCTTTCAAGTATTCCTTACAGACATACTAGGATCTTAGCCAGTAGTTACACCAAATGACACTTTTATTACGAAAGCATATAATTAAAGTTTACTAGTTAAACCCAAACCATAATTTAAAACAAGTTTCATAATTAATAGTGAGGAAGCGAATTTTAATAGAATCCAAAATAGTAATGCGCAAAACACACGCGCCCAAATTTAGTATAAAAGTAGAGTTATTCGATTTTAATAATCCCAATTTTCATCTATTTGCCGGGATTAATCCCAACTTAGGAAATGTTTACAAACACTTCCAACTTTGACCTTATTTTCCTCTAACAATCCCTTACTAACTGAGAGTTAACTCCCGTTAGTTTTTTTAATGAAATGAGGTCAACGTTGAGCTATTTTTCAACACCGCCACCGCCCAACCTTTATCTGGTCCATTTTCCATTATCTAGCCTCCATCATCACCTGAAATCTACCTCTAACGAGTCGATTGTTTAGATAAGGAGGTGGAGATTGACAGGTTTTAAGGAGCAAAAGTTTTCGACTTGATGGACCTGATGATAAATTTCAACTTTCTTTTAAGTGTTTTGGCCACATAAGCATCCACGTCATGAAAAAGCTAATAGGGTTAACTCTCGGTTAGTAAGAGATCATTTGAGGAAAAAAACTTAAATTTGGGAGTGTCTATAAACATTTTCCATGTTGGGATTAATCCTAGCCAATAACTGAAAGTTAGGATTATTAAAATCCAATAACCCTAAATAGTAAAACCCAATTTCTAGGTTACATGTTTCCCTTGTTGACATACATAAACTAACAGTTCGAGTGTGAGGAATTTAAGTGGTACTGATCTAAGAAACGAACATTTGAAACATGTTTCTCTCCCCCAAAAGAGTAAAAGTAAAGTAGGGCTATAAACTCACCACAAATGTACAATAATGAACAATGCAAAGAATGGATAATTAGGTTTCTTGATAACCTGAATTTACATAATTTACTAAATTATAACCAAACTATATATATTAGACTTGCATGTTTCCGTGTTCATGACTCGGTTTCATGTTAGGCATTAACATTCACACATGCACACATCAACCCACATGTATGATTTACCCATGAACACTCCCATGCCAAACTATGTCCGCACGACCAAGACCCCATACATGAACACATACCATACATGCATAAACACACACATATAAACTTCAAAACCCTAATCAGGTACATACTTAAAACCACTCGACCATTCCTAACCCAAGAGCCACCCACGCTACCCTTAACCCCAATCGGATGCACCAATATCCAACTCGGTCGGATTGTCCACCTCTAACCAATTCATGCAAAAATACACACGAACCCGCACCTTACACCCATCACCATACAACACAAAACCCTAACACACACATCATATCTTAGCTAACACACATACACACTCAACATGCATTATGCATACAATTGAACTCAACAACCCAACCCAAATCGGGCACCTCCCCACGCATCCACACATAAACCGAAACAACCCATGCAACATCACAAATTTCTAGGCTCAAAACCCTAATCAGCCACCATACCACAACTACTCGTACTCGAACACTTAGATCCCATGCAAATCAAATCCACACCCTTTCTCGGCCACCCATGGAACACAAAAAAAACCCTAATACACACAAACTCCAACACACATCATACACACATTATACACACAAGGAACCCTCGAACACGCATTAGGGTTCCCCCATGAACCCTCGGCCACGAGAAACATCAGCACACATATCCAAATGTATAAACATACTAAATCAAAAGAACTCTTGCACTCATGTAATACATGAAACCGATTGCTTTAGCACTCCATAGCCATCTAATATGACCATAACAACAAACATAAAAAAGATAAATCAAACAAGGGTACAAACCGGATGCGAGAGGAGGAGAAAGACAGTGATCCAAGCGTGAAAGGAAGAGATCCAAAAGGTAATTTGGGATGAAAAGGATTTTGTGAGAGAGTGAGAGAGGGGGAGAGGCTAGGGTTTTCGGTTTAGGAAGGATGTAGAGAGAGGGATAATTCGTGCATAAAGGAATATTTATAGCACGCTTAGCAGATTGAACTTGAGTTATTCATAATAGTTGTCAACGCTTAGCTAGTTATTTGCCACTTTCCCTTCACCGTTAATTATTACACCTTATGAGTCTCCACCAAAAGCTCTAGTAGTTCCTTGAATGTGCTTAAGTCATGCATAAAAAAACTCTCTCTTGTCATGTGCTTAGCACATCTGCTATCTACATACCAGATATTGTTTGGCCTTCTTGAATGTTCCTACGTGCATAAAAGAATCAGTTAGAATATGAAACTCAAGCCATGATGCAGTTGGGTTTTCTATTTCTATCAATAACTATAGCCTTTTGATAGACTCCTTTAAATTTAACTTTCAAAATTGATGCATTAGATTAATCATTAAACTTTGGTTTGAAAAACCTAGATTTAATTGATGAAATAAGTGCGTTATCCTTTTTGATTGCGGACTTGATGAATCATAATAAAAACCATTTTGCTTCACATTCTTAATTTCATCAAAATTGTTAGAATTTTAATAAAAACGTTGATCTTTATGCTTATTAAAAACTTATGAACGTTTCTTATTAGCAATGTTAATTTTGGTTTGAGTCCTAACCTTAGGATTCAAACCTCTTTTGAAATTTTTAGTTTTCTAATGATTTACTCTGACAGATATTGGAGGCCACTAATCATAGTCATGATCATGTTGAGAAACTTTAACATGATTTTTGAATAATGGACTTTTATGATTTGCATACTTGGATGAAATTGGTGATGTTGGCTTAATTGTCCAGCCCTCACACCTTTTATTAAAATAACAATCCATAGTATTATGATTTGAAAACCTGATGCTTGGAATTTCACATAGGGAATAATGGCTTTGACGGGACATAAGTTTGCTTGAATACTCTTTAATTTTAATTGGATGACCATTTTTAATCTTTTCAGCATATCTCCATGAATTCATAAACAAATGAATTTGTTTTTGGCATTTAAGAAAATTTTTTTGATTGGTTATCAATAACTTTTATCTCTTCAAGAACTTATTTAGTCATTGATTTAGGCATAAGTGTGTAGTTATGGTTATATGAGGACAAGCTTGATAGCCAATACTAGTCATGTCTTTTGGTTTCCTCTATGTATCCAGCATTTCTTGAAGCTTAATTCATATTTTACCATTTCAGTGTCAACTCTATCTTCTTTTACCATCATTGTCAATTTATAATTATGCTCTCTTTAACCTTGCACTTTATCAATGCAATTTTTGGCTATGGAGATTTTGTTTTACCTTAGATGGCATTAGGGCAGACATGTTATTGATGTGAGCCATCAAATCATGATTTTGATAACATGGCTTGAACTCTTCCCTGTATAGACTCTAATCAAACACACACACACACACACACACACCATCTTGTGTAATTACAAGTCCACTTGGTTGATGTTGCTAATGATTGCTTTACGTTGATGAGTGACCATAAGTGTTTCTTAAGAATTTGCTATAATGGTTTTTGGGAGGATTACATTCTCTAAAGAAATGACCATTAACACTATAGTTGTAACACTTGACTTTGGTCTTGTCATAGCCAAGCTTGGTGTTCTGATTTAATGTCAGCTTCTTAACCTTTCTTAAGTATTTTTATGCTATCATAGCAATCATGGTCATCTGGCATTGTAGATCCTTTTCTTTAATATCATCACGATCCCTTCTTCTAAATCTTATTGGATCAAGTGAGTAGAAGTCAGTCTTCCCCTAGATATGCTTCAAAACTTGAGACGAAGGCATTGTAAGTGGCCTTTTGTTCTTCATTTATATACTCATGCTGAACATTGGATTAAATGGAAGAAGATCATGCTTTAGAATTCTTGTTTGGAGGAGTAAAAACAAAACCTAATGCTTATGGAGTTGCATGAGGAGACATGAAATCAGCATCTTTATCTTCAGTTATGAAATCATTTTCAACATAACAAGTTTGAGATGGGAACTTATATGCTCCGATGACTATAGGTCCACCCAGGTTTCTGGTCTTCTTATCTAACTTCATAGCTTGAATCTTTGCACTCATAGTATCTAGACTGGTACTATTAAGATGTAATGTATTTTTTATCAATGTAACACTATGCTTCCATGTTTCATGCAAAGAATGTAACAATTTATTGTTGATTGCTTTCGCATTGTATGTTATTCCCATGATCTTTAAGTCACTGATTAGCTAAACAAATCTACCAAGTTGCTTAGAGATGGATTCCCCTTTAACATGATAAAAACACGTATATTGAGTAAATAACTTTTCTTTATTGATTTCTATGACTTCTTCGCTCCCTTCACACATGATATGCAGTGCATTCTAAACACCTTTGCTTGTGCTATATTTTTCAAGTCTCTTAAACACATCCATCCTAAGTACCATGGTGATATAGGAGTATGCCTTCATGTCAACTTTGATATATTTGAGATTTGAGATATTTTGCTTCCAATTGCATGCCTTCATGTCTTCATCATTTGGTGAAATGGGAATAGAAGGACCCTAACATATGGAAATCTAATAATCAGGTGAACGAAAGTGAAGTAATTCATAAATATGATTTTCCATTGTTTGAATTTTGACTTATGTTTTAGCACAGGTGGTTTCAGACTATGCCCAATTTCAAATGAGCTTAGTGTATCCATTTGGTGATTTCTTGATTTTAAACTTGGTTTGATGGTCTTTAATTGATTTTAAACTTAGGTGATGTTAATCTTAGGTTAATTTTAATTCTAATGGTCCAAATCAGTCCCAATGGTCAACAAAATAATCAAAATCAGAAAGATCTTCAAAGCGATGTGATGAACAGTTCTCTTACAAGCAATACTTTAAATAATGATGTGATGAAAACTATGCACAGTTCGTAGATTTAATGCGATGAACAGTACCCTCCAATGAGAAATACTGATGCATTTAACTGAGATTCAACACTAATGCGATGAAAAGTGGTTGAATGCGATGAACAATAACTCATGCGATGAACAGTTTTGTCAACTGTTTTCAGTTTCTTGTTCAAATCACTATTAAATTCAATCAAATTTGATGTAAAAACTTTCAATTAGGAACCTTTTGCTAATCTCATACCATAAGTCTTACTTTCGCTCTTTTATTTATGGTTTATGTGATGAAACATAAGGGAAATTTCAATCAAATAGTGTTTTCTTCAAATCATGATGAAAAATGACCAAACACTTGTTTAATTTGGCTTCGATTGTGATTAATTACAAATTAAAGCTAAGAATAGTTTAGATTTGCAACAAAATCAATAAATCAATTGATATACATATCAAATTGGAATTGGATCTGAAAACAAGAGCTGAGGCTTTGATACCACATGTCTAAGTGGATTTTGATGGATCGAATATACTAAACTTGTTATTGAATCATTGTGTCAGAATGACATGATCAATAGTCATAATAATAATTAACTAACATATGAAAGTAGGGTTGCTAGGGTTACATCATGTGATTTCTAACTTCTATTTATAGGCTTGATATTTGACATGTACTATTGACTAAACTACCATGACATACATAATTATATAAAAAAATTACTAGTCAAAAAGTACAAAGAAAACTATGTTTGCATTACTGATGTTCATCTGCTTTTCGTTTGCTATATCTATATTGACTGATGTGAATATACAAGAGTTAGCTGTATTACTTGATATTAATTAGTCGTATTGGGTTTTGTTCATCCGCATAGACTCAATGTGGATGACCACTGCCTTAGCTGCATTCTTTTTCTTCTTCAGCATTGATGAGTTTCATGCAGTAACTTACTATTCGCATCAACACACTTGGTGTAGTTTGTTATCCATATCAAGTACAACTCATTATCCGTATTGAGTTGAAACTAGTGCATTTTCTTCAACCGCAATATTCTATCCACATTACATCAACACTTGTCAAAATTTTCAAGTAGAACAATTGATCAATCATCACTAGCAACATACAAGAATAAAAAAAGTGGACAGAAAAGGAGATTTCTTATTCATTACATCTTCTTAAAACGTCACATGCATCATATAGATATATACCAAACAACATGTCGAAAACTATACAATAAGTGAGATTAGTGGTGACATAAGTGGAGATTAATGATGGTGTGTGTATATATAGGAGCAAGATCTTTTCAGAACTTACAGATATCGTTACAACTGCAAGAACTAATATCAACCATTGATTTTATATATTTAATTTTGCATTTGTTTATTACTAAAGGGTAGGATTGCAAATTAATGTTTTAGTATGTTGTAAATGCGTAATATATTTCCATAATATTACGCAATCTTTATCTTTTTAATTTTAAATATTCTAATTTTTAATCATTCATATTTGTCAACTGCAATTTTTTATTTTGTACCTTGAACATCACGATTCAAACACTTAAGGAAGATCCTTCATGTCATTAAACAAGGATGATTTAGTAAGAACATTTTTGAAAAAAAAATACTTTAGGCGATTTATGAAGGATAAGAACTGAGGATCATTCGATTTTAGCACTTGAAGATCAGTGAAAAATCAGTTGAAGATAGTAAATCGATATCGATCGAGTATACAAGGCATTTAGTATTGTGTGCCTGATCAAAATTTATTCTAGTTCAAATAAAGGTACCCCGTTGATTGTGTAAAAAGGTTTTATAGTTATTTTCATTTTTTTTATTTGAATTAATATGTAATTGGTAATTTCGAGCTTATTAGTGGTTTATTATTTTTAGTGTCGATTGCATTGTTGTTTGTATTCATTCTTTTTTGTTGTATTTTTTTGTCACCTATCAATTTAAATATTTTCTGTTTATTCAATTTGAATATGTGGTAATTTGGTTGGGCAACAGTGGTGACAACGATCAATTTAAATGTTTAGATAAATGTAAAAATGCTTGTTCAATTTGATTACTTACATATATTAAATATAGATTCAATTTGAGTTTTGAATGATAGTATAAAAATTTACATATATAAACAAATGATTATTTTAAAAAGTTAATTATTAATATGAAGGTGTACACATATGTAAATCGACGATCAGTATGTAAATTTAAATATCTCTCTATACTAATAAAAGAATGTTTTTAAAAAACACATGATATAATTTTAGGCCTTATAAATTGGGTGTTGATCTTTACACCCTAGTGTAGTAACACCCTATCCATAATCATTTATTATTCTCGTTCATAATCATTTATTATTCTCCAACCATTTATTAACTCATGTATTTAAAACCCACTAACTACTAATTAAGCTAATAAAGATACATAAAAAATTTAAATTAATTTATACTTTATAGTTTTTATTATAACTATAGTTTACAAACAATTTAATGAAAGCAGATATACGTTCCCATGTTAAAACCCACCAACTAATTTTACCAAATATTGATGCGTTTGATGCTTGTCACTAATTTTAATACACATTACCTGGAACCATTTTTATGTTTCATTCTATAAAATGTTGAGTCTGCCTCTTTTTAAGCTCCTTTTTTGGTTGTAAATTTATTTGAAAAATAGATATTGGATAGAATGTATAGAAAAACAAACAACTCTAATATGTTAGTTGAAAATACAAAATAAATTAATCTTGGTAAATATTTTTAACACTCATGTGATAAATTGTAGTTAAATACTATAGAAAAATAAGAAAAGAACTATAATATGTTAGTTAAAAATAAAAAATAAATTAATCGACATAATCTTGTTAAATATTTTAACACCGCCATGTGATAAATATTTTTTTTCACAAAAAGTTTTTTGAAAACACTCAGTATCATTTCTATTAGATTAATTGTTTTTGATATACGTGTATTATTAGTGTAACATTTACTTCATTAATTATTATCTTCTAGTTCTAGATTTCAATTTTTATTCATAACAACAACTTTGATTGGTTTGTTTATAGTCAAATATAATAAATGTATAGACTAGGGTGTAATTAGAAAATAAACCAGGATGTATTTATAAATGACGAGGGTGTATTTAGAAATGACCTATTATTATTAGCTTTTTACTTTCTTCTCAACGTGTTGGTAGTTTAAACTTTTTATAGTGATTCACACAAATTAATACCTACTTATCATTTATGGCCAAACGTTTACAATTCCAATTACTTGGAATCCTTGAACTAATAATTATCCATAAAAGGTTTTAACGGTATGATGCATATGATCTCTTTTTTTTTTTTTTTTTTTTTTTTTTTTTTTTTTTTTGAACGGCCAAGAAAACCATCTAGCAAGAAGCTAGATCACCACAAAAACAAGATTTACACCAAGAAAACAATCAATAGGTTATACACCAAGACAACATGAATTAAACGTCAACCATGATTTCCAAGTAAGCGTTGTCATCTTGGCCCGATTTTGGAACCACAAGAACCCAAGGACTTTCACTTCTTCTACCACCTGATGCAACGAGATTGGCTTCCGGTCAAAAATGAGATCATTCCTAGCTTTCCACAAACACCAACACCAACACGCCGTCATGATAATCAAGTTTATGACCATTCTCTTTTTCAACGATCCTTGGATATGGTTGTGGCTCTCCGGCAGATCTCGGAGACCAAACGCAAATAATGGAGGAATGTTACACCAAGTTGAAATAGCATGCCATACATGTTGAGCTAAAGGCAAACCACAAATAAATGCTCCGCCGTCTCCGGGTGTTCATTACATATATGACAATTATCTGATCCCACATTGACGTTTCTATGGGCAAGGGAAGATAAAGTCGGAATTCTCTCCATTTCCGCTCTCCAAAGCAAAATACCAACTTTTTGAGGCACCCAAGAGTTCCAAAAGATCCTGAAGTCCGGGGAGGAATACCTATGATTTTCAATGTTATATTTTAGGCTTTTAACCAAGAAACTCCCAGAAGAGTCCACGGCCCACGACCATCGATCGTCTTCAGGAGTTAGAATTATAGAGAGAAGGGCAGCCGAGAGCATATGCAATTCAGCGATTTCTTGAGGGGAGGTTGGAATGTTCTTCCATTGGGGAAAATAAGATATCTGATTATTAACTAGTTTTATACGGTCAGCAACAGTGCACTGCTTCACTACTTCAAGGGAGAAAATGGCAGGGAAGCGCATATATAATGGCTCAGATTCAACCCAACAGTCTATCCATCCAGAAGTAAATGTCTCGACCGCAGCCCAAAGACCCTTTGATAGATTTTCTTAAGTCAACACCTTGATCAATCAAAAAGAAGTTTACTTTTGAGATATTATTCCAGGGACCTGGGATTGAGACTTTTGCTGGAATAAAATTCTAGTATCTTGACATATGATGAATAGACCATATAACACTTCTCCATAAGCTAGACTTTTCCTCTTTGAACCTCCACCACCATTTAGCAAGCATGGCAATATTAGCCTCCTTAAGACCACTTAAACCAAGAACCCCTAGCCTTTTTGGGGTGACAACTTTCTGCCATGAAACCCAGTTGATTCGACTTTTGTTAAATTCACCTCCCCCCCCCCCCCCCAAAGAAAAAAAACATTGCCTTCTCATTTTTTCCATAGAGTCAATAACCTGTTGGGGCGCACGGTACGGCGAGAAATAATAGGTCGGTAAAGTGTTTAGGATAGAATTGATAAGGGTGACCCGCCCTCCAAATGAAAGATTTTTAGATTTCCAAATCGAGAGCCTCTTTTGAATAGTATCTAAAACTGGTTTCCAATACTTTACATGATTCATATTAGCACCAACTTGTAATCCGAGGTACTTGAATGGAAAATTTCCCACATTACAATGTAGAAGGGCAGCCATGGCTTGTCATATAAGGAATACCTAATCAAAGGCCTAAAGTCAAACTTGTCTATCATCCGTTTCCATCATTCTTGCTTGCTCCTTTACAATTATATATTTTTTATATTTAGAATAGTTAATTTCTCCTTATATATCTCTCCTTCCATGTTGTACAGTGCTCTATTTATAGCCTTGTATTTAGTAAATAATATATCAATTATTCAAACATCATATGGTATCAAGAGCTTTGTAACTCCCCTGAGTCCTTTTCTTTTTCGATCCCACTTGCATCCTACCCTCCTGCCACTGTAATGGCTACCTCCAATACAGTCATCCAACTCTCAACAACCACCAATTTTCCTACCAAACTAACAGCAAATAATTTCCCTGCATGGCGCAAGCAGGTCCTCTCTACCCTCACCGGACTCGAGCTTGAACAATTCGTGGATGGCTTAACCGAACCACCACCAAAAGTCCTGGATGGACAACCAAACCCTGCTTATCGTACCTGGTACCGCCAGGATCAAATACTCCTTGGTGCATTGCTTGGAAGCTGCTCCGACACCATCCAATCACTTGTTTCCTCTGCCAAAATGTCCCGCCAACTCTTCACCCGTCTCACCAAAAGCTATGCAAGTGTCTCTAGATCCAGAATCATCTCCTTGCGCACCAAACTCGCCACAACCAACAAAGGAAGCAGACCTGTTGCTGATTATCTCCACGAGATGAAGGCTATTGCTGATGAATTGGCCCTGGCGCAGAAACCAATCGATGATGATGACCTTACATTTCACATTCTTGCTCATCTCGGTGATGACTACAAGGATATTACCGCTGCATTGAAGACTCGAGACACTATCATTGCCTTCTTCGATCTGTACGAGAAGTTAGTTGGTCATGAACGGTCATTGTTGGAGGCCAAACCTACTGAGCCAATTACTACTGTCAATCTCACACAACGGACCAGCCACACACAATCTCAAGCAGGCCGAAGCTTCACAAGGGCCAACTCAACGACCAGAAACCAAAACAGGCCTAATACTTTTGGCCCACGAAACACTAACAATGGGAATAGTGGTCAAATGTCACATTTTAAAACTAATCGTAACAATCTTTACTGTCAATTTTGTAATATTCCAGGTCATGAAACAAAGGATTGTCGAAAGTTTGCATGATTTCTACAACACAATAATCTTGCTTTGGCTCCAGCACCAACGAACCCAACCGTCAACGTTTCCATGGCAAACTTCTCCCAACATGTCTCTTCGCTAATGTTTGATAGTGGAGCTTCTAATCATGCCACATCCGACCAAGCATTTTTGCACAACCTATCCGAATATGGAGGACCCGACGAAATCGTCCTCAGTAATGGTAACACCCTCTCTATTTCTCATATCGGTCATGCATCAATTCCCACTCCATCCCGCTCATTAAACTTATCAAATGTTTTACTTGTTCCACGTTTGCGTAATCATCTCATCTCGGTTGCTAAACTTTGCAAGACTAACCAAGTTTCCGTTGAATTTTTTCCTTTTCATTTCTTTGTTAAGGATCTTCGCACGGGGGCGCGGCTCATGCGGGGGGTGAACATTAACGATGTCTACTATGCATCTCCTACTTATCCTCGTTTGCAACTCAACTCAAGCACCAAGAATTCTGGCTCTCTTTTATCATGGCATCATAAACTTGGACACCCATCTATCAACGTTCTAAAGTGATTACTAAATAGTTTAGGACTTGATTACCATAATGTGTCGAATAATTTTTTTCATTGTGATGCATGTTCCTTGAATAAAAGTCATAAACTACCTTTTGGAGAAAATTCATTTAAAGTGTCTAAACCACTTGAACTTGTCTACTCCGATGTTTGGGGACCAATCAAAATTTCTAACGATGGATATCAATACTATGTCATCTTTGTTGATTTTTTCTCCAAGTATACATGGCTTTACCCCATTAAAAGAAAATCAGATCTCTCCACATTATTTCCAATTTTTAAAACACTTGTCGAGAAATTTTTCCAAACTTCTCTCATTTCTCTTTTCTCAAACAATGGAGGAGAATACGTTGGTCTCATCCCTTATCTTCAACAAAATGGTATTTCTCATTTTACCACTCCTCCACACACTCCGGAACAAAATGGAGTGGCGGAACGTCGACATCGACACATTGTTGAAACCGGGTTGTCACTTTTGCATCATGCCAACTTACCACTCCCATTTTGGTCTCATGCCTTTCAAACGGCAGTTCATCTTATTAATCGATTACCAACAAAAATTTTAGACTTCAAATCACCATTTGAAAAATTATACAACACTCCACCTACATATACCAGACTAAAACCCTTTGGGTGTTTATGCTTTCCTTGGCTTCGTCCGTATGCTACGTTCAAAATTCACCCTCGCTCGACAAAGTGCATCTTTCTTGGATACTCTTCATCTAAATCCGCCTATAAATGTTATGATCCTTTAACCCACCACCTCTATCACTCCCGTCATGTGGAGTTTATTGACCACATCTTTCCTTTCTCCTTACATGGAACCTCACCAGACCCACTACCTACACCTGATATCTTTTTTAAACCACCTCCATGTTCCAACATTCCACAACCACCTCCTCAGCCCAATCCACCTCCCACGGCCCAACAACTTCCTCAAACCACTTCACCTCCCATGACCCACTCATCTCAACCCATCACGCTTACAACTCACCCGCCATCCTCTACCATCCAAACTGCACCCACCACCACCTTGCCACTCTCCCCTACTCCAGTGACCACCACAGCCTCTACAACACAAGAAAATGATCTATCCATCCAATCCTCTACCCCTACCATCTCACAACCTGTTTCAACCGATGCCACTCCCTCTCACTCTACAAGCTCTCCACCATCTAATACCACCTCCGAAACCACTAATCCATCTCCTCCTGTCTTTGCTCGCCCACACCGGTCTCATAAACCCAACCCAAAATATTACAACCCAAACCTTGTGAACCACACTACCCTTCATCCCTTACCACCCACACTTGAACCCACTACTCATACTCAAGCATCTAAAGATCCACAGTGGCGCCATGCCATGGATGTGGAGTTCAATGCACTTCTCCAAAACCACACATGGGAACTTATCCCCTCTAACTCCCACGCTCCAATTGGGTGTAAATGGGTTTTCCGCATCAAACGAAAACCCGATGGCTCTATTGAAAAATATAAAGCCCGACTCGTGGCCAAGGGCTTTCACCAACAATATGGGAAGGACTACTTCGACACGTTTAGTCCCGTTACGAAACCAATTACCATTCGTACCATCCTTTCCATTGCTCTCTCAAAAAACTGGCCGTTACGGCAACTTGATGTTAACAACGCATTCTTGCATGGCACTCTCCACGAGGATGTCTACATGACCCAACCACCGGGATACGTCAACCCTCAATTTCCTCATCATATATGCAAGCTCAAAAAGTCACTCTATGGCCTAAAGCAAGCTCCTCGGACTTGGTATAATGAACTCACCAAGTTTCTCATTGACTTTGGTTTTCGAAAATCTTTAGCCGATGCATCACTTTTCATCTACCAAAACCAAGGTGTCACTTGCTATTTCATGGTTTATGTTGATGACATCGTTCTCACCGGTAACAACACACCCTTCCTTGATCGCTTTGTTAATGCATTAAGCCAAAAATTTTCCATCGAAGACCTTGGTATGCTTCATCATTTTCTTGGTGTTGAAGTTATTCCCACACCAACTGGTCTTTTTCTATCACAACATCGATACATCCAAGATATTCTCCAACAATTCAACATGGCTGGTGCAAAAGATGTTTCTACTCCTCTCGGTATCACCGAGGTCCTGTCTGTTAACGACAATTCACCCGAGGTTGATGCTACACCATATCGCAAACTCGTCGGGTCACTTCAATATCTCGCCTTCACTAGGCCGGACATCTCCTTTGCCATAAATAAACTCTCTTAATTTATGCATAACCCACGCCAAACACATTGGCAATCTCTAAAACGAGTCCTTCGCTACCTAAAGGGTACCATTCACCATGGTCTCTTTCTCAACCGAAACTCCTCTCTTGATCTCTCGGCCTTCTCCGATTCGGATTAGGGTGGTGTACATGATGCTGGTCGCTCTACCACTGCATATATTATTTATCTTGGAACATACATTATCTCATGGAAGTCCGCTCGCCAAAAGTCAGTCTCTCGCTCCTCAACAGAAGCCGAATACAAAGCCTTAGCGAATGCCTCAGCTGAACTTACATGGACGAAGAATTTATTACTTGAACTTGGCATCACCACCACTAAGCCGCCATCACTATTCTGTGACAACTCAGGTGCAACGTGCCTCTGTGCTAATCCCATTTATCACTCGCGAATGAAGCATGTAGCACTTGACTATCATTTTGTACGCGAACAAGTTTCGGCAGGCAGCTTACGAGTTCTTCACATCAGCTCACAAGATCAACTTGCGGATATGCTCACAAAACCATTGTCGAGGGCACCCTTCCTCCGGAACCGCTCCAAGATTGGAGTCTCCGACGGATCCTCCATCTTGCGGGGGCGTATAAGGAATACCTAATCAAAGGCTTAAAGTCAAACTTGTCTATCATCCGTTTCCATCATCCTGACTCCTTTACAATTATATATTTTTTATATTTAGAATAGTTAATTTCTTCTTATATATCTCTCCTTCCATGTCGTACAGTGCTCTATTTATAGCCTTGTATTCAGTAAATAATATATCAATTATTCAAACATCATATGTCATTCACTTTCATTGACCCCAACTCCATACAGCTTACTTTTGGAAAGATTTATCCCAAGACCCGAAACTAAGTAAAAGCACCTGAGAATTCTGCGGAGATTAATAGCATTTGAGCGATTCCAATCACATAGAAAGACTGCATCATCCGCAAACACGAAGTGGGAAATGATCGGACGAGAAATGGTGCTTGAGATACCATGAAGAATACCCATAGAGACAGCTTTCTTTGTGATTCCAGATAACGCCTCCATGGTGATAATAAATAAAAACGGTGATAGTGGATTGCCTTGCCTTAGACCCCGGTAACATGGGAATTCCATAGTAGGGGAACCATTGACCAAAACAGAGGCACGAGCCGAGTAAAGTATAGCCATAATCCATGATCGCCACTTTAAGGGAAATTTCATTTGGTCCATGACCGAATTCAAAAAAGACCAATTTAGAGTGTCATAAGCCTTTTCAATGTCAATCTTAAAGAACATCCCTTTGGTTTTTGACTTACGCATCCAAGAGAGTAATTCATTAAGTATGAGAGGGCCATCCAGGATGCTTCGGTTTGATAGAAAAGCCGACTGTTCAGGGGAGATAATACCCTTCATCACAGGTTTCAATCTATTGATACAACCGATAAGGCTGATTGGACGGAAATCATCAAGATTGATCGGGTCATTGGTTTTTGGAATTAATGCAATAAAGGAAGACATACACCCTTGAGACAAGGAGCATTTATGAGAAAATTCACTCAACAAATTCAAAAAATCTTCAGAAAATGAAAATTGAAACCATCTGGGCCCGGTGCTCGATCCCCCTCACATTCCCAAACGGCTGCTTTTATCTCTTGAAGTGAAAAAGGAAGAGTCAATGCAGAAGCTTCAACAGCAGAAATACTTGATATGTTGGGGCATATTATCCGTGGTCGATGCGATATAGGTTCCAAGAATTTATTTGAATAATGACAGTAAACCTTCAATCATTAGACCGTTTAGTCTATTATTGCTGATGTTTGCATTCATTATTCCATGGAAAAAAGATGAATTCTCATCCCCATCAATAGCCCACCGCACACGAGACTTTTGCTGGACGTCCTTATTCCTCAAATTTCCTTCAATGCTAATCTCTTTTTTATAATTAACCCTCATATCCAACTCATGTTGATGAAGGGGTCTAATTTCAGCATGAATTTCCAATTGCTCCACCTGCTTACGCATAGCATTTAATCTTTCATCCTTAACTTTCTTATAGGATACTATCCATTCTTTCATACCATATTTTATCCTTTTAAGTTTTGTCACCAAGGCTAAGTCAGCAGGTCCATTAAACCGGAAAGACCTGCACGAATATTCAATATGATCCAATAGCCCCGGCCTTTCGAGCCAAGAGTTGAACATCTTAAAAGGAATAGGCCCGAAATCAACAGGGATAGTTGACAAGATTATGGGACAATGGTCAGAAAATTCACGGTTTAAAGCAGTAGGTGAAGCAGTAGGCCATCGATTAAGAAAACTTTTGCATACCAAGAACCGATCAAGCTTACTTAGCTTATCTCCTTTATCTGACATGTAAGTAAATTTATGACCACCCATATTATATTCAAATAATTCAGCTTCGAGAATGGATCTGTTAAATTGACCAGCCCCAACTTCAGCGAATTCTGAGTTTAGTCGTTCGCTTGGCCATCTTACTTCATTATAATCACCCATAAATATCCAGAGACCCGAAAGGGATGACTTCAAGTGTGATAACTCATTCCATAGAGATCGCCGAGCCTGGAGACTATTTGGAGCATAAATGTTGGTAATGTTGATGGTCTCACCAGAGTGTATTAAGGAACCCGAGACAATTAGAAAAAATCTATTCTTTATAGTACTTGATCTGCAGAAGATTGTTGGGTTCCATATGATCTTTCTTTTAACTTGTTTTAGAACTAATTGTTGTATGTAGTATGATTAAGTATAAGAAGTTTAAACTTCTAATAAAATAGTTTTTGAACATCTAAAGTTCAAATTTGATCATTGGTGTTTTACACATCAAATTCTCATTCATATATTCTATTGTAAGTTGAGCACCTATCAAAGGTCGTAATGTGGTACACAGAACTTTTTTATACCATCACAAATAATGTGTTAATAGATCTAACGCGTGCATAGTTTAAAGAGTTTATCGATATTACGTCCTCACAAAATGTACGAAGAAGTTAATTTCTAACATGGAGGGAAAATAACTATTCAATGAAAGACTTGAATTAGGTGGTTGAAGCGGTCAATTAGACGAAGTGTGACCTTTACATTGCTACCAATCTAATCGATGCGGCTAAAATTAAACATTCATATTCCAAGTTTTTAGTTTTGTTTAATCTTATGGTAGCATAACATCTTATAATAAATCAGTAGCACAATATCTTATATTAAATGTTATTATTTCATTCTATGCATTTTTCATGTTCTTCTAACTACTTCCCTTTGATTTCAAACATGAAGTATTGTAAACTAAGTAACTAACATACTGATAGTCAGATTGGATCTATTGACGGATGATATATATGTTATCATCAAATATAGATCATTTCTAGGTTTGGTACAAGGATTTTGAAAGTTTAGTGGTCTATAGAGGAAGTCCATATATATTCATAAATCAATAAACATGTACGGAGAAAATTAAACCATCAATATAGAATGATACATAATCTTAAAATGCTTTGGAACACACTAATGTACAAAATAAGGTTTCAATAGCAAACATATGTAGCTATGAATTCACCATTATATTTGCGAATAGTAATCATTAATTTATCGTATGACACTATCTTAACTAAAGCAGTGAAATGATAAACAATAGGTAATAGATGAGAAAACTTAACAGATAATGAAACTGCTAGCCAACAAGGGCATGTTAAATCATCTTGACTAGTATTTCTTGTTTAATATCCTAGAAGCACATATAGCAGGATCAAGATTGAGCGAGTTCATGTTAGTTCGTTTCTGTAATCTACTTAATTAAGTGGCAGTAGGGTTAATCATGTTGTTCATTGGTTGTTTCTTAAATACTAGAGTGTTAACTAAAGTATATCCACAACTAAGACTATGAGAGTTTAAGTCGAATAACTTTTCAAATAGTTTTTTCTTTGTCTCGCCTTCATGCTTTAAGTATAATGTTAATGGTCAAAAATAAATTCATTTAATCTAGATTTATTGTTTCGATATATCTTCACATTCTTGAATTCATTTATTCCACCGGGTAGGTTACTCAGCATTTTATTTTTCCATAAAGTTGTGATGATATTGTATGCTTGCACTGTGATCCCTATGGAGAACTTATGGCTTTTTTTTATATTAATGCAATCCCTATGATGAACTTATGTCTTTTTTTATATCTTACCCAAGATTCATCTGATGATTACAGTCAATGCTCTAAGGTTTAGTGGTGATTTTGTATGGTGAACTTATGTGTTTTTTTTACATCTTACCCAAGAAGTCAGTGCCACAATTTCTATTTAAGCAAATTTGTGTCGACGTCCATGATCATAACGAATTTCCTCCGCTGATACAAGTTTCATTAGAAGTATGATGTGTTCTTGTTTAATAACTTTGTTCCAATTAGTTCTAACTTCTCTAGATCTTATATAGACAAGGCTCAAACCATCATCAATCCTGACACTTAACCAACAGACTCTCGGCGGTAAGCACTTTCACTGACAGATATCTAATGGATGTTTCTTTCAGTGATAGTCATTCGTTTGGTGGTGTTCCTAGAAAGTACATTCAAATTAAAAGATGTAATTAGGATTGAATAATATATATATATTTCTATTAATGGAAAAGAGAGAGAGGTAGCAGTGAATATTTTGAGGCTAGAAAAGTTTGTTAAGAATAAGAAGAATATTGTTGATGTACCAAAAAAGGAAAGATAGATGTAACAAACAAAAGAGTGGTTGCATTCCTACAATCCCTCTCGAATAATCATCCATTCCAATGTTTCCTGTGATTTGTAAGTCAGTCCCTAAACCTTGGGTTAGATCATATCAATCACCCCGAGAGCCATTCGATTCTCTCTGGTCCTCCCCTCCCTCCGACCATCCCAATGGGGAACTGTTGTTCCCAAGCTCAACCTCAAGATGCAGAACCCGAAGCTCAGAAATCCTTAAAAGGAGACAACTCTGCAAGCGAACAACACACAACCCCCACGGCGCCTCCTAAAACCGCCCCTACGCCTCAACCTGCCAAGAATGGCAAGCAGTCGCCTATAGGAACAGTCTTGGGACGCCCCATGGAAGACGTTCGAACACTTTACACCATAGGCAAAGAGCTTGGTCGGGGTCAATTTGGTGTCACCCATTTGTGCACTTGCAAGAATACAGGAAAACAATTTGCATGCAAAACAATCGCAAAGCGCAAACTTACAAATAAAGCGGACATTGAGGATGTGAAGAGGGAAGTTCAAATCATGCATCATTTGGCTGGACAGCCCAATATCGTTGAGCTAAAGGGGGCGTTTGAGGATAAACACTCGGTACATTTGGTCATGGAGTTGTGTGCTGGAGGAGAGTTGTTTGATCGAATCATCGCCAAGGGCCATTATACTGAGAGGGCTGCAGCATCCTTGCTTCGGACCATTGTTCAAATCGTTCATACCTGCCATTCCATGGGTGTCATTCATCGAGATCTAAAGCCTGAAAACTTTCTTCTTTTGAACAAGGATGAAAATGCTCCCCTTAAAGCTACCGACTTTGGCCTATCTGTCTTCTACAAACAAGGTACCTTAATATCATTTTTACATTTTTTCTTTCTTTCTTTTCGCTTGTCAAAATCCGAATCTATCTCTTACATATTCGCACACGCGCTTGATGCAGGTGAAGTATTCAAAGATATCGTCGGAAGCGCATATTATATTGCACCCGAAGTCTTGAAGAGAAAATATGGACCAGAAGTTGATATCTGGAGCATAGGGGTCATGTTATACATTCTTCTAAGTGGAGTCCCTCCTTTCTGGGCAGGTGATTGTTATCATGGTTTCTTAATTCCTTAACCCACCCTATATATAATTAATGATCAATGGTTCATTGCAGCTTGCTTATAAGTTCAATTTCTTGTGATACTTGCAGAATCCGAGCATGGTATATTCAACGCAATCTTGCGTGGGCACATCGACTTCACGAGCGATCCATGGCCATCGATATCTCCCCAGGCCAAGGATCTTGTAAAAAAGATGCTGACTTCTGATCCAAAGAATAGGCTAACAGCCCATCAAGTTCTTTGTAAGTAGTGATTAAAGCTAAAGCATAAGCACATATATATATATATATATATTAATCACCCATAAGCTGCAGATTCATTGTTTGTCCTATATTTGTTTTTCAGCTCATCCTTGGATTATGGAAGATGGAGAAGCACCTGACAAGCCACTTGATAATGCTGTTCTTGGCAGGCTAAAACAGTTTAAAGCTATGAATAATTTCAAAAAAGTCGCGCTTCGGGTACCTACAAGATCTTTATCATCACATATATCTTTAGCTATTCATTACACTATTATCCACAATCTGCATACATGAATGATCATGAGTATGAGAAGGGATAATAATTCTCGTTGTAAATAACTTCACGAATCAGACGGCTGAGTTTAAGATTGTTTTTGAGCAGGTTATTGCAGGATGCCTTTCGGAGGAAGAAATCATGGGGCTTAAACAAATGTTCAGAGGCATGGACTCTGATAACAGCGGAACGATAACTCTTGAGGAACTAAAACGGGGACTATCTAAGCAAGGGACAAGACTAACTGAATCTGAAGTCAAACAGTTGATGGATGCTGTAAGACGACTAAACTAGATCAGATTTTGTTACTTGAAGTTTATAAATTGGTCACAAAAGTTAATCTGTTGCTATGAAACAAAAAAACAGGCGGATGCAGATGGAAACGGAACCATAGATTACGAAGAGTTCATAACAGCAACAATGCATATGAACAGAATGGATAAAGAAGATCATCTGTACACTGCGTTCCAGTATTTCGACAAAGATAACAGCGGGTATACATATATATACACGCCTGTTGTTTTGGTTTGACTTGAAGAAGCGAGTGGTTTCTAATCTATAGCCGGCTTCTTTATTGCCAGGTACATTACTATAGAAGAACTTGAGCATGCTCTCCGTGAATATGGAATGAACGATGATCGGGACATAAAGGAGGTTATATCTGAAGTTGACTCTGATCATGTAAGCAACTAAAAATTGTTTAATTTGTGTCACAAAGATGCAAACACATATATAGTGTTCATTTTACCCAAAAACAGATGTTTTTTTAAATAAAGTTGCATGGTAGGTTTTATGTCAAAATTACTTGTTGATGTTATCTTATGACATAATCAGATGGACTCATTCATAAACATTTAAGTGAATCTAAAAGACAATAAACTGTGCAGGATGGCCGGATTAACTACGATGAGTTTGTGGCAATGATGAGAACAAAAACGCAAGCAGACACAATGAATCCAAAGAAACTGAGACAATCATTTGTTGCGAAATGATAGTTGCGAGGGAGTTTTGCGTAGGCGTATTGAAATAGGATGAAGAGGAGGGGGCTGCATGACATACATATATCTATATTTCGCATGTGTCCGAAATGAGGATGACTGAGGCAACAAGAGTTGATTCTGGTCTGGAGGGAACTAGAACCGGTGGGGATATTGTTGTAGCAAGAACCTTTATATTTGTTGCTTTTGGAGATTATTGAACAACAATTGTAATGGGTAATTGAGTTGGTTTAGATAATATGTTCCAATTTGCACCCACAGGATATTCAATCAAGTGTATGGATTGCTGATATTTTTGCACTCATTTCGAATCTTTTCTTATGAGTTTTTTTTATTAGTTTACTTGCACATAAAGAGTAGTAATTGTATTATACGCGCTATATAATCAAACCTATATAATCAAGGGTAAACCTTCGAATCATTTCCCTTGGACTTTCTGAAGCAACAATTTCAGCTAAAACACACACACACACACACTGTATTTGAATACTCTCAACCTCTCGAACTAGAAACTTGGTCGTCATCACCTCCCAATCGATTTTAATGGAAATTGATAAAGGGCTATTGTTTATAATCACAAGAGAAAACTTCACACCTAACAAATTGGATTATCATCAAAGCAATTTTCTCGACTCGATCCTACATTAGTAATGATTTTCTTTCTATTGTTCATCATCAAGCCAATCCTCACTCTTGAAATCAGACACACACACACACACACACACACACTCGTATTCATGTAACAAGCAAAAGCCCCATGATTTGATTGATAAGCATTAATCGACTGGGGCTCAATTGAATCAAACCAAACTAGGGTTCTTGTGGAATTTGGGATTGAATTCTAATTGCTTGTTAAATCTAATTTAAACAAGTTTAAAAGTAGATCTTGATGACCAGCCCACTGGTTATCACTATAGACCCTTACAAGAAAGACCCGGGTTCGAATCGGGCCTCCCTCACTTTGTTTTAAAACTAATTTTTAGTATTTTAAATTTCACAAATATATTAAAAAATAAATATAAAAATTAGTTTGTTAAATAAATCTATTTAATAAATTATTATCTAATTTTTGAAAATTATAAAATTTTAATCTCACATTTGATTTTCTTTAAATAACTATAAATGTTATAAAAATAGTGTTAATCAAATAAATGTTAAATTTTATAAGAATTATTTTAAATCAAACCCAAACTATTTCTAAACATTTTAAATCAATATTTTGTAAATCTTTTATATAATAAATTATTTTGATTAAGTTGTTAAATAATTAATTATTAAATTAATTAATTTTTCTATACTTTAATATTCAAACTCTATCCATTATTTAAAATTAAATATTCAAATAATATTTAATAATTCTATTTCACTAATTATGTATTATTATATTTAATTAATTACTTAATCAATTTATTTTAGTTGTATTTAAATAAGGTATATAAGTCAACTATATTAAAACTAATTAAACATTATTATTTTACAAATTAAATTATTTAATCAATTTAATTCTATTTAATAAAGTTATATAAATTAATTACACTATTTTAATTGTTAAACCCAAATCTCAATTGAAATCCTAATTCATTTCTCGTCTTAAAATCATTATATTCTAATTTAAGACAACACTCTTGGGTTAACCATGAGGAAAGGCATTGGTGTTTATTTTTACATTGTAGTATACAAATCAACTACATCTTTCAAGTGAGTATTCATAACCCATTTTTAAATTTTATATTTCGGGGAAATCGTGTTATTCATACTCAATCATTGATATTCATTATTATTTTATTTCAAAATGCAATTCAAGACATACAGTTTTATTACTTATAATTATATGTGCATAGTTAGATAAACTAGATGATAACACAGTTAGTTATTCATTCAGTCATGGTAACAATAAAACATCTATTAGTTTGACAAACTCACCCTGTATGAATATTCGAGTGGTGATTGTAATAGGATTCATTCAATCAATCATAACGCTTCGTTTACGGACCAAGTCAATTACATCATTTGGTTTGATTGTCTTTGGTTTTTTTTATGTTACACTATTACATTTATAAGACTTGACATTGTCATATGAATTGAAATGTTTTTCAATCATTTTTATCTATCTATATTTATTCAAACCTGTGTTTAGTCATCGGCTAATTCGTTAGCTAAATCGTTACTTTTTCACATGATTTTAGTAAATGCAATTTAGAAAATTCTTTCATGCACATTGTAAAAGTTATCTTAGAGGCTGATGCTCAGCAAAGATCTCTCAACATGATTCTAAACTACAAGGAAGTTATTTCGAAAGATTTGATAAAAGCATTGAGAAATTTTCTAAGTGTCAAATCTTCCGAAGCCAAATACCATTTCTTCTGAAGCCAAAGATGAAGTTTTCCGAAGCTTCAAGACAAAGTCTTCCGAAGCCAAGAGACTGATTTCTTCCGAAGATAGAGAAGTCATACTTTCTCTGACATACTTTTGACGAAGCTAAACCATTTTTCGCTGCCACCTCTTATGACTCATCAACTTATACAAGTTGGTGATAATTCCATTATAAGGTATTTGAAAGAGGCTGATGCACACAAAACAGTCAAGAAGTCTCCTGCATGCATGCACTTTGTGCATGATAGAAGTTACTTCAGAAGTTTTACACACTGCAAGGAAATTACACTGAGTGTAAAATCTTCCAAAGCAAAAGACCAATTCTTCCGAAGCCAAAGATGAAGTCTTCAGAAGCTTAGAAGACAAAGTCTTCCGAAGCCTCAAAGATAGAATACTGATTTCTTTCGAAGACAGAGAAGACATGCTCTCTGTGATCAACAACTTTTCAGAAAAGTTGACCAACTTTCCGCTATCACTCTGCAGACTCACCAACTTATACAAGTTGGTGAAAATGTCCATGCTTTAGGAAGCTGTAGATTAAGGTCTTGAGTCTATAACTTTCTACTTTATGTACTTTTGTCCTTTTTGTATTACAATAAGATGTGAGCTATGACATGTCATAGTCACTTGTCAAAAGGCAATCTGCCTTTTAACTTTACATTGATCTTGTTGTCTAGATTAGTGTTTCCAGCTGGCCTTCAAAGTATGGCCGGTTGTAGGATGTAGTATATAGTATCTCAGGTCCTTGTATCTTATTTCTATGCTTTGTAACACTTGTAATAGAACTTGAGAGCAATATACTTTATCCTTAAAAACCAATCTGTTTTGTTCTTAAGTTTCTGTCTCTTGTTTACTTGTGTTTTCTTAGTATCACCATAAAGGTTTCAGTTTCCTATTTGATCTGTTAAGTGTTCTAAGTCTCTCCTCATTATGAAACTAATTTGCATTGAACTCCTTCAATCGATCTTGCAATTGGTATTAGAGCATTCTAGGCTCTTGATTGTAAGATCTCACCATCTTAGATGTCTCAGTTTTTCACAAAACACTTAACAACTCAAATGGCAGCTCTCTCAAAGGCTGATATGGAAACTGGCACTATGACAAAGTCCCCACTGATCACTCCTGAAGACTTTGATACTTGGTGTCAAAGAATGGAAGGCTTCATCAAGTCTCAAGACTCCATGATGTGTGAATCTGTTGTCTCCGGACCTTACATTCCATGCACCTCTTCAGCTGCTGCTGGAGGTGGCAAGATCCCAAAGGAGGTAGCTGACTATTCTGAAGAAGATAGAAAGAAGATAGATATCGATCAGAAGGCCATGACTGCCCTCCAAACTGCTCTTCCCAACTCTATCTACAGGGGCTTCAAGAAGTGCAAAACTGCCAAATAGTTATGGGATGCACTAAAGGTCATGTATGAGGGGTCCTCTGAAGCCAATGAGAACAAAAAGGACCTCCTGAAGCAGCAGTTTGAGAATTTCACCTACAAGAAAGGTGAAACCATGACTCAGCAATACTTCAGCTATGTTGAGATTGTGGATACTCTAATGGATGTTGGAGTAACTCTTGAGAACAGGGATATTATGAGGAAGTTCATGTCCTCTCTTCCCAGACAGTGGGCTCATTACTGTGTTGTCATCAAGAGGACTGAGAACCTCAAGACTCTTACTCTTCCAGAGTTGTATGGTATCCTCAGTGGCTACCAGATGAAGATGAACATGCAAAATCCATCCGGTAACTCCAGCAATCAGCAGGGTTCAGCCCTTCATGTGGTTGAAAGGGATTGTAGAGAACTACAACATCATCTTATCTGCTACCCTGACAACTCACAAAAGGGACCTTTCATCACCTTCCCTGAGACACCAAGGGAGAGCTACATCCAAGGAAGTCCATTCCAAGAGACAAGCTCTTCCCATGCTTTTGTGTTTGCTGATAAGAGTTCAGGCAACTTTCTCTTCACCCTTGAAGACCTGGCCTGTATCCATCCAGATGATCTGGAGTACATGGAGATAGTTCGGCAGATGGCTCTTCTCACTCATAGAGCCAAGAAGTTCTACAAGAGGACAGGGAGGAAGTTTCCTAGCAATGCAACCAGAGGAAAGTTTGGACTGGACAAAAGTAAGGTGAAGTGTTTCAACTGCAACCAAATGGGACACTTTGCCAGGGAGTGCAAGGCACCTAGGACTAATGGTGGCCAATCACAAGCCAGACCAAACTACACTAAAGGAGTCAACCAGAATGAGAAGCCAAAGCAGCAAGCTACAGTTGCTATTGAAGAAGGAGGCTTTGACTGGAGCTTTCAAGTTGAAGATGCATCTCCAAATCAAGCACTGATGGCTGATCATGATGAAGCCAAGGTATTGGAACATCTTTGTATTCCTGAATGTATTGCTAAAGTAAATAGATACAGGTCCTACAACTTAGAAATGAGATCTGATCTTGAGTCCTTAAATATCTTAAAATCTGATTTCAAAAGAGCTGAAAATGGATATAAACTAAAAATAGAAGATTTAGAAAAAACTATTTCAACTCTCAAACATGAACACACCAACTACAAGACTCAGATTAAAGATCTCATCACTAAGTTAACTGAATGCCTGGCTGAGCTTGTGATCAGCAAAGCCAGGGAAGAAAAATGCGTTCTTGAAAAAGAGACCTTCAAGAACATGATATCCTTATCTCTGCATTCCAAAGTGTGTTATCAGAATAAGCAGGGACTAGGATCTACTGAGATGGCTCCTCCACACTCCTTACTATCAGTAAGATCTCCAAGGTATGGAACTTGTGAAGATGAGCTTCCCCTCATAGACCCTATGAGTGAAGAGGTTAAAGAGGAGATAGTGAAGGATGGATCTGAGAAGAGTGAAGAAGATCATCCTAAGAAAGGTCACTATTCTCCTGAGGAGAGGAATTCTATTATGTTATCAAAGTCTAGGAGGAAGAACTTGATCAGAAGAGCAAAGAGAAAGTCCAAGAAAGCTCAAGAGATTAAGGCCACCTTTGATTCTAAGCTAAAACAAGTATTCATCTCTACAGGATTTGAGGTGGTAAAAGCTGAAGACTTAACTATGAATCCTAGTACCGGGGGTTCTAGTTCTTGTCAACCTCAACCTAACAACAACAAGAAGAAGGCTGATTTGTTGTGTACCACTGCTGTAAAATCTGAACCATCCACATCCGGCAGCAAGTCTCTCCCTAAAAGACTTGCTACTTCATCTGTGAAGAAGAAGAAGGAAGTGGAAAGTGATCAAGACCAGTCTTGCTCTCAAA
The DNA here is from genome assembly GCA_025506415.1 of Flaveria robusta. Lineage (NCBI taxonomy): Eukaryota > Viridiplantae > Streptophyta > Magnoliopsida > Asterales > Asteraceae > Flaveria > Flaveria robusta. Next base: position 7,920,681 of record CM046473.1, read on the forward strand.
AGAAGGCTTCCAGAAAAATGCAGTTTGATTGTGTCATGTGTGGCAGTACTTCTCATTTAGCTAAGGATTGCATCTACAATCCTAAAAGCACTGTCCACATGATCAAGAAGAAATCTTCTGAAAAGATCAAGAAGAAGCCAACTTCTGAAGGAAAAGCTTTTCCTCTCGAAAGTTCCAAGGTGAAGACGAAGACAAGTGAAAACTTGCCTTCGGAAGAAAAATTGGTCTAGAAAGAAAGGAATGCTTCCTAAGTACTGAAGCCTACTGCAGTGAAAGCAAGATCTTCCGAAGGTCCAGTCTCCAAAACTTTCAAAATTGTCATAACTTTCGAAGTGTTGAAGGTCAAGTCTAGGCTTCCAAAGGTGGTGTGGAAGACAAAGAAAGACCATGTGACTGATAGTTCTTCATCAACAACAGCTGCTGATCCTCAAAGCTTGAACATAGGATCAATTACTGTTGCATTGTCTTCTGTTGATATTACTGAGCCCAAGACCAGCAAGGCTTGGGTTTCCAAATATAACTAATCATTTCTTTTTGTGCAGGAACAGTTAAAGACCAACAAGAATGTGTGGATCATTGACAGTGGCTGTTCCAGACACATGACAGGTAATGGCTCTCTACTCCAAAATTTTGAAAAGATTGATGGAGGGCCTGTTGCTTTTGGAGGAGATGCAGGAGGTTACATTACAGGAAGGGGCATGATCACAAATGGTAAGCTCTGCATTGAGAAGGTAAACTTTTTCAAGAAGCTTGGGTACAATCTACTGAGTGTATCCCAATTTTGTGATCAAAAGCATAACATGCTCTTTACTGAGCATGAGTGCATTGTTCTTAAGCCCGGGGTGGTCATTCCTCAAGAGCACATTCTGCTCAGAGCCCCCAGGAAAGGGAACATGTATAAGATGGATTTGCATGAAACTTCTCCCTCTGAAGAAGTGTCTTGCTTTCTGTCTAAAGTAAATAGTGATGAGTCTTTTCTCTGGCATAAAAGAATATGCCATGTAAACTTTAAAAAATAAATAAATTAATTAAGAATGATTTGGTAACTGGAATGCCAAAGAAAGAGTTTACAAGTGATGACCATTGTGTTGCATGCCTTAAAGGGAAGCAGCATAAAGTGTCTCACAAGCCAAAGGAAAGAAACTCCATCACTACTCTCTTACACTTGTTACATATGGATCTTTTTGGCCCCACCAGTGTAATGAGTTTAGGAAGGACCTCATACTGTTGGGTGATCACATATGATTTCACTAGATTCACTTGGGTTTTTTTCCTTAGAACTAAGGATGAGACTCTTGAGATATTGAAGAATTTCATTCTGAAGATTGAGAATCAATCTGATCACAAGGTCAAGATCATAAGATGTGATCAAGGAACTAAATTTAAGAACCAAATCCTTGATACATTTTGTGATGAAAAGGGTATTTCAAGACACTATAATGCTGCCAGGACTCCTCAGCAAAATGGTGTTGCTGAGAAAAGAAACATGACACTAATTAAAGCTGCAAGAACTATGTTGTCTGACTCTAAACTGCCTATCACCTTCTGGGCAGAAGCAGTAAACACTGCTTGCTATGTGTAGAACAGAGTTTTAGTAGTTAAGACTCGTGGTAAGACTCCTTATGAACTATGACACAAAAGAAGACCTTTCATTGGTTTCCTCAGATCATTTGGATGTCCTTGCACCATCTTGAATACCAGAGATCAAATAGCCAAATTTGATGAGAAATCAGATGATTGATACTTCATTGGATACTCTTCTCAAGCTAAGGCTTATAGAGTATACAATCTCGAAACCAAAATTGTTGATGAGTCAGCCAATGTGACTTTCAATGAACACACTCCTTGTGTGAGAGGTTCTGGTCCTGATTGGCTGTTTGATCTTGATTTAGTTACTAACTGTTTTAAAAAGTCTTGTGAGAATGTTTCAGGGTCTACAGGTAACTTATCAACAGAAGATCTTGATCCAAGATTTGAGTTGAGAAGACCCTTAAGTCAATATACTTCAGCTCCAGTGGTAACTAATTCTGCAGATGGGGCTCCTATCAGCACAACAATGACAAATCCTGCTGATACATCTGAAGTGCCTCCAAATTCTAGCTCAGAGGCACAGAACCAAAGGGAAGGAGTTCTAAATGTAGAAGAAAGTGGAAATGGAGATAGTGATCAAGAATTTCTTGATGCTGACTCCATGGAAGACAACATCATTGATGTCACACAGTCATTGGATCAAGCTTCTCTTAATAAGTGTGCTGATGTGGTGGGTGAATCTGCTTTGCCTGATCAAAATTTCTCAAATTTGGATCTCTCCAACCAACTTGTTGTGATCCCTCAACTAAGGATCCACAAGTCTCACCCTACCACAAACATCATTGGTGAAGTTGATAAGGGGGTAAGAACAAGAGGACAAACCCATGACAAAAATATTTGTCTCTACTCTTGTTTTCTATCCCAAGTAGAGCCAAAGAAAGTTGAGGAGGCTCTGAAAGATGGAAGTTGGGTTGAAGCAATGTAGGAGAAACTACTTCAATTCAAAAGACAGAAGGTTTGGAACCTATGTTCTCTTCCTCCTGGGAAGACTACTATAGGAACCAAATGGGTGTTCTGGAATAAGAAGGATGATAGAGGACTTGTCATTAAGAACAAGGCAAGACTAGTTGTTCAAGGGTATACTCAGGAAGAAGGAATTGATTACACTGATGTCTTTGCTCCAGTAGCAAGACTTGAAGCTGTTTGGATATTCCTAGCCTTTACTGCATCAAAGAATTTCAAGGTCTACCAACTTGATGTCAAGTGTGCTTTCTTATATGGGGTGATTGATGAAGAGGTGTATGTCAAACAACCACCAGGTTTTGCAGATCCTGATCGTCCTGATTATGTCTGCAAGCTTGATAAAGCTCTATATGGGTTGCACCAAGCTCCAAGGAAGTGGTATGAGACTCTATCTCAGTACCTATGTCAGCATGGTTACAGAAGGGGTACTATAGATGGAACTCTCTTCATCAAAGGAACAGAAAATGACATGATGCTGGTTCAAGTGTATGTAGATGACATTATCTTTGGGTCAACTAATCCAAGGCTCTGCAAAGACTTTGAGAAGCTGATGAAGAATAGATTTGAAATGAATGCCATGGGGGAACTCAATTTCTTTCTAGGAATTCAAGTGATGCAGGTTGACAATGGCATCTTCATAAGTCAGTCAAAGTATGTTCAGGACATACTTACAAGATTCAGCATGACTGACTGTAAGGTTGCAAAGACTCTCATAGCAAGAAATCACTCCCTTGGACCAGACCTTAAGGGGGAGTGTGTAGATGAGCATCTCTACAGAGCTATGATTGGGTCTCTCATGTTCCTTACTGCCAGCAGGCCTGATATCATGTTTGCCACATGTATCTGTGCTAGATATCAAGCCAACCCCAGGATGTCACACCTGGTTGCTATCAAAAGAATTTTAAGATACCTCAAAGGTGCTCCATCACTTGGCTTTTGGTATCCAAAGAATTCTAACTTCAATTTGTATGCATATACAGATAGTGACTATGGTGGCTACAATATGACTACAAAGTCTACATCAGGGGGATGTCAATTTCTTGGTGGAAGGATAGTCTCATGGCAATGCAAGAAACAATTCTGTGTATCTGCATCAACTGTTGAAGTTAAATACATTACTACTGCAAGCTGCTGTGCTCAAGTGCTTTGGATTCAGAATCAGATGCTAGACTATGGATTCAACTTCAAAGAGACTCCCATCCACATAGACAACAATAGTGCTATCTCTATTACAGAGAATCCTGTGCAACACTAAAGGACCAAGCATATCAACATCAGGTATCATTTAATTAGAGATAATTTTGATAAGGGGTTAATCAAACTACTCAAAGTTCACACAAATGAACAATATGCTGATCTGTTCACCAAAGCTTTTGATGAACAAAGATTTAAGTATCTTATATAAGCTATTGGGATGATCAACTTTGAGTAGCTTTTCCTTAAACTTAAAATCAATATTAGTTCTAAAATCTATGTGTCTTTAGTTGTCTATTTTATCACCTTCATAAGTCCCTAACTAACTTGGAGGAAGAGTGTTTTAGAAAATATTTCTTAGATTTTTGAGAATTTTTAACTTCTTTTCTTCAGAAGAAACTATGTTACATTCGGAAGAAAATTATGTCTTTAATATCAACTAACCACTTATGACAATTTACCTTCGGAAGAGATTTTCTGAATATCTTCCGAAGCCAAATTCTCTTAAAGTACTTAAATGATATTAAAGGACAGTTCTCTTCCGAAAGTACTTATATCTGAAAAAGGAAGAATTCTCTAAGTATTTTTCTTCCGAAGCAAAATTTTCATAACTTTTAGAAATATCTTCTGAAGCCAAATTGGTCTCGGAAGCTTTTATCAAAAACTTCCGAAGCCAAATTACATTCGGAAGATTTCGACTTCCAAGAAAACTACTTTTGGGCACTTTTTTAGAGGTGGGACTGACATCCGGATTTCAAAGTTTATCCTTTCGCATTAACTTTGTCTCAAATCCATTTCATATATATACCCAACGGTTTCCCCCTCTTTCACTTTTCTCTCATCATCTGCAACACTTTTTCTAAGCTAAATTCATCCAGAAACGGACCCTGTTCTTACCATTCTTTTTGACGAAGCTCTCTCAAATGGTCAATCTTAACCGCAGAAACCAACCCCATTTCTCCATGCAACTCCATAGGCAACACAATCAGGTTGCTCTTCTGAACTCTAAGAAAGATCCTGCTTTCTCAAATATTTGCCGTTTTCTTTCTTTGTCCAACTACTTCACCTCCCTCACCATTGATCCTCCTCTCTATGAGGATTAATTGTTAGACTTCTGGCGGACCTGCGAAGAGGTCACCATGGAGGGGGAGAAGGCACTGTCTGCCACAGTGCAGGGGAGGACAATCTTCATCACTCCGACCATCATCAACAACCATATTCAGCTGGATGATGCAGAAGGTGATTTGTCTTTTCCCAAATCTGCTGTAAATCAGTCTTTTGCGTAGATGGGATATGAAGGAGACTTTTCAGTCAGAACCTTCAGGAAAAGGAAGGTCTCTTCCCAATGGAAGTACCTCCTCCATGTCATCATACACAGCTTGTCCAACAAGCATGAAGGATGGGACCAGATTCCTGAGGATCTGTCCTTCATAGTCTATGGACTGGTTTAGCAAGTTTAGGTATTCTCACTTTGTTTACCTTAATCTACTGTCTAACTTCGACTCCTTGGAGTATTACATGTTCCCTAGATATGTCCAGCACATTGTCAACTGTGAACTGGGCTTATGTTGAGGGGAACAGGTAAAACCCTTAAATTGGGCCAGATGAAGCTTGGCATATTTAAAATAATGAGAAAACCAACTGTGGGATTCTCTGGGGTAGAAATAGCCCTTGTCCCAAAAATGTTAGAGCTCATTGCTCAACGTGACAACCTAGCAGCACCAGCTAGTGTTGAACCCACACCTGCTGCTTCTCATCCACCCCAACAACCTACAATAACCATCACCTACTATAGAAAACACAAACGAACCCCTGCTCAAGCTATTCAGTCTGAGCAGGCCCCCATATCACCACCCATGCAAGAAGAAGTGGACACTGGAGCTCCCACTTCTCTTGAGGAGCAAACCACTTTCATCTCTCATACTATCAGTGCTAAGGTTCCTCATGCTCAGCCTGATGAGCTCATAACCCAAGCAGCCTCAAGCCTTCACTCAGAGTCTCAAAACTCTAGTGATCAACCTTCAGGGGACAGTTACCATCCCCAGCCTCTAGATCTCAACCAACCAATCCCAAACCTTAAATTCTATGATGATGAAGATATGGGATTCAGTGAGTATCATGAGTCTCTTTCTTCACCCCTACTCAAGGAGAGATGAGTGCTCCTGCCACCCCCATATCTAGCCCACATCATCCACCCCAAACTGAGGTGGATCTCCCTTAACAAGTTTAGGAGATCCATATGGAAGAGGCTCTCACTACTGTTAGTGATTACATCATTAAGACCTCAACCATGGCAACTCAGCCAATTGAAACTTCACCTGAAGTTGTCAGTGAGCAGAGGAAATCCAGCAGCCAAGAATTCTATGCTGGTGATGAGGGAGAAGACATCAGTCCAACTCTCTCATCCCCCTGTGATTCTTCATCTGAAGATGAGGGGAGTCTGAAACTAAAAGTGCAACAACTAGAAAACATATGCACCTCTTTAGTCTCAAAGGTTAGTCACTTGGAATCTCAAGTGACTGCCTTACAGAAGAAGGTCAATGACCAGCAACTTGAGATCACCGATCTCAAGGGCAAGCTAGCTGAGGGACCATTAAGACAAGCTCAACCAGGTCCACAAGAACCTGTGGAAGTAGTGGACTTGACCTCCAGCTCACCTATGCAAGTGGGTGATGCTACCAAAAAGGGGGGCAGTTGTCTAGACTCAACAACTTTCTCAGGCTTACACTGATGTGGAGGCCTTGCTTCAACAACTATTTGAGGAAGGAATTCCAATGTCCATGCCTGCCCCATCCCATCGAGCTGAAAATCCAATATTGGGATGGTGGTATGACTCTTCAAGAATGGCATTGGTGCTATCAAGGGCTTAGGGGCAGCAGGAACTCTTCAACTTTCAGACCTTGAGTTTCCATGATGGTATGAACTTGGTTAGCCTGCCCTTCATCAATCCAAGCCAAAACAGACAGGCTGGCAGGCTAGCTGAGGTGATCCAAGAATGGGTTATGAGATAATTCAGACAAAGAGCAATTTTTATAGACAGAGGCTAGCAGCAAAAACTGTTGGTCAACTGGATATTGAGGCAGACCCTAAGATTAGCTTCGAAGGGGAAACCTCAGTTGAAGGCCCAGTAGAAGAACCTGTGAACCTTGAGACAGGCTCACCCTCTACACCTAGTACCCTTAGTGACAGGCTCAGGCCTAGTCCCAAGCTTCATGCAAGCTGCAATCAGGGCTGCCCATAGGCCTGATACTCAGAATGATGAGTTAAGGGCAGCCAGATTGAATTATCTGGGACTTAGGAACTACAACATTAATGAAATCATTTCTCTTCCTTTGGCAGAACTTGATGAACTGGCGGACAGGAAGCTGTATAAAGAGAGGAAGGAGGCTGAGGCAGCAGAACTGCTCCTCAAGATCAAAGAAGAGAGAAAAAGAAAAAGACAAAAAAGAGCTCATGTCCTCTCTCCAGTTCATGAAAGTCCTGAGAAAGAGTCTATGGCTGTTGAAGAGGAAGAAACTCAGATAAACAGGGAACAAGAAAGACAGAAGATGATTGCTTATCTGAGTGCCATAGGACTCTATCAGGCAGCAGCTCTCAATTCCCTCTCATTTGAATACATTGAGTTTGAGTACCTAAAATAGCTTGATGAAGAGGCTCAAACTCAAAGAAAAGCAGTTAAAAGGAAAATGAGAGAGGAAGCTGCTAAAACAAGAGCCACCATCAGAGCCCAAGAGAAGAGGTCTGCTGACAGACTGAAGATGGTGAGCTTCTTGGAGCAGTATGGGTTCTCCGAAAGGAGACTTGGTCCTATGTCTCTATCCATAATGGATGAGCACATCTGGAGGATAAAGCAGAAGATCAAAGAAGGTCAGCTTGTGGACTTGCATTCTCCACCAAGTCCAGCTGCACCTGAAGTTGAGGTTAAGGTTGAAGAGACAACACAGCCTAAACCTGAAGCTACAACTGAGCCAACTTCATCTTCTGACCCACAGCAGGGTTCTAAGTCCCCTCCTACTGATCAAATGGGGAATAAGGACCCAACTAAGGAGAGCATAAAAGGTCAATCTAGTGCTGCAGGCCAAGCTCCTCAGTTGAAGTATAGAGTGAGGAAGAGGATGGCCATTAGAAGGGACAGAAGAAAAAAGAAGAAGTCCAAGGCATCCACCTCACCACCTCAGGATGAGTCAAAACATCCTGAGAATGTGCAACAAGAGGCTGACCAATCAACTTCAATTCAGGTTGAGCCTCTTGCATCAGGGAGACCCATTCTGTCCTGGACTTTTGCTGCAAATCCAGACAGATGGTATGTAGTCAGAGATCAAGGTGGTTAAGATATTTATCTCTGGCAGGACATGCTTGATCTACCCCTGCATGATCTCTATGATATGAGAAGGTTCTATAAGAGTCTGAAGGATCCAGATCAACTAATGAAGAAGGGAATGCTTCTGATCCTAATGAGGACTATCAACTGTTGAAGAACTTTTCTGTTTTGGTAGCATCAGCCTAGGGGGAGTTTGTAAGGATTATAAAAGAGGCTGATGCACTCAAAACAGTCAAGGTGTCTCCTGCATGCATGCACCTTGTGCATGGTAGAAGTTACTTTGAATGTTTTACACTCTACAAGAAAATTACACAAGTGTAAAATATTCCGAAGCCAAAAGACAAATTCTTCCAAAGCCAAAGATGAAGTCTTTCGAAGCTTAGAAGACAATGTCTTCTGAAGCCTCAAAGTTAAAAGACTGATTTCTTGCGAAGATAGAGAAGACATGCTCTTTGTGATCAACAAATTTTCAGAAAAGCTAACCAACTTTCCGCTGCCACTCTGCAGGCTCACCAACTTTACACAAGTTGGTGAAAAGGTCCATGCTTTAGGAAGCTGTAGATTAAGGTCTTGAGTCTGTAACTTTCTATTTTATGTACTTTTATCCTTTTTGTATTACAATAGGATGTGAGCTATGGCATGTCATAGTCACATGTCAAAAGGCAATCTGCCTTTTGACTTTTCATTAATCTTGTTGTCTAGATTAGTTATTCCAGCTGGCTTTTAAAGTATGGCCGGCTGTAGGATGTAGTATAAAGTATCTCAGGTTCTTGTATTTTAGAAATATGCTTTGTAACACTTGTAATAGAACTTGAGAGCAATATACATCTTACTTGAAAACCAATTATCTTGTTCTTAAGCTTTCTGTCTCTTGTTTACTTGTGTTATCCTAGTATCATATTATCCTGCCAGTTCCCTATTTGATCTGTTAAGTGTTCTAAGTCTCTCCTCACTGTGAAAACTGATTTGCATTGAACCCCCTTCTAACGGTCCTGCACACTGTATTGGAGCAAAGGAAATTCAGGAGCCAATAATCAATCCCTGGTGGTGAGGAAACTAACTCTGGTCATGTTCTCTCATCCCCCCATGATTCTTCTGATGAAGATGAGGGGAGTCTGCAACTAAAGGTGCACAAACTATCTAACTTATGCACCTTTTTAGTTACAAAGTTGAGTCACCTGGAATCTAAGGTAATAATCCTTCAAAGGTAGGTTTTTAATCAGCAACTTAAGATCAACGATCTCAAAGGAAAGTTAGCTGAGATACCAGCCAGGCAAACTCATCAAGGAACACAAGAACCTATGAAAATGGTAGACCTAACCTATAGCTTACCTATGCAAGTGGGTGATGCTACCAAAAAGAGGGGAGAAAGTCTTAAGTACAACCACAGAACTTGCGAGTTCTGTCTAGAGTATGGACAATGAGGATTCACCACCCTCACTTGTAGTTGTCCAGACTCAACAACTTTCTCAGGCTCATATTGATGTGGATGCCAATTTGAGGAAGGAATTCCAAGGGCCATGTCTGCCCCATCCTACCTGCTGAAAATCTAATAGTGGGATGGTGGTCTGATTATGAAAGAAATACCTTGGTACTCTCTAGGTCTTAGGGGCAGCAAGAAGTCTTTAATTTTCAGACCCTAAGATTCTATAAGAGTTTATCTCTAGTTGATCTGGCTCTTGCCAATCCAAGTTAAAACAAGCAGATTGGTAGGTTAACTAATAGAATACAACAACGGGTGATTTAAGTATTCAGAAGAATATCAATTTTATGTAGACAAAGGCTAGCGGTAGATTAACTGAGAGAATACAACAAAGGGTGATTTAAGTATTCAGAAGAAGATCAGTTTTATATAGACAGAGGCTAGCTGGTAAAACTGTTAGTCAACTGGATACTAAGGCAGACACTAAGATTAGCTTCGAAGGGGAAACCTTGGTTGAAGGCCTAGTAGTGTAACTTGTGAACCTTGAGAAAGGATCTACTTCAGCACCTAGTACCCTTAGTGAAACACTTGCCGGTGAAGGTATCTCACACCCTTTCCTTGGCCAGAGCTCAAGATCAGAACAAGCTTATCAAAGCCAAACTCTCTCCACCTTGAGTCATATAGGCCAACAATTAACAAAGTGAAAAGGACAATGAATTATGAGGAGATTGAGGAAGAGAAAAGGGAGAGGAAGAGGAACGCAAGGGTAGAGAAAATAGGAGAGACCCTTAGCTTTATGCAAGCTGTAATCAGAGCTGCCCACACGCCAAACATTCAAGATGATAAGTTGAGGGCAACCAGATTGAACTATCTAGGCTCTAGGAACTACAATGTTGATGAACTTATCTCTTTCCTCTTGGATGAATTAAACGAACTGGCAGACATAAGGGTGTCAAAAAAGAGTAAGGAGGCTGAGGCTACAGAATTGCTCCTCAAATCAAAGAAGAGAGAAAAAGAAATAAACTATACAAAGCCCTTGTCCTCTCTACAGTTCAGGAAAGTATTGAGAAAGAGACCATGGCTGTTGAGTAAGAAACTTAAGTAGGTAGGGAACAAGACAAACAAAATATAATAACCAACTGAGTGCCATAGGTCTTTATCAGGCAGCAGCTATCACCCTCTCTCATTTAAGAATATAAAGTTTGAGTACCTAAAGTAGCTGGAAAAAGAATCTCAAACCAAAAGAAAAGCTGCTAAAAGGAAAATGAGAGAGGAGACAACTAAGTTAAGAGCCACCATCAAAGCAAATGAAAAGTTGTCTGCTGATAAACAGAAGATGGTGAGCTTTTTCAAGCTGTATGAGTTCTCCGGAAGGAAACTTGGTCCTGTATCTTTATTCACCATGGATGAGCATATCAGAAGGATCAAGCAGAAGTTGAGGCTGTACCTGAAGTTGAGGTGAAGATTGAACCCCAAGAGACAACACAACCTGATCCTTGAGCTGCATCAAAGCCAACTTTATCTTTTGACCCATAGCATGGTCCTGAGCTTTTTCCTTTTGAACATGTGTAGGAAAGGGACCCAATTGAAAAGGATACTAAAAAAAGATCTAGTGCTCAAGACCAACCTTCTCAGTTAAAATTCAGAAAGAGGAAAAGGATGGCTATCAGAAGGGACAAGGGAAAAAAGAAGAAGTCCAAGGCATCCACCTCTGCACCTCTGGATGAGTCAGAACATCCTGAGGGTGAACCACAAGAGGCTGCTCAACCAACTTCACTTCATGTAGAGCCTCTTGCTACTGAGAGACCCATTGTGTCTTGGGCATTCTTAACAAACCTAGACACTTGGTATGTCACAAGAGATCAAGGAAGTCAAAATATATACTTCCCGCAGAACATGCTAAATATTTCTCTGCATAATCTCTTGGACATGAGAAGATAATTTGAGAGTCTGAAGAATCCGGATCAACTAATAAAAAAGGGAATGTTCCTGATTCTAATGAGGATTGTAAGCAAGTGAAGATCAAGACTCAAAGCTTCTCTAAAGTTTTGGTAGCATCAGCCTAGGGGGAGTTTGTTAGAGTTATCTTAGTGGCTGTTGCTCACCAAGGATCTCTCGGCATACATTCTGAAGTACAAGAAAGTTACTTTGGAATATTTGAAAAAAGCATTGAGAAATTATCTAAGTGTCAAATCTTTCGAAGCCAAAAACCATTTCTTTCGAATACAAAGATAAAGTATTCCAAAGCTTCAAGACAAAGTCTTTTGAAGCCAAGAGACTAATTTCTTCCAATGATAGAGAATACATGCTTTCTCTGACATGCTTTTGACAAAGCTGAACCACTTTTCGCTGCCATCTCTGATGACTCACCAACTTATACAAGTTGATGATAATTCCATATTTTTGTCGACTTTAGATTATGGTCATTGAGTCTGTAACTTTCTACTTTTTACGTTTTGTCCTTTATATTAGATAAGGATGTGAGCTATGCATGTCATAGTCACATGTTAAAAGACAGTATGCCTTTTGACTTTACATTGATTTTGTTGTCTTGATTAGTGTTCCAGCTGGCTTTTAAAGTATGGCTGGCTGTACGATTTAGTATAAAGTATCTCATGTATCAGTCCTTAGGGAATATGCCTTGTAACTTTGTTTGAACACTTAAGAGCAATATACAACACTCTTGAAAACCAATTACGTTGTTTTTGCTTGTGTTCTTTACCTTAAGTTCAAAGTTTCAAACTACAGGTTTCTTATTTGATCTTATAAGTGTTTTTTTGTTTTTCTTTCCAACATTTGTGAAACTATTGCATTGATCTCACTCAACCGGTCCTACACACATTTAAAGGTTGGACTTGGTCAACATTAAAGACAAATTCATTATGCTACTTGTTCTTATATTTGATTGTAATGTATTGTTTGATTAGTCCTATTCAATGAAAATGGCATTTAATATTATGTCATTTTTTTTAATCTTAACAATCGATTCATATTTCGTCCGCCTCGATAATTCTGCCATCGGTTGGAGTGTGATAATGAAAAAAACTAATCAAGATACCACTTAACACAACAATGGTATCAGTGCCATGCTTACAACATACAAAACAGATCCGGTCTTTAACCAGCTACTTATAAACAACTTTAAAGTTGTTTAAAGTTTCTAATCTAAATTATTTAGGACAAATTATTTATTTTGGTTAAATATTGATTAACCAAAAGATTGATCGGCTTGTTTTGATTGTGTTTTAATATGTAAATCTGTCTAAACTTTGTGGTTGAATGGTTATATTATAATTTATTTTTGTTTACTTTTGGTTTTTGATGGTTTTGACCCATTTGATGGCTTAAAGTTGTAATATATTAAGGTTTTCTTTTATTTTGTATTTCTTTTGTAAATATAGTAATATTTGAATATCCGAAGCCAAAAATGAAGACTAGACGAATTAGGGACTTAGTGAAGCCAATCAAGACAACTAGATGCACTTAGATGCATCCTTTTGGTTGTTTATATGTTGTGATCACGTGACTTAGTGTGGTTGCAACTTGGCTCTAGCGATATCAAATGAACATAGTCATTAGATTTACATATTTACTTTGCTATTGTGGTTGCTTTATCTTATAATTGTTATAACATGTCAACCTAATACCAAACTAAATAAAAATATTTTTATACAATCAAAATAAATAACAAGTTATAAACTTATTTTTACAACTTGTTAAACACATTTAAAATTAGTTTAAGTTTTAAAACTTGAAAGTTAATAGTTTAAAAACTATTGACTTAAAAAAGTGGTTTTATATCTCATGACAAGGCTAGTTTTAATAGTGTATTAAAATCCGGTATCCTAAGAGATGTATGGGTTCGTTATTCAGTGTCACGAACTAAATATTGTAAAACTGGCGTTTACAACGCCATATGATTTCATCATTGTTTGAGCATGTTTAGTAAATACTAAAATTGAATCCCATAGATAAAACCATAATTATATGTCACTCTATTATAAAGAACACTTGAAACATTAAGCGTAAAATCAGTTTTTAAGCCACAACATCGCGCTTCATGTGTAGTTTATTTTTTTGAGGTGCAAGGGTTTCGTTGATAGATCCAACCCTTCCATACTTATTTGTTTTAGGATCACTATTATTTTTATATCTTGTTACATGTCACAGCTATCTAGAGAGGAAAGTGGGCATAAATGAGGCTTAGTGTATCAATGCATTGAAAAAAATAATCACTGTGGCCTCATACCAAGAGTTGTGCAGCTTTTACAATTGACAATCGTTGTTAGTCTATCTAATCTCTTGCTAAAGTTGTGTGCCCCAACTGCTTTTAGTAACTAACCAATCTAGATTCTCATTCCTTATTCAAATTACTATAAATGGTTAAACTTATACTTTGCTTATTTATATAAATGTCCTCAAAAAAATAACTCTTTTATTCTCAAGTCTATTCTTGAGTAAGATAAAATTGATAATACCACCTTTCTCGCATGGCACCACAATCTTAGAATTATTCTCAAGACTCTTTTGCTGTCAAAGTGCCTATGGAACCAGTTCATATTAGTGTCATTGGCCTTTGAAATTCAAGATACTCAAATAGCAACTAGGCTGGGGCACTCTAAGCTCTATGTTTTAGATAACATTGTTCCCAACAAGCCTGAAAACAATATGTGTCACACCCCCAGATGCATACCAGAAAGGGCACGCGTGTGACAATGGTAACAGAAGTTAGATTATTCCAACAATATCAAGCAAACATAATCATTGACACCATAGTTAAGTTTTAAATATTATATTGTTATTATATTAACATAAATAAAAGTCTTAATTTGAAAACTTAAGAGTAATAACGTAGCATTGTCTAAACATTAATAGAAGATTTTAATCGGCATCGGAATTTGGTCCCAAAAGTGGTATCCAAACTTGATATGTTTTTCGTTAAAACCCTTTTCATTCCCATGCATGCTTATCACCATAAAAACATGCCCAAAGCATATCAAAAAAGCTGGTAGTTCACAGATTTAAATAAAAAGGTATAAAGTATCCATTTATAAAAAGATATGATTATCCCGGAATCAACCCTTGGATCGTCAAAGACTACATAGGTTCACTAACTATGATCGCAACCAAGAACCCCATAATCAAACCAAAACACAAATGTCCCTCAAGTTACTTTTCAACATATATTCCGTCCGTATAAACCGACTGGCATGACCGATCACGAGGGACAGTTATCAAACCCAATAGATCTACCAATATATCGTATGTTCCCTCAAGGGTTAATGATTATGGCTGAGTGTTGTCGTGCACAATAAACAAAACAACTCAAGGCTTTCATAAAGATCACGCAGTTATTCCATAATTAAATCATATCACACATAAAAATTGTTATAGTATGCTTTTCCTCCAATAGTTAAATAAAATCATTATTTAAAAAAAGTGGCTGTGAAAACTTACCTTAAATGAAACAAAGATGATCTAGCAAAGTCAAACCCAAAATATAACCGACCATTTAACGTCCTAAAATGAAGGACCTATTATTTGTCAAAAATAATTCTACTATGCAAGTTGTTCACCCAACTTACTAGACTTATAAATAAATCCATTTATTTTTTTTAAAACGACTCGTTGGTAACTTTTGGTTTGGTTAAGTCATTTAGACAAAATTTTACTTTATTAAATAATCCATTTAACACATTACTCTATATATTAATTATACATGTCGGTAGCTACAGTACGTTTTTTATTATTTTTTAATTCATTCAGCATACCATATATACTATAGGAATTATCTTAGAGGCTGATGATCACCAAAGAGCTATCAGCATGCAGTCTAAAGTACAAGGAAGTTACTTCGGAAGATTTAACAAAGACGCTAAGAAATTCTCTAAGTGTCAAATCTTCCGAAGCCAAAGTTCATTTCTTCCGAAGCCAAAGATGAAGTCTTTCGAAGCTTCATAGACAAAGTCTTTCGAAACCAGAAGACAGATTTCTTCCGAAGACAGAGAATACATGCTTTCTCTGACGTACTTTTGACAAAGCTAAACCACTTTTCGCTGTCATCTCCACTTTCCGCTGCCATACTCAAGTTGGTGATAATTCCATACTTTTGTCAAACTATAGATTATGGTCTTTGTCTGTAATTTTTCTACTTTGTACTATTTTATATTTTTGTATTAGATAAAGATATGAGCTATGGTATGTTATAGTCACATGTCAAAAGGCAATCTAACTTTTGACTTTACATTGATCTTGTTGTTTAGATTAGTGTTCAAGCTGACTGTCAAAGTATGGCCGGCTATAGATTGTAGTATAAAAATCTCATGTATCAGTCCTTAGGGACTAACTAAGAAAGCCTTGTAAATTTGGTTTGAACACTTGAGAGCAATATACAACATCCTTGAAAACCAACTTCTTTGTTCTTGTTTGTGTTCTTTCTTTAAGTTCTTTTTTTCTAATAGCCGGTTCCTTATTTGATCTTGTAAGTGTTAGTCTGTTAACTCTCCAATAACTGTGAAACTTTTGCATTGACCTCCCTAACCCGATCGTGCATATACATATAAAGAAGGAAACAAACAACCAAATAGCTACTTGGTTTAGTGGTTTTCAACGTGCCTTTATTTCATTAACTTCATAATTTTCCCACGTTTGATCCCATTTTAATCTTTTTTATTTTGTCACGCTTATTTAACAATTTCATGATATTTATATGGATCATCCCCGGTCAAGACACAATTATTTTTTATGTTTAGTATTATTAGTTTTATTATATTTATAATATATCCCACTTATCAAATAAATATAATCAGATATCAAGAAAAACTTTTTTACGTGTTTATTTTGTCAAAGTTACAAATTAGTATTTAACTATCATAATGCGTGGGTTTGGGACGATTTATTTCTATAAGAGAGTGTTGAATGTTAGCAAGCGTTTTAAGGTTACGTATTTCATATATGAATTAGTATATTAGCAATGCTTCCCTTAAGACGGGGGGTTTGAGACAACGTCTCGACATAAATTTTTCACGGTTTGACGTCACTGCCTCAATGCTCAATTAAAATACTAGTATATTATTAATGTAATATGTTGGCTTATACAGGACTATTTTAGATTCTTCTAGACCAACCACTTGCCTTTGATAAATTGAAAAAAAGCCTCCACCTAACATCTCCCTTCTCTTTTACAATTAATATGGTGGAATCCAAAATAAAATACAAATTCTTTAACTAAAATATTAACATCCATAAATGCCTAACTTTTTAACTGTTATTTTTAGAATTGTTATTTCTTTTATAGCTTTAAACCATTAAAATATACATCATATTATATTCTTAATATTTCTTTTTGATCGATGTTATTTATACAAATTCATGTTAGTTTAACTTTATTATTATTTAGCTAAATGATTATGATTATAGTGTTGTGATTATACTAGAATTGTTAAGTCGATTGGTGTTCACCGATCTTGATGTGAGAGTAGCAGGAATATCAAAATACGGGACAAGAAATATAACCACTCTATTACAAAAGAACCCCGCGGCAACGTGTGAGGACTTAAACTCTAGTTAATATTAACTACACATTACACACACAAAAATACATATATATAAAAATATATGGAAACATGACCATATGGAAATTACTAAATTACTTATTAATCAAATATACTTATTTATATTTAATTTTATTCTAAGATTAAGAATTTATAAAAATTATCTTGTTCTTTATGAGAAAAGCATTTTTCATGTTTGTTACATTTTCATATGTAATCATTTAACAAATAAATAATCTATACTACTATATAAAGCATATAGGAAGGATATAATTGTAATTTTATTCAAAGTGTAAGACACCTAAAACAATTTTTTAAGCACAAATACAAGTGTGTTATGCAATAGTTCCTAAATTGCCCTTATTAAATATACTTCTTCTAATTAATGCATTATTTAATTCACTAAATTAAGTATTATCTTATTAATAATGCTTTTAAAATAATAATTAAATTTACATTTACTATTTATATATTTAAAACTATATTATTAAAATTAAGTATTATCTATACTACTATATTATACATATTAGAAAGACTAGGTTAGTACCCCGTGTATTACACGGGTTGAATAAATAAAATACTAAATAATTAGTAATAAAAATTTATGAATTATAAAATTATGTTTGAAGATAAAATATGATTATAATTGTATATGAATAGCCACTTTAGGTAAATAAATAATAATATATTTTTTTAAACTTTTATTTTATAAAAAATGTGGGTTTTAAATATATTGTTTAAAAAAAATAAATTTAATTTTAAAAAGTTTATTGTATTCTATATTTTATAAAACTTTTGTTTTTTAAAAGGGTGTTTTTAATAATAAAAATAGGTTTTAATTTATTAAATTATATAATTTTTAATATGAAAATGTTATGATTAATATTATTAGTATTCAATATTATTAGTAATGATAAAGAGAAATAAAAGTATGATAAAATTTACAATTGTATCAAGTCTTATTTTAGATTTTTCTTTGATATAGATAGATAGATATATAGATAAATAGATAGGCAAAAAACTCATATATTAAACGTATTAGAGTTAGTAATAAACATGAATAGTTACACTACGATATTTTAATATAAGATATGATTAATATTATATACGTAATAGTTCAAGAAATAAAACAATTATACTATTTTTTTAACTCTCTTATATTAATAGTTTCATTTTTAAACATTTGTTCTAATATTTATTTATAAAAATCTTGTATATTAAAAACTTAATTTTCTAATTGTTTTGGTTGTTTTAATAAATACTACTTTTAGAAAATTTCATATTTTTTATATTTTTTTAAAAAAGAAACGATTTAAAATATTATGTTTCAAAAATGTTTACTGTTTTAGAAAATTTTATATTATATAAAAATTTTGTTTTTTTATTATTTCTATTTTAATAGAAAAATATGATTTTTAATTTTCTTAATAAAGTTTATTTTTAAAAATATAATTTGATTTAAAAAAAATTTAGATGATAGAGAAAAATGCATCAATTAATAAAATTGATTTTAATTAAGAGAGAGAAATTAGTTTGAATATTTAAATTACTATAATACCCTTTTGGAGGGAAAATGAATTCATGATTTCTAAATGAATGACATGTGTCAAAAAAGTTATTTAAGAGAATGACAAGTGCCAAAAAAACCTTCTTTTATTATATTCTATAGATAAGATGGTAATTTTATTTAAAATTTAAGGCACCTATACAACATTTTAAGCATAGAGTGCAAGTGGTTTATGCAACAAATTCACTTTTGCCCCCATTTAATTAACTTCTTCTAATTATTGTTTTTATTTTATACGTATTATTAATACATTATTTCATAATATGATATTATTTGATTCACTTTA